>JAWNLI010000488.1:0-600000 GCA_035042405.1 Drosophila demipolita
TTAGAATCCAATTAGAAACCATTTAGAATCTTATTAGAATTATTGGAATCTTATTGGAATCTACTTAGAATCTTATTAGAATTATTGGAATCTTATTAGAATCTTATTGGAATCCAATTAGAATTATTGGAATCTTATTAAAATCTACTTAGAATCTTATTGGAATCCAATTAGAATCCAATTGGAATCTTATTGGAGTCTTATTGGAATCTAATTGGAATCTTATTGGAATCTTATTAAAATCTTATTGAAATCCTATTGGAATCTTATCAGAATCTTAATAGAATCTTATTAGAATTATTGGAATCTTATTAGAATCTTATTAGAATCTACAAAGAATCTTATTGGAATCCAATTAGAATCCAATTGGAATCTTATTAGAATTATTAGAATCCCATTAGAAACCAATTAGAATCTTATTAGAATTATTGGAATCTTATTGGAATCTACTTAGAATCTTATTAGAATCTTATTAGAATTATTGGAATCTTATTGGAATCCAATTAGAATCCAATTGGAATTTTATTAGAATTATTAGAATCTTATTGGAATCTACTTAGAATCTTATTAGAATTATTGGAATCTTATTAGAATCTTATTGGAATCCAATTAGAATCCAATTGGAATCTTATTAGAATTATTAGAATCCAATTAGAAACCAATTAGAATCTTATTAGAATTATTGGAATATTATTGGAATCTACTTAGAATCTTATTAGAATCTTATTGGAGTCCAATTAGAATTATTGGAATCTTATTAGAATCTACTTAGAATCTTATTGGAATCCAATTAGAATCCAATTGGAATCTTATTAGAATTATTAGAATCTTATTGGAATCTTATTGGAATCTACTTAGAATCTTATTAGAATTATTGGAATTTTATTAGAATCTTATTGGAATCCAATTAGAATCCAATTGGAATCTTATTGGAGTCTTATTGGAATCTTATCAGAATCTTATTAGAATCTTATTAGAATTATTGGAATCTTATTAGAATCTTACTAGAATCTACTTAGAATCTTATTGGAATCCAATTAGAATCTTATTGGAATCTACTTAGAATCTTATTAGAATTATTGGAATCTTATTGGAATCTACTTAGAATCTTATTAGAATTATTGGAATCTTATTAGAATCTTATTGGAATCCAATTAGAATCTTATTAGAATTATTGGAATCTTATTAGAATCTTATTGGAATCCAATTAGAATCCAATTAGCATCTTATTAGAATTATTGGAATCTTATTGGAATCTTATTGGAATCCAATTAGAATTATTGGAATCTTATTAGAATCTTATTGGAATCCAATTAGAATCCAATTGGAATCTTATTAGAATTATTAGAATCCAATTAGAAACCAATTAGAATCTTATTAGAATTATTGGAATCTTATTGGAATCTACTTAGAATCTTATTAGAATCTTATTGGAGTAAAATTAGAATTATTGGAATCTTATTAGAATCTACTTAGAATCTTATTGGAATCCAATTAGAATCCAATTGGAATCTTATTAGAATTATTAGAATCTAATTGGAATCTACTTAGAATCTTATTAGAATTATTGGAATCTTATTGGAATCTACTTAGAATCTTATTAGAATTATTGGAATCTTATTAGAATCTTATTGGAATCCAATTAGAATCCAATTGGAATCTTATTGGAGTCTTATTGGAATCTTATCAGAATCTTATTAGAATCTTATTAGAATTATTGGAATCTTATTAGAATCTTACTAGAATCTACTTAGAATCTTATTGGAATCCAATTAGAATCCAATTGGAATCTTATTAGAATTATTAGAATCTTATTGGAATCTACTTAGAATCTTATTAGAATTATTGGAATCTTATTGGAATCTACTTAGAATCTTATTAGAATTATTGGAATCTTATTAGAATCTTATTGGAATCCAATTAGAATCTTATTAGAATTATTGGAATCTTATTAGAATCTTATTGGAATCCAATTAGAATCCAATTAGAATCCTATTGGAATCTGATTGGAATCTTATTAGAATCTTATTGGAATCCAATTAGAATCCAATTAGAATCTTATTGGAATCTTATTAGAATCTTATCAGAATCCTATTGGAATCTGATTGGAATCTTATTAGAATCTTATTGAAATCCTATTGGAATCTTAGCATAATCTTATTAGAATCTTATCTATTCTATTCTTCTATTCTTCTATTCTTCTATACTTCTATTCTTCTATTCTTCTATTCTTCTATTCTTCTATACTTCTATTCTTCTATTCTTCTATTCTTCTATTCTTCTATTCTTCTATACTTCTATTCTTCTATTCTTCTATTCTTCTATTCTTCTATACTTCTATTCTTCTATTCTTCTATTCTTCTATTCTTCTATTCTTCTATACTTCTATTCTTCTATTCTTCTATTCTTCTATTCTTCTATACTTCTATTCTTCTATTCTTCTATTCTTCTATTCTTCTATTCGTCTATTCTTCTATTCTTCTATTCTTCTATTCCTCTATTCTTCTATTCTTCTATTCTTCTATTCCTCTATTCTTCTATTCTTCTATTCTTCTATTCTTCTATTCTTCTATTCTTCTATTCTTCTATACTTCTATTCTTCTATTCTTCTATTCTTCTATTCTTCTATTCTTCTATTCTTCTATTCTTCTATTCTTCTATTCTTCTATTCTTCTATTCTTCTATTCTTCTATACTTCTATTCGTCTATTCTTCTATACTGCTATTCTTCTATACTTCTATTCTTCTATTCTTCTATTCTTCTATTCTTCTATTCTTCTATTCTTCTATACTTCTATTCTTCTATTCTTCTATTCTTCTATTCTTCTATTTTTCTATTCTTCTATACTGCTATTCTTCTATTCTTCTATTCTTCTATTCTTCTATTCTTCTATTCTTCTATACTTCTATTCTTCTATTCTTCTATTCTTCTATTCTTCTATTCTTCTATTCTTCTATTCTTCTATTCTTCTATTCTTCTATTCTTCTATTCTTCTATTCTTCTATTCTTCTATTCTTCTATTCTTCTATTCTTCTATTCTTCTATTCTTCTATTCTTCTATTCTTCTATTCTTCTATTCTTCTATTCTTCTATTCTTCTATTCTTCTATTCTTCTATACTTCTATTCTTCTATTCTTCTATTCTTCTATACTTCTATTCTTCTATTCTTCTATACTTCTATTCTTCTATTCTTCTATTCTTCTATTCTTCTATTCTTCTATACTTCTATTCTTCTATTCTTCTATTCTTCTATTCTTCTATTCTTCTATACTTCTATTCTTCTATTCTTCTATTCTTCTATACTGCTATTCTTCTATTCTTCTATTCCTCTATTCTACTTCTTCTTCTTCTTCTTGTAAAGAATGATAAGAGAGATAAGAATGATAAGAGTGATAAGAGTGATAAGAGTGATAAGAGTGATAAGAGTGATAAGAGTGATAAGAATGATAAGAGTGATAAGAGTGATAAGAGTGATAAGAGTGATAAGAATGATAAGAATGATAAGAATGATAAGAATGATAAGAGTGATAAGAATGATAAGAATGATAAGAGTGATAAGAATGATAAGATGATAAGAGTGATAAGAGTGATAAGAATGATAAGAATGATAAGAATGATAAGAATGATAAGAATGATAAGAATGATAAGAATGATAAGAATGATAAGAATGATAAGAGTGATAAGAATGATAAGAATGATAAGAGTGATAAGAGTGATAAGAATGATAAGAGTGATAAGAATGATAAGAATGATAAGAATGATAAGAATGATAAGAATGATAAGAATGATAAGAATGATAAGAGTGATAAGAGTAATAAGAATGATAAGAGTGATAAGAGTGATAAGAATGATAAGTGTGATAAGAATGATAAGAATGATAAGAATGATAAGAATGATAAGAAAGATAAGAATGATAAGAATGATAAGAATGATAAGAGTGATAAGAATGATAAGAATGATAAGAATGATAAGAATGATAAGAATGATAAGAGTGATAAGAATGATAAGAATGATAAGAGTGATAAGAATGATAAGAATGATAAGAGTGATAAGAGTGATAAGAATGATAAGAATGATAAGAATGATAAGAATGATAAGAATGATAAGAATGATAAGAATGATAAGAGTGATAAGAATGATAAGAATGATAAGAATGATAGAATGATAAGAATGATAAGAGTGATAAGAATGATAAGAGTGATAAGAATGATAAGAATGATAGAATGATAAGAATGATAAGAGTGATAAGAATGATAAGAATGATAAGAATGATAAGAGTGATAAGAATGATAAGAATGATAAGAATGATAAGAGTGATAAGAATGATAAGAATGATAAGAGTGATAAGAGTGATAAGAATGATAAGAGTGATAAGAGTGATAAGAGTGATAAGAATGATAAGAATGATAAGAATGATAAGAATGATAAGAGTGATAAGAGTGATAAGAATGATAAGAATGATAAGAGTGATAAGAATGATAAGAATGATAAGAGTGATAAGAATGATAAGAGTGATAAGAGTGATAAGAGTGATAAGAATGATAAGAATGATAAGAATGATAAGAATGATAAGAATGATAAGAATGATAAGAGTGATAAGAATGATAAGAATGATAAGAATGATAAGAGTGATAAGAGTGATAAGAATGATAAGAATGATAAGAATGATAAGAATGATAAGAGTGATAAGAGTGATAAGAATGATATTGACAATATGTCAATATTGTCAATATGTCAATATGTCAATATGTCAATATGTCAATATGTCAATATGTCAATATGTCAATATGTCAATATGTCAATATGTCAATATGTCAATATGTCAATATGTCAATATGTCAATATGTCAATATTGTCAATATGTCAATATGTCAATATGTCAATATGTCAATATGTCAATATGTCAATATGTCAATATGTCAATATGTCAATATGTCAATATGTCAATATGTCAATATGTCAATATGTCAATATGTCAATATGTCAATATGTCAATATGTCAATATGTCAATATGTCAATATGTCAATATGTCAATATTGTCAATATGTCAATATGTCAATATGTCAATATGTCAATATGTCAATATGTCAATATGTCAATATGTCAATATGTCAATATGTCAATATGTCAATATGTCAATATGTCAATATGTCAATATGTCAATATGTCAATATGTCAATATGTCAATATTGTCAATATGTCAATAAGTCAATATTGTCAATATGTCAATATTGTCAATATGTCGATATGTCAATATTGGATGACTGATTATGTTTTTAATGAATTTTCCAAATTAAAAATTGATAATTATCTAACATTTTACAGAAATTGCTTACATATATCGAAGCAATAACTAAAACTTGAACAGACGGTTAAATAATTATCACCAATATTAACTGGAATTTAAATTACATTCGGGCCTTCCTCCGGAATTATCTGTATACCTTATTTGGCGAAATACGAAGCTCAATCAATTGTCACCTGCTACTGTTATATAAAAACCTTGCGTGCAATGACAAGAGTGATGAAACTGTTTGCACAATACTAATTACAAAAAAGGTAATAATAAATCATGGTTGAAGTTCACTGAAAAAATATATGTATACTCGCCATGGGATAATTGGATTTTGTTAGTTTCGAAAATGAGTAAGACTAAATACATTTTAATATTCAGCATGCCAAAGAACTGTTACGTTGAGTTCTATATAATAATTTGAGGGGCTTTTTGCTTTTTTTTAACTAAACAATTGTTGGTCGTTCATTATTTGTATGATGGGAGGATTTTCTTTACTATGTGCTAACAGCCCATTGTGTCAAATCCATTTTAATTTCTTAATTAGGCAGCACCTTATCGCATTCATGCATAAGCCCTGTTGCACGTCCATTTAAACTTGGGCAGAGCCCAAGGCTGCCACACACTGCACGCAACCACAATTATGCCCCATTATTATGTACGGGCGGTGCATGTGCAAATTGGGCTTAGCCCAACTATTGGTCACCTCGACGCACAAACACACACACACACACACACACGCACACACACACTTAAACGTGTATGCATTGCCACATTGTATCGCTCTGTCAGCCACACAATCCCAAATAACAAAAAAGTCAATAACCAATAACTAATACCCAATTCCCCACAGACGCTTTAAGCTAACTGGCAATTGCATAAAACAAAACTTTAAAGGTAAAAGAGCCAAAATTGCAAAATGGAGCAGCTTAAATTTTATTTGAAGATTGAAATGTGGCAAATAGCTATACAAGTTTAATTAGGTATGTTATATGCTATGGTACTTATTTAAATAATTAAAATTCTAATTTTGTTAGTCCAAATTTGATTAACATTTATGTTTTATTATTTGCATACCTCTTTTGTAATTTAAATATGTTTTCAGTGACATCAGGTAATTTTCTATATATACTCAGTTAATTTAAATTCCTCCGGGATTTGTCTAAAATAACTTGACCTAGCGCCAGTTAAAGAATATTTATATTATTATTTTCTAAAAATGCAGACAAATTACAACAGTTTAAAAAACTAAAACTAGTTATTAAATTTCCGGCAGGCAATTGAGATGTCTGAGAAAAATGTACAAGACGACGAAAGAACTTGTGACTATAACTGTGACTGTGACAGTGACTGTGACGGTGACTGTTACTGTGACTGCTATTTTCATCAAAAGCAAACAAATTTGAACTGTTACTGCCAATTATAAAATTAATTTTAGACTGTTCGTTCTGGTATTAAATTGAAGTCTTGTATAATTTCAATTGCGCATCTGATTTGAGTAACAGAATTTTGTGGCAGGCCTGTTGGCAAATGTTGTGGCAAAAGCAGGCTCACACGACTCCAAGGGTCGCAGGCAACAGCAGTCGGTTGTCGGTTCGGCAGGCATCGTGCGATTCGTGTGGCATACAGGCAGCTGCGTGCCGCTGTGCAGCATCAGCGGCAACTCGAGGTTCAGTTTGAATTTTTCTCGCCCAGTGGCTGGTCGTCAGTTTCTCAGTGTGCTCTGCGAGCAGTCATAGAATAGAATCGGTTGAAAATTTAAAAGCTAATTCGTCATCCGAAAGGCTCTGCGGAGACATCCTTGTTAAGGCTCAGAAGGACTCACTTGCTGCTTGATACTTACACCTGCTGTTGACCTAAAAAGTGAATTGGCCAGGAGCACTTGACGTGAGTATTTATCTGTCACTTTTAGCTGTCATTACTTGACACCTCAAATGAAGTTTGTCGTGCGATTAGCTTGCAAATTTAACATCGAACTGAGTAGCTTTCACTTCCCCATATTCCTCTTAAGCGACAGTCCTTTTGTATCTTTGTATCCTTGTATCTATGTATCTTTTTTTTGCACTGGGACATTTATGAGTGCTGTAATCCTCAATGCTTCTGCACGAGTGCCTTTTGTATGGATGCCTGGATTTATTATTTATTATCTGACTAACGCACGTTGAATTTCAAGATTGGAGCAGCTGCCCAAAAAAAAAGTAAACAAAAATGAGATAATATATAAATCAAGTATACGCCGCATAAACACTTCACATCAATGCCTTTAACATGAATCTTTCATTTAATTTTGGCCAATTCATTGACCCTGCCTAACGAAAATGTGACACTTAACGTTTTCGTGCTGTTTATTTTGATTTGTTTTGTCAGCAACAATTTGCAACGATGCTCAGTTTTGAGTGCCACATTGAGTGCCACATTTTGGCTGACAATGTCGCGCCATAACACGGATGCCACACGCATTCCTCGCGGATTGGCAATTGTATGCGCAGCTGAAATATCAATATTGCACCTTCCTCACTGGGTCATCACCACCACCCACGCTGATTGGCTTCGATTGTCAGCAGTTTTTACAGTTCTGAAGTTGCACAACATGTGGCAAGTCAGGCGTGTGAGGCACATGATAAAAACGAGCATATCACGCTGATATAAGTCAATGAAAAATGCATTGTTTGGCAAACAATAGACACCATAAAAGCCAACAAATGGGAAATAACAAAACAAGCGAATTGCAGAAAGGATGAATTCGCTGGATGACCACTGTGCAAGCAGCCCACTGTGCGGCCCTTGATTTCGTTTTAATTGGCTTAAGAGAAAGCCTGGAAGCCCGCATCTGTAATTTCAAGCCAAACTTTGCCCATTGCAAAATGAGCTCATTGACCCCAGATTGAGGGAGAGCTGCTTGGTAGGGGGTAGGCGGTAGGGGGTAGGGGGGGTGGTGGTGGTGAAGGTAAGGTCGTTCCTTTGTGCTAAGGTCGCAAAAGCGTCGTTAAACGTCGTGCATCAAATTATCGTTAGATTTATAGCACTTGATGCCATAGCTAACACCTCAGTCGCGACTCTTTGACTTTGGGCTCTCCCATTTTCTATGCCCGTTTCACATTTGTGTGGACAGCAGACAGACTTGCATTTCCACTCCAAGATTAGGCACATTATTTTCATATATGACACAGGTTAATTGGTAACATGAAAACTGAAAACCGATTGCACAGCAACTTTACTCCAAGTAGCTGTTGATTGTGGTTTAATTGTGTCTTGCCACCCGAAAGTAACAATTAACACACAAAACTAATCAGGTGGCAGTTGCAAGAACCAACAGTTTCAGGTGCCAACTGACAAGCGGAATATGCCATTTATACTTGTTGGGAAAAGTATTATTTGAAGCTGTATTTGTCAATTTATAATTGTTGTAAATATTCACCTTGATTTCTGCTTCTCTGCTTCTCACTTGAGAAAGAGACAAATCAAGTAAGAAAACTCTAGTGGAGTGTGCTCGACTTGGATAAAGACTAGTTGTTAAATATTTACATTAAAACAATTGAAACGTCGGTTCTAATTTGATTGCCAAATTTAATTTGCTCATTCAGATTTTAGCAGGTCAACAGAAAATAAATAGAAGGCGAAGTTATAAATAAAGGTTTCTAAAGTTACTTGTATCAGTCAAATGCTCAAGATAACAAAATAATACTGATTTGTGTGATTAGTTAAGCTATGGGTAAGATATATGTAAGAACTTATATTTTAAAGAGAACTTATATCTAAGGTCTGTGTGTAGAATCAGACAGACTGACAAAAAAATGTGCAAACATTTGTGGCAGAAGCTTGCACAACTTCAATACATTCCTTCTTTTAAACATTTTTAAGGAGTTTAGGGTATAAAAATTCATGAAAATAAATGAATGTGTAGTTTTTTAGTGGAAGTAGGCAATGGTGGGGGGGGGGGGGGTACTCAAGTGCAACGCACAATCACCATCTCCATCTCTCCAAAGTGGCTTTATATGCATAAATTTATGCAGCGCCACCGAAAAATTAGAGCAATTTGCAAGAAGAAACACAGCAAATTTTCGCAAGCAACAGGCAACAGTGCAACACCAACAACTGTGCAACTGCAACAACTTAGTGTCAGTTGCCACCTTACTGCTCACCCACTTCTGCAACCACTCATTCCTCCGATTGATTGACTCGATTCGTCGAGGCAAGCTTAAAGTGACAAGGACGACAAATATGGAGCCATTGGGGAAGGGTTTTCATAATTTGGTTTTTGTAATTAACATTTTTTGAAGCAGCTGCTGTCAGCGAATCTCTTACTTCTCCTCTCACGGCAAATCTTCATTGTACGCTCTTGTCTTGACCACGTCCTGTTTTGTCCTCTTCTGTTGAGTCCTAGCAGTCCCGATGGGACGTATGGGCAAGAACAGCTCCGCTGAAGTTTGCCGCTAATTGACTGACTTTTGCCATTTTTGGCTGTCTTTTGTGTTGGCTCGTTTTTCAGCTTTAATTAAGCAGCCAACAAAATAGAGGGATGCCGCAGCAAGGACTTCAAATTATTCCAAAACAAGTGCTTACAAAAAACACAGCAACCAAAAAAAGTAATTAGAAGTAACCGATTACAAAATACTCTGACTTGAATGTAATTTAATTATATTAGCTGGCTAAAGGAGGAGCCTTAACTTGCAAGATATTCAGTATTGTAACCCAAGAATCGCATTCCGATTATTTATGAGTTCTATCAGCAATATACCTTTGTGAATATGAACTGTTGCCATTTTCAATTCAGTGACTATTTTTGAATGACATCGCAAGTATTTTAACAAACTAATTTTGTGATTATAGCTTTAAAACTGTGGGTGATATGTGGATTGACCGATTGGCATTAATCGATTTAATTGATTGGCAGATTGCTATATGTCTTTGTTGCGTTCATAAGGGCAACAGACAACGTGGCGGACATTGCACGGAACAAATATATTCTAGTATCTTCGATATCACAGTATAAATATATATATATATAAATAAATATTTGCAAAACCGGATTGGGCAGCATTCGTTCTTGTTCTGATTTGGAAGAATGTGCGCGAGGCAGCTTATGTTAAAGTTTTGCTTCTCTTTATTCTTTATTCATTATTATTATTGTTTTATTTTTTTGATTGCTACATTAATATATTTTGCAAATCGAAAAAGTTTGTTTTCGCCAATTTGCTGACGAAGTTTCTTGCAATTTATCAATCGACACGTTTGCCAACCGGCAGCGGGATGTGTTTTGCTGGCTGATGCTTCGCATTAGTAAATTTACATGTCAATGCCAGATAAAAGGTTGTGAAGGGTGGGTGGGCAGCAGAACAATAGTTGTGTGTGGGGGGGGGGGGGGGTTGTCAGGTTATCGCCTCGCAGCATAGCAGGTCTGTAAACACGACCAACAATAGGCAACCCACAGCCACAAGGAATATCTTGCTTAGCCCATTCAGCGCCAGCTGTGCGGAAACCGACAGATAATCTTTGCAAAACAATGCAAACATCGACAGCAACAGCATTACAAAAGGAGCAACAGCAAACACAACAACAACTACAACAATTACAACAGCAACAGCAGCAGCAGCAGCAGCAGGTGGGCAGAATGCAATCCGCTGACTGCCAGGGGCAGCATCCTTGCCAAGAGACAACAGCACTCAAGACTCAAGCCGATGAGTTGTGAGGTTAAGTGGTGGGCGTAGGCAAGCCATCTAAAAGCATGTCCTAATCCACTAAGTATTTAGTCCGCTGCAGCAGCTCTCTCTTTTAACTGGTCACAGCACGTGCAATCGCCAACAATTAAAGACACGCTCGACCCAAAAAATACCCTTTACACTTGTGTAATTTATATTGACTATTGTTATTCTTATGGAAATCAACTTAATATGATCGATGATTGCAATTTTCCGCACTGTTTTTGAGCTAGTTTTTCAAATCGAATGTGTGTTGTGAAATGTGACTTAGAACTGAGTTTTAGTATTAATATGCAGCTGCTTGTTGTGTGTAGGGTATCATGAAACGAATATATATAAAATAAAGTCAGAGCGAGAATGAGAGAATGCAGACAGCCAGATTTTAAACTGTAAGCTTAACGGTTAAAGTGCAAGCTGAGCTTTCAAATGCTAATGGGTTGAAATTATCTTGTAATCTTCTCAACAACTGTAAACTGCTTACTTACGACATAAGTAGTTGAAGCATTTGCAAGCGTTTTATACTCTGACATCGAAGGTACTAGAGTGTATTAGAAAACAGGCAAAGTTCAATTTCGATTTAAATTAAATTTCGGGTGCTACGTCGACTTGAAGGATACAAAATTTATATTTGCAAGTTGATGAATCCACATATTTTATATAGTTTAAAGTCCAAGGTAAACCAATTTGGTTAGTAGGTAGTTCGCGATGTCCGACATCCCCCTCCTCCGCCGTCTCCAGTCCCTGTTATTTAAATATTGGATAGGCAGTTATCTCCACAGTTTTTGAGTTAGAGTCTCTAAATTTTAAAAGTATATGACCTGATATCGCTGATCAATATCTATAAAATTATACCTCACACAATTTTGAAGCTGAAGTCAGCAAATCCGAATTACATTTTATTGTAATTTAAAAAGTGAAAAACAAATTTCGGACCTCACTCAAACGTTCCTAAACTTTAATTGTAATGTTTTTATTAATATATTTAATTCAAAATTATTTATTAACAAAAATTTAACTATTACTTTTAAATTTTCTTGGTGCCATTCTAGTAGTTTTATTCACCTGTGCTATATGATTTTTAATTAAATTGGCTTTAATTTCATCAACAATCTTTCTTTTTTTATTTTTGTGTGAAAATATTTATAAAACTGCTTAACAATTAACAAAATGCCAGTTATATTAATGACTTTTAAATATACTCGCATAATTTTAGTCGACAAATGTGAAACGTAATTGAGTTCGCATTTAGTTTTCCTATTATATTTTTCTAGTGAATTTAGCACAATAAATATTTTATGGCTTTTAAGCTTTTCCATCACATTACAATATGTTCAAGTGCATTCGGGAAAATACAGTTGGGTCGCCTTCTAAGTACCCTTGCAGACATAAGAAATTGTAAGAATTGTACAATTTAGATAATTGGTGTTAACTCATCCAAATATGCCACAGATTTTTATAAACTCAATTGGAGTTTGCGCAACATTGTGTTTCATAAAAAAGCCAAGTTCCTTTAGGTTTCATGTGTCAGCAAACACACCCAGTTCCCATCCGATGCATAATACATATCGTGAGAAACTTCAAATATCCTCGGCATTGTTATGCGAAAATAACAAAAAAAAAATATAAAAAAATGCCTTGCATCCGTTATCCGCATAAAGGAAAATGTGGCGGGAAAAGTGAAAGGGGAAAGGAAAGCGGTTGAGGTAAGAGTTGAATACTTTCCACTTTCCACGAGTGGACTCGAGACAATATCGCATTTTGCACTTTGTTGTTATATGAATAAATTGCATTGCCAATTATAGTTTTTGGCCCAGAACACTCACACCCTAATCTCTATCTATATCTATATCTGTATCTGTGTCTATATTATAAGTGTGCGCTTGCTTTTGGCTTTATTTGTGTAACGATACTCTGTTTGAGGCGTTTTCAATTGGTTTTGGCCAATGATTTGAGCAAATAAAGCACTCAACTCATACAAACTTCTGTGTGGCATCTAAGCAAGTGTTTGGGCCAATATAGCATATGAAATTTGCTTTCTTCTTGAGAAAGTTAAGAGCTTCAACATTTGAAAGTTCACTTCGCTGTAAATATTTTTCAACTAAAACAACAAGTTGATTTTTATTTTATTGAGTGCCAAGCACAGAAAGCGTGTTCATGACATCGAAAACATTGCAGTATTTAAACCAAAAAGTTAAAGTTGAATTCCCAATTTTGCATTCATTTTTTTTCTCTCTCTCTAAAGCGCTGCTGGTTAGCTTAGTGTTTATTCAAGCAAAAGTTGAAAAAGTTGAAAAGTTGAGTTCGTTGAGTTTAGTGGATCTCCTGTAATGCGCTGAAGCCAAACCAATTTGTTCATTATTCGCTTTATTTTTTACGGCTTCTAAGCAGGACAGTTGCCATGTAACTCTTTACGGACTGGTCTGGTCTGGTCTGGTCTGGTCTGTTTTGGTAGAACTATTAAAATGTTGACGGTGATGTTGCTAAGGATATTCATGTTTGAGTTGGTTGGTCAAAATGCCTGCGGCGAACCGCAAATGCAAACAAAAAAACAAACAAACGCATACCAAAACACACACACACACACATGTGCAGCTGCTCAGAATAATGTGATGAGTTTGTTATAAAAGCCTGACCTCTACCCAAAAATAAAATAAAAATACAATTTAACACCACAAAACCTCCATCCACCAACTGCATTTCCCATTCAATTAATTTTCTGTCTTTGTTTTTGCTGTTGTTGTTGTTGTTGTTGCTGTGTATCTCACTCAGTTGTTGGCTTAGACAGCATCCGAATAAGCCAAGTGCCAAGTGCGTCTATCTCCTGCAGCGATACAGCAAGTTAGAAAGCATTATATACTTGTCTCCCCAACCACTCCCTAAGTCCTCAACTGCTTTCAGCGGGTTTGTCAGTGCGTATGTGTGTGTGTGTGTGTTTAGACGTGTTTGCCAACTATAGAAACTTTCAATTGTCAGTCGAGGACACTTTAAGTGTCTAGACATGCAGTCTTGGAGCTTCTCTAATTTTATTTTATTTTTTTTGTTTTGATAGAACTCACTTTACATTGAATTAAACTTGACTCATGTCACAGAAGAAGTTGCAATTAAATTTCAAATTGATGCAGGTATATTAAACAGATTGAAATGCACTTTGTAATTTGAATTGAATTAGTTTGCATTTATAAATGCAATTAGGGCGTGGAATAAACCATTAATATTGCCTAAAGCAGCAGCAGCAGCCGCAACATCAGCAACATCAGTAGAACAACAACCACAACAGGGACACGAAAATGCAATGCAAACAGACACACACACACACATACACAGACACACACACACATTTTGTGTAGTATATATGTATGTGTTTGCAAACACATAATGTATTTGGAGAGCTAATTAAATCGCAAAGTGAAGGTTGCCAGTGGCAAGTGAAGTGCACTGAACAATGCAACACTACACAGCACACTGGCGGCAGGGTGCTCAAAAGGGGTGGGAGGAGGGGCAGGGGTTGTGTTGCTTGTTTAGTGCGAAAAGGTTTAAATGCTTTTTTGGCTATAGCCAGGCAGGCATCGAGCGGATGACGGTAAATTCCCAGTTTGCTATTGCCAAAAACGACGACAAATTCTGTAAATTAAGAGAAAACTGCAGCACAGAAAAAAAAAAAAACACTGTTTAAAAACAAATTTAAGCTAAAATATTCATCGGATTGAAAACACAACTAATAAAAATATTCAAAGGAAATGAGAAATCGAGTTCAGCAATTCTCACATTCTGTTCAGTTGCCAAAAGTATCTTAAATATATATTATTCATATATACACATACATATATAATTATATATAAATGTGTATACCTATCAGTTATATCTACAAATTTGTTTAATTATATTTTATATTTTTAAATATGAGCTGCTGATTTTGAGCAGTGTAAGCGCAGACTTTGCTTAACATGGGCAATGCAAAGTTGAGCAGCCAACTTTATTGGGCGCCAAATAAATCGCAATAGTTGCACAGCATGTGTGTGTGTGCGTGTGTGTGTGATGTGTGATGTGTGTGGCTTGTGGCACTTGTTGTGGTTGTGGTGTGTGAGTGTGTGATTGACAGATTTCAAACCCTGTCAAGGAGAACGTTAAAAACATGGATAAGCGATGGTTGCTTGAACCAAATCAGCGAGTAATGCAAATCAAATCCAATCTTTTTCACTTCGAATGAACTGCCAGTTTATATTTATATATATATAAGTGCACCGCTTTATTTGTATAGAAGTTGCTTAATGCGCACCTCCAGTTTCCGGCTCACCTTCCGTTCTGGCTGTTGCATCCGGTTTGGTGTGTTCTCTGCCACATAATTTCGCGCTTCTGCTGCAGCATGGCGTCCACACAAATCGCAGCACAAAATGAATGCATCAGCAGACAGATCTGACCTCAGGCAGGACCTTGAACAATTTTTTCTGGCAGCCAGGAGCCAGGTCTGTGTTATAGCCGCCAACTACGGACTACCGACTACCGACTTCCGTCTGCAGACTGCTGGGATTGCCAGCTCAACTCGCGGCATAGTTTTTGTCTCCATTCGCTGTTTTGGCAGACAGTTTGATTTATGCGAATTTTGCTTTGCATATTCAGGAACAAGTCGATTTGATATCGGCGACATGAGACTGCAGCATTGGCCATGGCCACAAACCTCTGAGCCTAACTGACAACGACAGAAACGACACACCACAAAAATAAGAAACAAATAAGCCTGAGGACAGACAGACGGACAGACAGACGGACAGACATACAGCGGGTATTTCAGCCATGACGCTGCTCTAAACGCTTATTTATGGAATTTTTCAAACGCTTCCAGCTACAAAATCATCAAGAATGGCAACCAACCAAACAACCCAGCGAAACTTTAGTTTTCTGCTATGGAAAATATGTGTTGCCTGATATGTGTGTGCAGGAGCAGAATGACAAGAAGTTGAGTTCAAACCCCAATTTAGACATATAAATTATGGAAAAAAAAAATGTATCACAGAAAAGTCTCCGCACTTAAATAAAATCTTTGGCAAGCCACAGCTTGCCATATTGGCCATATTGGCGTTTCAATTATTTTCCCCTTTTTTAATTAAAGAGTTCTAAATATTTCAATCTTTCGGATATTGACATAACATAGATTGACAGATGGAGCAGGCTATTAATATACGTGTACTTTATGGGGTGATGTCTTCTTTTCTATGATTTATTATATTATTAATAATATAACTAAACTAATCCAAAAATGATGCTTTAGTTGAAAAGCTGAATGCTTTTCAGAGACTGATGCTGAAGTTATAACTTTCATAAACTATTACTTAGCTAAATGAAAAGTATGCATTCCTAAAAATAATTGAACATAAAAGTCAAACAAAATTAATTTAAAATTTCAATAAGTATATAAAAATACTGTAATAAATCGACATAGTTGGGTGTTAAAAAAAAACTATTAAATTTATAAGAATATTCGGATAATTTGGGTACACGAAATAATGCCCATTCAACTGAATTCGAGCACCAGTCGACGTTGTGTAGATGAGTGTGTGTGTGAGCGTGTGTATGGTGAGTGTGTGTGTGTGTGAATGACATGGTTATGTGCTTTTAGATTCTTTGCCGCACGTCATCAAAGTAAGTCATCCAGCGAAAAGGAATATAAACGGAAGGCGTTGACGTCGCTGACAGCGCATAATTTCACGCTGGCAAACTTGGCTGATTTCCTCTTTACGACAATAACAACAGACCAAGTGACGACAAGGACAAAAGCGGCAACAACAACAGCAAAAGCAACATCATCAAACCAACGACGTCGACTACGTTAATCAAACCATTTGCGCTGACGTCAAAGTGCCGCTCAAACTGTGCGTCTCAATCTCAGGCAGCAGCCCGCATAAGCAGGGCACAGGCCAAACCGAAAACTATGAAAACTAGGAGATAAAGCTGGTAAATTCAAGTGATCTTAAGATAGCCAAATAACACACTAATGTGAAAATGTGATTGACTAGGCGGAACCCTGTAACAATTTCTAGAGCTGATCGAGAGGACATTGCGTAGTCAAGTAAGAAATCGAATTCGATCTTGAACAAAAATATACAATTAAAAACTAAAAAATCACGAATATTGATCAAAATGAAAAATGTTTACAACTTTTACTTTACTTTACCAAAATTTTATACATTGTACATTAAGTAAATTTTTTATTAAATATTCACGGCTTGAGTTCCACTTTCCATGGAATATATATAAATTCCCAACAATATAAATTAATTCATTATACGATATAAATAGTTATACCCTTTGCCAACTATTGCATAGATACAGGGTGTAATTTTTGTTTCAATGATATATACTGAAAATAACAGACGAAACGTCTTCAGCAAAATGCATCTGTTACATAAAGTATCTTTAATAAATATTGCGCAGTCAACCGAGTTCAGTAAATTGACTTCTCAATTACTTTTACAGCGAACTTTCATTGTATTTATGAGAATTCATCAAAAATTGATTGGATATTACACTCTAGTTTTCAAGTCTGCGATCTTTTTAAAGAGGATGTTTTTAACTTGAAAAAAATAAAAAAAAAACATTTAGTACCAGATTCGTTTCAGGAGCCAGTCAAACATAACAAACATCAATAAATAAAACTAATGCAGTCTTCTTGTTCTCTCTTTTTTTTCTGTGTTCTATATATGATAAATTTACCCATTTACCACATTTTCATGTTTGATTTGGTGACGAGAACCTCAAATTTGTTGTTATTGTTGGCGGCATAAACAGAGATACTTACCACAAATGGTGGCTTGTTTGGCAAGTTTACTAGGTGCTGCTGAGGCACAGCCCATATTTTAGTGGCAATCAAAATGCGATTTTCTTGATTTATTGCGCAAACGGAAAGCTCTCGAAGGATAAGCGAAGGCTTTGCCTGTTGCTTGCCACATTTCTCAAAAAACATATCTATTTGCGTGTAAGTTGCCTCGTGCTGTTTGTTGGGGTTTTGGTATTTGCTCAACCGATTGGCAACTAGTTACCAAATCCATTGCCCATCACAAAACATAACATTGGGACGGCGCTTTTAGTTTCGCTACCCTTCAGACATAAATAGACAGGAGGAAATAATGACGAATATCCGTCACACCACACAAAACGGATGTTCTGCCAAAGCAACCTCGAAAATTGCGAAAATTGTTGTTTTTGGTGGGCCCTCAGAAATCCTTTTTTCTCGCCACAATGAAACAGAACCCGGAAACATATGAAGTCCTCGACTATGCGCTGCTCTGTTAAAAGGCCACAATTAGATCTGAGATTCAGCTGTTTATATAGACTTAATTTATGAGCAACTCTTACATAAATTCATTTTCTAAGTCTCTTTCAATCCCATTTAGCAATAAATTGTACTGTATCGCAAATATGCTATTATAACACAAACAAATAAAAAAAAAAGTTTAATCTATCTTAAATATCTTAATAAGTTTAATCTATCTTATACAAATTTAAAGTAATCAATTTTGAAAATTTGTATTTATTATTTTGAATTTTACCTGCATATTTTAGATATACACTTCGACAATCGCATTTCTCATATACAGTGTATAAAAAGCACATAAATGAGAAACGCGTCAGACATATTTTAGTGGCAAAATGATTTCGTTGTTTTTGCTGCATTTTGTTGGCCTGCTGGCTAAATGGAAAAGTTATGAGGCGCCAAAAGATCTGAAGGCAACCCCAACAATCGAAAATGCCGAAAAAGAATAAATAAATAGAAAAACACTTTGCGAATGCAGAGTTAAAAAATGATTTGATGCGTGACTTGGTATTCATTAAATGACAGAAAAACTGTACACTTCACACATGGCACAACTTGGCAGTTTGCCCAAAATATAAATCGAAATGGCTTTTAAAAAAAATGGACTTTTTATTTTGATTGAAACTTAACTCAAGGCCATGATCAATGTTTGGTAATTGAATTTAATGTTGCGTTAAGAGTGACTTAAAGACTGAAATGTTTGTTGCATTTGAAAACTACAAATATGCAAATTCTGTTACTGGGCTTGGCCATACCGACAAACCGCACCTTTCAGCCTAATTGTTGACGTTTGCTAGATTTTATTGCTGAGCAGGCTTTTATTGCAATTAAAAGCAAAGCGTTGGTGTCGAGAGGAGCACTCAATTTATGTGGAATTGCGCAATTGCAGGGCGACACTTGGGCTGATGGGCAATCGGACAAAATGTACGGACGAAATCTCATTAGTTTGATGATTAACGATGCCCTATTGCAGCAGCAGAGATTAAAAACCACACTCACACCTGCACACCTACACACGCACACACACCTTCACACCCACACGCACACACACACACAGACACACACAAACTGACCCACACTTACAGCTTGGCCACTCGATGATATATCGGAAATTGCACACATGGCATTTTGTGTGCACTGCACTCGATTTAAGTATTTTAAATTCGATTTCGCAGCCACAATCCCCACTGTGATTGAGTGCAATTAAAATTGGCAAAAAAAACCAACAAATTGGACCCGGGTCCGGCAGCATATTGCAATTAATTTGCTGTTTAAGCTAACCCTTCGCCGCTGGGCCTTGGCATTTAATGTTGCCACCTGATAGTGGTTAATGCAACAGTTGAAGTTAAGCTGCCTGCCCCACAAACTGTTGACACAGCGAGCCGTCCGTTCTGGCGTGCTTTATTATTATTTATGTTGGCTAAAGTTTGTGCAACTGCTGCTCGGCAAGCGAGTTATTGGAAAAGTTGCGGCAATGTTATGAAAACGAGAGTTATTTGTACTTACAACACTCAGGAAAAAAAGCGCGGAAAACCAGAGTGCTGTTCTTGCTTTGAATAATAAAATATACAATTACTTGTATATCTAAAAGTCGAACATAAATATTCCATAATTATAAAAAATCTTTTCAAAAAGAAGAAATATTTAGTGGGAAGTAAAAACCCATTATGATATTAAGGATATATATATTAATCAGTCTGGTAAGTAGACTATATTCAGCTTCTAAGTCGTCATATAGCGGCCTACTAAAATTCAGGGCAATAATTTTTTTTTTCTGAGTGTATTTTGCTTTCACTTTGCCGAATAGTCTTTCCTTCAATTTGCTTAACGCACTTGCCTTCTTGGTAGTTTATTGTCTTCCACCAGGCTTTCATGCATATTCATTCTTCCCCATCATATTCAAGAGCTTTTAATTACATGCCAGCATCAGAGATGTGCAATCCTTTGGAACTCTCTGAACAGGCAGATTGTTAAATTACATTTCGTTTTGCAGGGCAACATTTATAGGAAATCTCGAACAGAGCCATGATAAAAGGCACAAAAGATTTAATTCCTTAAGCATTTGATTTTGCCAAGAGATTAGTCGAATTTAGTTTATTCACTCCCTTTAGCCCTTGTGCTAAGAGTTTAGATTTATAAAATATTTTGTCTCTTTCGCTTTTTTCAATTTTACGGTACCTGCACAATGTGCCTTAGGGCGCATTCCCTTGGTAGTAATACATTTATCCCTTATATGCAAAACTAACAACGAGTTTGCTTTACGACAATTTTAGCCATCTGCAAGAATTCACATTTTCAACTTATCTGCGTCAACTACTAATGAGTTTTGCATTTATTTCAACTTGAAACTACATTTAGGCCTATGCGTAAATTTGAACAGTTTAATCGTAAACACAACCAAGAAATAATAAAAATAATATGCTAAATTTGCGTTATAGAAAAATGCAACGGGAAACAATCGATATAAAAGTGAATTGATAGTTGTTTTTTTCATACGTAATACTAAAGCAAAGTTGAGATTGGTAATTAAATAGAAATAATATTTTAGACATCTTGGCTTGTGTTTAAATTACAATCATACTTAACAATCGCTTTACATAAATTTATGTGTATGCATTTACAAATTGATTACATTTAAAATCAAATCCCAGCCACAAGGTTTATCACAAGACTCGAAATTAGGTCAACTGAAATTTTATTCGAAGGCAAATGCAAATGAGTAAAAGTGCAAATTGGTTTTGTGCATTATGTAAAAGGCAGAGGAAATTATCTTCCACTGCATCAAGTATATATTTATTCTTGATCAGGATCAACAGTGAAGTCTATATAGCCATGTTCGTCTGTATGACTATATGAGCTTAATACTTTCTGGATTATCCACACATTTCGATTTCCGGTAGCAGTCATACATATAGGCAGAAGTTTTCCATTTGAAATGTAAATTTGCCAATAAAAATTTTCAAATATTTTAAAGCTGCCTTACTCGACTAAAGCAGGTTTGCTGGCTAGAATTGGATTTGCATTTGTTGCTTTGGGTGATTTAGAAACGAAGTGAATTCAAAAATGTCCTGAGGTAGTTAGGCGGGGAAGGAAGGGGATGAGCTGCAGTGGTCAGTTGGGATAGCTGCCTTAAATTTAATTCATTTTGAATAGCTGGCTGATGCGATGCAATGCAGCGGATTTGAAATTGCTGTTCGTTGCAAAGTTTTGAAAATGCAAAAGTGAAAATAAAATTATATTCGCAACTGTTCGGTGTGTCAAAGTGAGCGGAAAACGTGCCACACATAAATCCAGCAGCGAAATGCAATTGGGCATTGCACAAATCGCATCGCTCTTATCGACACAGTGTCTAGTCTTGACCGGGCTGAAGGCGCATAATATAATGCCAATGGTGATGGCAGCCATCAGCTGAGAATGTTGCCTCTTGTCGTTGCACAACCACGCCCAAAAATCTCGCCACCCAACTGGTCTTCTGCGTTCACGCTTCCGCATCAGCGCCCTGCGAGGCCGAGTTTTGCAGAGCACAGCAAACCAAAAGCGCAGCAAAAGTTGCACGAGGAAGGCCAAACTTAGCAAATAAAAAAAAAAAAAAAGAAAATAAAAAGGACGCAAAAGCCGACTCTCACCAAAAATATATTTGTGAAGCTCACTTTAATTTTCAGTAAGTCAATTTGCGTCACACGGTGTAGTCTTTCGGGAAGGTAAGCTATATTTTCTAAATGAAATTGTCTCTTCTTAATATTTATCCGAGTTTTATTTGGCATACTTTGAGCAATTTCCAATTTGATTATTATATCAGTTTATACTTTTTAAAAAGTCGTCTCGCTTCTGGTTTTTTTTTTAATGCTATTTAGAGTTTAAACATGGTTGCGCAGTACTCAGGTCAAATGCTTCTCTTTTTATTATATTGCGAATCCCGTCGGGATTTGTCATAGTCTAGTTCAATAAGCTGTTTCAAACTAGACAGCTGATATATTTCGACACATTATTTTTGAAACACACTAATATATGTATTGCAGTTCCCGTCGGTATTCGTCTTTAAAGATAGAAAGAGAGAAACATAGAGACAGAGAAAGATTCACAGCATAGCTGAGTAAGACAACCTTTGACCTGGACTCATCCAAAACACGAAATAAAATAAATAAAATACAAAGTATTTGAAAATTAAATAAAATGAGCTGTTTTTTTTTTTTATTTATTTCGTAAAGATAGACATTATTTCTAAGACACAAAAATATTAAAATAGGTCAAAGGCGAGCGAGGACGGGGGCTTGAGATGGGAAGCGAGTTAAATGGGGGCTATGGAGAGTGAAGCCGCTTTGGCCTTAGATGCTGTCATCCGTGTAGAAATTCTGTCAACAGCAAGAAAAAGTTCTGCACTAAAAGTCGCTGTCAAGAAAACACATACAGACAAGCAAAAAAATAAAAATAAAGGAAATACAAACACAAATTTTTATATCCACAATTAATTGCAGTTGTTGGGTGTTAAGTGTGTGTGTAATGAGCACAAACCTCTCCATAAAAGTCTTTTCAGCGAATAAGTATTTATATGTGATATTTATCATTTTTATTTTCCATGCTGCATCAGTAAAAGTCAAATTATGACATTTTAAAAAATTGTTTCGCCCTCTTCAAGTTTGCAAGGAATTGAACCGAAAATGTAAACTGTATGTGGAGTATAAAATAAAAGCAACAAATACTTTCAACTAAAAAATTATATCCAGTTCTTGTATAAGATTAATTATACAGCATTTTTCACCTTTAACATCGAAATGTACTTACAAAACTTTGCCAAAGAAATGCATCACATTCTCTTCTGCCTTTCGCAAAAATTTTCCTTTTTTTTTTTTTTAATTTTAAGACTTTTTTAGTGTTGCCTTTCTGCACTTTTTTGTATGCCCTGTAACCAAAAAATAAATAAAAATGTTGAAGAAGTACATAAAAAAAAGTTGTAAGAACATATATTTTGTAATATCGAATTGCTGTGTGTTGGAAAGCAGAAACACACAGTTGGTTATCGATTACGTTAGTTTTAAACACACAGCTAACAAAAATATATATTTATTAAATTCAACAAAATTTAACTATTAGCTATTTATTATTGTGTGGCATACTTTCAGGCAAAAATTGTAACAGATAGATTCGCCTATGCTTTACATTTGGTACATTTGAATTCTCCACGTTTCGCGATTCCATTGAAACTATTCCTTGTCGCTAGCTTGTGAAGTACAAAAATTACCTCTTAATTTAAATAAAACAATCCAATATATCAGCATTCCTTTTTGAAATATTAGCAAATTGTAACATTGATATTGTCATACATTTGCACGATATATTCAATTATCGCAAAAATACACGGGGTGAATTTTATAGATTCGAAAAATACTTTGGGAAATTTGAATGTCCAGATTTATCTTTTTTTGATACAATTTGTGGAGTTGATGTTGCAAATGTTGTTTTAGATATGAATTAACTTAAATAATTATTAACTTAACGTCATGGACTCGACTAGACATAAATGCGTATTCAAAATTCTATATTTATTTCATTTTCGTAAAAGCATCCATAGATAACTGTAAAATTTAAATCAATTTTTCGAGTTATTTTTATTAATACATCCGACAAATAGAATACAATAAAGTAGAAAACGAAATTAAGCCGCTTATCAACTTAAATAAATTTGTATACAAATGTCGGTATTTTATCACAGGAGATTAACATTTTTGTCGGCGATTCTATTAACTACAAAATAATAATAAAATTATTAGAGAGAGGCATTTACTTTACATATATTTGAGTGTGTGCATATAACAACAATAAAAAAAATATTTAGAGGAAAAAGTGGCATATTGCTGCAGATAAGATGTTGTCATAAAATGTTGAAGCGTTGTCAAATGTGGCATGCTGCAAAAACAGCATGAACTTTAAATGTGGGGGTGCCAGATGTCCTGCTGCTGAATGTAAACGGTAGGCGATATTCGCACACCGAGCCAGCGAAGCAAATTTATATGCAAATTTAATCAAAATGGCATGAAATGAAGAACGCAATATGCATTCATAAATATTTGTGAACTGGACACAGCACACTGTGCATTCTTCTCAAAAAAAAAAGAAGCTGTTTCAGTCCAGAAAGTTGGTATATTTGAATAAAGTATTGTAACGTTCCAACCACGCCTAGGCTTGTCGCCCATAAAGGATCACTGTACAATTGCAAAATAATATTCACAATATATTATCTCGGTTTTACACACTGAATCCATTAAAAATGGGTAAAACGAAATGCAGAAAGCATTTCCGACCGCATAAGGTAAATATATCATCTACGTCTATCCGATATTATTAGAACTAGAGATTTTCCATTTGGAGTATCTTCTAGACAGAGCTCCCTCGACTAGCGCATTCGAACGTGATTTTTTATCTCGTGTTAGTTGGTTTTACTTTGATAACTTTGCTCTGCGACAACTTTTCTTCAACGAAATTAACATTTTGGACTATGTACTTTGGGAAAATGAAACTAATTTCAAAACATGTTGCCATGCAATTTGTAACTTTAAGCCAACATTTTAAACATTAGCCATTAGTGTGCAAGGGCAAATCACAGTTTGTGCAGCACTGGTCAGAGTTGGTCAGATAAAAAACAGCACAAAATGGAGTTCAAGTTTCTGCTCTACATTGGGGGATTGGTCTTTTGTCAACTGGTTTTGGTCACGTTTTTTAGACACACCGCCATCGAATTCTCTCGGAATTGATCAAGTTTTTTGTTGTACATTCTCGAGGATGTGGTGTGTGTGGTGTGTGGTCGCTGGTGGCTGGTGGTGCCTTTGGCAAAAAGACACTCTACTCAAAAAGAAAATAAATCGAATGTACTGAGTCACGCCTACGAGACACACAGCGAGCTGCAAGTGATGTTGACTGATGGTCAGTGGGCAAGCTGGCCGACATTGGGATGAGCTGACCCCTCTGCCAAACATACACCAAAGACAATACAATATAACAGCATGTGTACTGTGTGTATCCTGTATGTATCCTGATAAATGATGGCGAGTCAACCCCAAAAAACTTTAAACAAATTACACAGCTCAAAGGGGAAACAATTGTGGTGCATGTGAGTAAAAGCAAAAGAAAAGGAATTCGAGAAATAATTACAGGACCCACTGGAGTTAGCTGGAGATCCTTGCAAATCAGAGCTTTTAATTAAATTGCATTTAAAGTGAAACTATAAAAATCAAATCAACTTTAATATATTTGCTTACACAATAATTGCATATTGCTGAGTTTTGCTATGCAGCATTCAAATAATAATTATTTGGGATTTATATTTATTGCTTTGATAACTTTATCTTGGCTTTCGTTGGGATTTATTTTTGAGACTACACTGATCTTCGACCCCGTCAGATAAAGTGTGAAAATTGGCAAATCGATAAATGCAACAACTCCAACAATATTGTCAATAATATAATATTGATATATCTTCCGCAGTTTAAAAGTTAAAACTGTTGAATTATGTAGGCATTTTACTATAAGAAGAACAAGGCAATTCTAAAAAGTTAAATTTATTATTTTTATTATATTGCACAGTAATTTCGCAGACAGACTTTACTATATCGGCTCGATATATATATATATATATATGTATACTTGATACCCTTTTGAAGCCATCTCAAATGTGTACAGAGTTAAGATTTTGCTGCATGAAATATAATACTTTATTGTCGAGTCTCTGACCTGGTTGGGTGATTCCAGAGTTGTCTGCCATAAACGGGAATGTTGGCCTTTTGCGATGAGTGCACCGCATCCCAATCGCTCAGCTGCAGGCTGTGCACATAGATGGCACCAAAGTGGGCGCTTGCCGTTCGCGTCTGGGGACGTCGACACTTTAGGCCAATGTCGTGCAGTATCACGGGTCCATCGAATCTGAGCAGATAGTAGCGCACACGCCAGTTCTCGCCGAGGGCGCCCTGCTCCGACGGCAGCTGTTCGTGGGCCAGTCCAAGCGGCAAGGCGCCAACAAGCGGCGGAATGTAGCAGAGACCCGGCGTCAGGATTTGTTCGCTGTAGTCGCCACAAAAGATATAGACATCCAGCATGGCTCCTCGGGGCTGGGAGCAGCGTAGCACCACATCCAGCGTGTGCTGCTCCTGCTCTTCGCCAGACGCATTCATCTTGTAAGCATAGCCCAGAAGCAGTACGCCCATTGACAGCGGAAACTCGGTGAGGAACAGCCGGAAGGCGCGCTCATAGTTCAAAATGCGAAGAGCACAGCCGCCGGCGAAGGCGGTGTCAAAGCTGTGCTCCGCATTGTCACCCAGTGGCACCGACGGCTGCAGTGCCTGGCGTGCCAGATTGAAGAAAGGACGCCTCCCAGATTCACGGGCGCCATTCTCGTAACTGCCACGTCCGGATCCCACGCAGAAGTCCGTGTAGAAGGGTAGCGCACGATAGGGATGCGTGCCCAGATGTTCCCAGAGGCGTGCCCACCATCGCTCGTTTCTGGCCAGGAAGGCGGCATTCAGCGACTCGTCGCCATCGTTCTTGCGTATATTGTAGCCAAACTGCTGCAGCGTCTCGTAGCACCAGGCGGGCGCAAATATGCCCGCCGAGAAGCCACGCTTGGCAATCCGTGCCAGCGTTTGGGCGCTCTGAAAGCGACCCACTTGCCCGCGTCCAAAGACGTCCAGTCCCAGAAAAAGGCGATGGGGCGCTGCCTGCTCCTGCCGCATGCTTGCCTCGTTGGCCTCCAGGCTGTGATCGTTCCAGCTATAGTTGATCAGTGTGCCATGGCTGGCCCGGAAGAATTTCACGTTGCGCTCATTCAACTCATTCTGCCAGGACAGTTCGCCGTTGTCAATGACGCTATCGTACCAAAAGACCTGGCCGTGCGGCACCTGCGTCTCCGTCGCCACACGCAGCTGCTCCACAAACCGACTGTTGGAAAGATATTGGAAGAGTTTATTGAGTGTATAAAATAAATAAATAAAATGAATGCACAATATGCATTTAAATATCTAAAATAATTTAGTGAATTAATTCGTGTATGAGTGCCATTTTTAAAATGCAAGAAATGAAATGTAATGCGAACTTAATTAACTAGTGTTGCCAATTCAAATTTAATTTTTATTTAAAACAAAGAAAGAGGAAAACTAAATTTTAGGTTCTGTTTTCGAATCAAACAAAAGTTATACAAATATGTTTCAATGAGCAAAATTAATGGAAATGTGCATTAAACAGGCAAATTGCATAAAATGCAAATATACGATTTGTGCCAACAAAGTCAGAGTTTGTCGTGCAGAGGGATAGAGCGATAGAAGCAAAACTTTGCAAATATAAAACTAATTTGCTTTCCACTTACAAGACGTGTAATTAGTTAGCCTAGAGACCAGACATAATTTGTTTGCCGTGGTTAACTTTAAGTAAAAATTTCATTTAAAATTTTCTAAAAATGCCACTCGTCATTGGTGAAATGAATAATGTGTACATATATACATATATATTTAAAATTATGCTTGATCTTTTCAAAACCTGTCTCAGTTGCTAGATAAAGTTTATTTAAGGCGCATTCAAATCGGATGTCCAAATTTACAACTTAAATCGCACAACTAACAAAAAGATTGGCAAGCAGCAAATTTTGCATCGTTTCGACTTTGCCATTTGCCAACAAAATCAAATCAATGCATAAAATCAACAAATAAATAGTGAATAGGAACACTCAATGTAAATCAAAATCATATAACGAACTGAGGGATGGAGATAAGTAGATGGCTTTATACTCACTACAGATTGGGCATGCACTCGCGTCGGACCGAGCACTCCACATTGACCAGCCAGCCCTCGAAGCTGAAGTGGCGACATAGGCGGGTGAGGGCGGCAACGGTACGTTCTACGCTCTCGGCGCTCTCGAGGACCTCGTGCAGCATTCGACTGCCTGTGGTACCCTCAACGATGTAGGTGCCCAGCACGGGCACGCCATGTCGATGGGCGGCATTTAGCCAGCCGCTGGGCGGAATGGTCACATACTGATGGCTAAAGTAGCAAAAATAATCGACGGCAGACCAGTGCATAAATCGATAATCATCGAACTTCTCCGAGCTCTGATAGTGTCTGCAAGCATGAAATGGTTATACACTCCAACACTCAATGTAAACGTAAACCCGGCCAATGAGAAACCCACTCACCGATCGGCCAGATAGTTGCCCATCATGTCGTGGCAGACGAGTAGCTCACGGCGACCAGCGCCACTTGTCGAACGTCGATGGTCGCTCACAAAATCTGATTGTCTGTCCAAATAGACGGCATCGCCACGCACTTCAACGTCCAGCGGTAGGACGTAGCGCCTCCAGTCAATCTCTCGACTGCGCACTTGGAACTCCAGCAGCTGCACATTGTTCCGGATGGGCTCCGCCTCCAGCTGAGCTGCAATTGCGGATGTTGCTGTTAGTTGGGGACGCATACTGATTATGATGCAACTGGTGCCCACGTTATGAATTCAGTGCATTTATCGGAGTAGTCGGAAATGTTTATCATTCGTTGAAATGTTGTGCGTTGACCGCATTAAATGGAAACTTTGAAGGCAACTAAACTATCCACGATTATTACATTCAATATCAATGACTATATTTACTGCCACTCAAAGTCACAGCCATGATAATCACGCTTTACACATGCCACATGCCACATATGGATATTTCCTAATTTATTCCTCCACTGCCCCTTGCCAGTGCAATTGAACTTTAGTTAACGCTATTTTACTCGTAGTAAAGTCAATTTATAATAATCTATTATTACAATTTAAATTGCGACAGTTCAACTCGCAAAATTATTCCAACAAATTAAATATTTAAATTTAATAAAAATTACTGATATGCAAGAAATACAATAAAAATGCATACTATTTTTAATTATTATTTTTTATAGATACGTATTAAAATTATAAAAATGACTTTACTAAGCCAACAATTAATATAATTATTATATTTATAACTTCGACAGTTGTTTCTAGTCAGACAGTATTGTTTTATTATATATATATATATATTTGAATGAGTTCAAGTACTTTGGATTAAGATGACGTACTTTCATGTCGACTTGGCATAGCTTAGTTTCAATTGAAAACTTGAGCAAGCTTTTTAAATAAATATAGCTGTGCTAAAATAAATCCACATATTGTATAACCTTTGAAGGTGGGTTTAGATTTTACTTCCGACTACAAGTACAAATTTACTGAAAATTTACAGCATTTTATTGCACAGTTAAAATAATTTTAAGTTGAAGTTTGTGTTCGAAAAAAGACAAAACTATTTTTGGGCCTATCATTGGATGCAACTTCTTTGTCTATGCGTGCACTCAAACATTTGGATTATGTGAATTCATGTGGTCAGCGTGCAAAATGCGGACCACCCCAATACCAGGCAAAGCCCCAAACTCGACCAACACCGAGACAGCCTGCGGGGCATTTGAATTGCGTTTTCTAATGTGCAGCAGCAGCACCATCACATCCGGCAAAAGTTTTTGCTGGCTTGGTGTAGCGATTTAGAGGGAGGCACTCGTTTTTTTTTTTGCAATTGTACGTCCACGAAACACAACGAGGCGTTTAAGCGGAACTTGAATCTACCATGGCAGCAACGATATGAATTTTAAAGCAAACACAACACGAATACCAATGAGCTGTCCTGCGATACAAATAGGACCTGCAAGCTGACCATAATTACGAAGCCTTCACACACACAAGCTTAGTGGCATTTCTCAGATATTTTTATATCCACAAGCCAGGCCTCAAACAAGTCACGCATTTCCTTATACATATATTTATATATATGAACGACAGTCCAATACTTTGTTCCTAATCACGTATTGAGGAGCCAACAGTTTTCACTTTTACGGGTTATATACACTTTTCCTAACACTTTATAAATTTAATAGATGCAAAAAGATAGAAAGAATCATATAGGAGTTGATTTTCTTATACAAAATATGCTTCTTATATAGAAACTCATCTATAGAGCGATCGTTCTTATGCTGTCATATTTACTGTCTGCTAAACAAAGTTTCAAAATTTTATCTGCAGACAAATAGATATGTCTATATTGAATGAATTTATTGGAAATGAGTGTCTCAAATTGTTTTAATTTAAAAAATATATAAAATTTTGTACGCTCCACATAGGGAGCTTTATGTGCATATTGTCAAAAGACAAGGCCTGTTTTATGGTTTCTGTTAAATTTTCCAACTTCAACTTTACTTTGATTACAAGTTTAAACGAACAAAATACTTTAAATATGCAAAAATAAACATACTCTTTTCTCCAATAAGGCAAAGTACCCTATAAATAATTTAGGCACTGATAAGCACTACGTGCTAGCAAATGTCTGACTCAACGTATAATTATTTCCGCATTTTTTGTCTGCAGATAGGCAAGACACATGTATTTATATATAAATATATATATATTAATTTTTTTTATTAATATTTAATCATATTTTTTTTGTTGGGCAAATGACTTACGGGAGCCACAGGTGCAGCATTTTGTAGAGCAAAAGTCGCACAGCTGTTTGCCAGACATTGAATCGTTGCCGGCATTTGCAGCGGCTTTTGATTGCTCTTGTGGCGCACTGACATCTGGTGTGCCTTTTCTATTGTCCGCATTGTCCTGCAGATCCATTTGCAGCATTTAATACTTTGAAGGCAGCTTGAATGTTAAACTAAATAATAATTTGGCACTAACACGGCGAAAACTTGCTTTAACTTTGATGACAAGCTAGAAACAGCTGTTCGCGTAGTGTTGACAAACGTTTGTAGGCAGTGCGCAAAAGCCATTGAAATTTTAAATGCCAATTGTTAAAAACAGAATTTAAGTTGTGTATAGTTGAATTCTGTGTGTTCCATGTATTTGCTTTGAGATTTAGGGTGCCAGTCTGCCGGGAATACAAATTTAAATCCTGCCAAGCCGGAAAACAAATGGCAGATAAATAAAACTAAGAGATAAATTCACATTTCTGGCAACGCAGCCAAAAAGCAGCGAGAAAAACTCTTCTTATTTATTAAGCATTGGAAAAAGTTTATTTTTTTAATTCTTGTAATTCTTTTTACTTTTTTGGCAACAGGAGACGCACTGAAAAGTAAGCAAAATGCCAGCGGGTCGCGTGGCTGGAAAAGCCGGCTACTCCAATCACTATTACAATGGTACGTATATTATTATTTAATACTATTTTAACTCATTAACATAGACATATTTTGGGTAGATCAAAAATAATTGGACCTAATTACTACACTCTGAAAAATCGCATTAAAATTAAGTAAATGGACTTAATTTGATTTAATGATTTACAGATTTTATTATCTCTTAGAAACAATAAATAAAATATTTATATAATTTAAAATGGCTTTATAATGGATGTAAAATGTGATATCTTCAAATACATATGTTTATAAATTTTGTAAGTAAATAAAATAATGCAATGAAAAGCTAACAATTCTTCAATATACACGCTTAGAAAATTAAAAATATTTGTCTACATATTTGAAGAATTAGCGCAGAATTTTAGAGATTCTCTAGTTTTTAGAAAGGCACAGCTCTAAATATTAGAAAATCACACATAATTTTCGCCGAAAATATTGTAATTTGCGTTAAATTTAAAGAGAATTTTGTATCATTTATAAATTAGAAAATTTGTAATAGACTCCTTGTTCTATTATTTTCCCAATTATTTGTAGTTTTTATTTGTAATTTGGCACATAATGTGTATTTAATTAAAGATTAATAATCGATAATTACTTTGGTTTCAATAGGACGCTCATACGTTGGCATCAATGAGGAAATCATGTGGGTCAGCATTGGCATGGGCGTAACTATCGCCCTGCTGATTACGATTGCGCTGTGCTACATTGCGAGGGAGAAGTGCCAGAGGCGTCAGCGGGAATATTACGTGACCGCATAGTTAATGTATATTGCCTGCCACACACACCGAGCGGGGAGGATTGGGGGGGGCAGAACGCACTGTATCCTTCAAATGGACGTGGATGTGGGTGTCGAAAAAGTGAGCAAACTGGAGTCCCTCTCAATCGCAGCGGCCCTGATAGAGATTCCCCAAGCAGCAGCAGCACCTGCAGCAGCAGCACCAACAGTCAACTCTCACCCCAGGCAAGGACCAGGACTAAGACAAGGAGCAGGACAACAACCAGTAGCAGAACCAGAACCAGAACAAGAACCAGTAGCGGAATCAGCCGTCACAATCATGAATTCGACTGTTGTTGACATTAACGGCGCTCGCAGCTGGGGCTAACCGAATAAAAGCATAACCCACCCATCATATAAAGAGTATACCCACAGCACCCACACAAACATACACACACCGACACACACAAACAAAAAATGCATGGCATTTTAATATTTTTTTTCTTCTTGATGTAATCAAAAGTTTATTGTAAGCATATAGAGCAGCCTTGCAGCTGTATTATTTTAATGTGAAATTGTTACTTAAAGTTCCCATATATAGATGTATTTATATATATAAATAAATATCAAAAACTTTATTGATGGCTTATAATTTACTCTAAAGTATTCTTGTTTGAAAAGTGCGCAAATTTGTCATTTTGCAACACTGACCGGAACGCACGCGCACATATGTTGGCGCTGCCACTTGTGGAGTGCTTAAAGAACTGCTTGTTTAAACTGCTTGCCGTCAGCTGTTCACCAATGCGTGGTAAGAAGAAGCAATAGCCGCGCACGTTTTTTTTTTATTTACAAATCGTGTTGCACAAATAAATGCCCCAAAATGTGCGACAACATAACATTAAACACCTTCACAAAAGCGATGCCAGGAAAGGTGAGTGATGCGATACGTGCAATAAGTGCGCTATATTTAAACATTTACATTTTGTTGACGATAGGCGACGAAGACAGTTTCGACACCAAATGTGCTGAGTAAAAAACAAAAACGTGCCGCCCCAACTGGAGTTGGTTTTCAATTTAATGTAGAAAAACCCAAGATTAAGGCACTTGTATTGCGACGTCGCGCTAAGACCACGACCACGACCTCGACCATAGCCACGCGCCCACCAGCACCGCCTGCATCCGGCAGCGAAATCATATTAAACGCGAACTTGCCAAAGAACACAGAGCAGGAACTGAAGCCATCGTATAGCATAGAGCCGCTCAGCGAATTTATGTTTAATATCAGCTTGCCGAAGGATGAGGTTCCCGTCAAGCCCAAACAACAGCCAGCCGTGGCCAGCAAGCCGAAGAAAATATCGGGAATTATTAGTAAAAAGCAGTTAAGGGATGCAATGAAGAATCATGGACAAAATCCCAACAAGCAGCCGCGAGCTGGGGATCTGTTCAAGGTGCAGCTGGACGAGGAGTACAGGCGAAAACGCGAGGAGACATATGGTGTAGCAACAGCAGCTCCAGAAGAGGAAAAGACGGAGGAGCCAAAGAAATCAGTTCAGCAAGTGAACAAATTTCGGACAAAGAAAATTGGCCTGTTCGATCAGAGCGATGTGGCGGCATTGAAACAACTGGGCCAGCGGGCTGTCAAACCGGTCAAGGAGACAATATTCAGCGACAGCAAGGTAGAGTCCCTGGGTCTGCATGCACATGCCGTCAAGAACCTAGAGGATCTGCTGAGCATTAACCAGTTGACGACGGTGCAACAGAAGACCATACCACAGGTACTGGCTGGCCGGGATGTGCTCGTGCGGTCGCAAACCGGTTCCGGCAAAACGCTATCCTATGCCTTGCCAATAGTGGAACGTTTGCAGTCCCAGATGCCTCGGATTAAGCGCACTGATGGCGTACTGGCGCTCATCATTGTGCCGACACGCGAGCTGGCACTGCAGACATACGAACTGTTCCAGAAGCTGGTCAAACCCTACACATGGATTGTGCCGGGCGCCCTGCTGGGCGGCGAGAGTCGCAAAAGCGAGAAAGCCCGTCTGCGCAAGGGCATCAATGTGTTGCTGGGTACACCTGGTCGTCTCGTCGATCACCTACTTCACACGGCCAGCTTTCGGCTATCCAAGCTGCATTTTCTCGTCCTCGACGAGGCCGATCGTCTGCTCGAACTGGGCTACGAGCGTGATGTCAAACAGCTGGTCGAGGCCATTGACAAACAGCGGGCCGAGAATATGGAACAGCAGAAGAATGAGACCAAAGCCAATGAACAGATAACTGCTCCAGTTGCTATGCAGCGTCTGTTGCTCAGCGCTACGCTGACTGCACAGGTGCAGCAGCTGGCAGGACTGACCCTTAAGGATCCCCTCTACATCGATAATAGTGACGAGGCGGCGGATGCGGCACTCAAGGGCAACAATGGCTATCACAAGGACACCATTGAGGCGCAATCGGCTGAAGATGACGGTCTCGGCGAGTATCTCGAGGATGTGACCGGTGTGCTCAGCATTCCAGAGAATCTTCAACTCAGCTATGTGATTGTGCCGGCCAAATTGCGACTGGTCACCATTGGGGCGCTACTCGCCAAGGAGCTGGCGGCCAATCCAAAGCAATTCAAGGCAATTGTCTTCATGAGCACCACAGAAATGGTTAACTTCCATCATGATGTACTCAACGAGGCCCTCACGCGACGCGTTCTTGACGAGGATGATGAGGATGATGGTGACCAGCAAGTGGAGAAGGATCAGTTAGAAAATGATGAGCTTACCAGTGAAACGCCCTTGCTGCAGGGACTCCGCTTTTTCAAGTAAGCAAAACAGTAGATTTTTTCATTTAATTTATTTATGCATCTAATCTTATATGTGAAACAATCGATGAATATTTTAGTATTACAATAATCAGCAGCTTTATGCATAAATAACAACATTTTAGAATGCAAACAATTGGAAAGTTAATGTGACAAAATTTGATCTGGTATATAACTAATGACTCCTTCGCGACGCATCAAGAAAAGATTCATAATTTATTTAATTAATTTTATAAACAGAGTTTCACAAATTAAAATTTTACATTTGTAAGTAAGAAATTTTTTCGTAGGCTTTTAAAAAAAAAACATACCCAACGACAATTCTCAGCAGCGAGCAGCTAATTTTAGACTAATCCCAAAGGTCGAAAATGGATCATTTGAACTGGTTTATCTTTAGTAGAATGTATAAAAAAAATAAGCTATAGACTACTCTCGCTTTGGATAATAGTTTCACTATAATATCAAAAGTGGCATTGCTTAATTTATTATATTTTCTAGGTAAGCATCAAATAATATTATTCAGTTAATATTCTCAAGATTTGTTTTTCATCATCCGATTCCCAATATAGATCTGCCCTTGTCGATGTATTAGTATTTTATGGCATTATTGAGTCTATACGTACATAGTTCGATTTCTTCTATATTTATATATATATATAACTATTTTGGAATAGTTGTGCAATTGTTTAACCTGTACTTTCTCCTTGCTGCTACAGATTGAACGGCTCCATGACGCAAACGGAGCGACAGGGCGTGTTTCGTGGTTTCCGAGAGTGCGCCAAGTGTGTCCTGCTGGCCACAGATGTTGTCGGCCGCGGCATCGATGTGCCCGATGTGAAGCTGGTGGTGCAATATACACCGCCGCAGACAACGGCAGATTTTGTGCATCGGGTGGGTCGAACGGCTCGAGCGGGACGACGTGGACGCGCTGTGCTCTTCTTGGCGCCGAGCGAGGCGCAATATGTGCGTCATCTGGAGAACAAGCGGATACGCATACAGCAGGGCGATATGTATAGCTATCTGGAGGCGCTGTTGCCGCGGGATGCGGAGGCGCGAACCGTTCAGGAGGCGGCATCCAATTTGCAGCACAAGTTTCAGACGCTGCTCGAGGACGATCGCGAACTGCACGACAAGTCCTGCAAAGGTAACTTCGTTTCTATGGCAATACAAACCCCTTCCCTCACCTTCCCTCACCTCCCCACAATCAGCCACTTCTCTGTATACAACGGCCCCGTCCAACTTAATGTCTATCCAAGGCAACTAGCAATTTAATCCTTTCACCAAAGGATATTAACTTTGTAATTATGATTTTTTACAACACAATATTCGCTGCTCTTCAATGAAAAAAAACAACCACAAGGACAAAATAGAAAAAAACAGTTGAAATATCCACAAGGATATACAAACACATAAACACTCGCTGCTGTTTTCCAATTATAAGTTGGACGTTCGCGCCACGCCCACCCCCAACCCTCTGCTGCCTCTGCCCACTTGTGCGCTGGCAACGTTGGCTGGCGTTAAAAACACGAAAAATTATTTCATATTTGAAGTTAATTTCGATTGCGTGTCTTATCGCCAGCCCCGCCTCCTTTCAACCCGCCCACCTTTTCTCATTCTGTCTGTGATAGTGTGTGTGTGTGTGAGAGTGACTGAAGTGACCAGCTCCTGCCTGTCGTCATACCGTTATCCTGGTGCTTTACAATGCCGCATACCCTTGCAGTCCATGTAGTCCATGACGACTCTCAGAGAAGGACCACAGTCATCGATTGGCCGTAATGCTTGTGGGCAAGGGTATTTTCGCTGGCGGTGTCATTCCTGTCAAAAATATGTTGCCTTTTTGGTCGTCGTTATTGTCCTGTTGAAAATGTAATTGCAGCGCGGCAGACAAAAAGTTAATTAGATGTTACTAAGGCAGCAGCGACGCCCCCACATCCAAAGAGTAAAAAAAAAGGGGTTAAGGTTCGCATAGGGGATGGTAATAGGTTTTACCGGGCGGGGCTGGTGCGCGGGGCTTGTGCGGGGCAGTTTTGATTGAAACATACAAAATGTAACGCACTTTCTCGTCCCTTACATAAATTGAATTCGAAATGAATCATGTGCTCTGATCAAAATATATGTATATATAAATATACAAAAGTACAACTGGAAATGTGAATGAGCAAACAGGAAACGGAAATTGTGCGAAATATTCAAAATGGCCAAAACAATGGGAAGAACAACTAGCTAAAAGAAACTGAAAAAAAAAAGAAAAAATTATGTTGGGGATGAGGATGATTGGAAGGGGGACAAAGGACAATAACAACAAGTTGGCTGGCCGCACACTCAAAATGGCAATACTCAAATTGCACTTAAGCGTCGAGTCAAGCATCAAGCGGCAGGAAGCCGCTCGGCAAAACTTAAGAGCGAACCCAAAGGAATACTCAACGACTGCAGCCAGCTGTGGGTTGGCCAAGGGTTGACCAGGATGGGTTGTAGGGGATAGTGGCAAGGTGGTTACAGCTACACACTACTGCACTCTCTGTGCTGCGTCCAATCAAAAAGCCATTAAAAAGTATTTCGCTTGAGCAAAACTGTACAAAGCAGCAGATAAAAGCATTTAGAGGTACACACGAAAAAAAAACTTACTAAGACAACTGCAATCTGAGGCAGTCAGAACAGAAAGAGAACAGAAGAAGAGAAGCGTGTGCGACGGAGGGGAAAGATACACTAAGAACAAAATTACTCTAGTTATTATTTGGAAAGTATACTTTTAAAACCAGTGGTTTTTCTTTTCTTAACTTCATGTTTTTCAAGCTTTCTTTTTTTTTTACAAATTTGGCTTTGCACATTAATTTTTTTTAGAATTAAATTTCAAATTAGTGGGAAATACTGCTAAAATAGGTTTATTATTGTCATTTTTTTTAGATTTTTATTTTTTTTTGGCTTAAATAGAAATTATTATTACTTGCTGGTTTTCATTGCGATTTTCAATGCTATTTTGTTTTTCGTGAGTGTAGTTAGATAGAAATATAGCTGGATAAAGTTGAGCAGGCAAATGCATCCTCGGTGCTCGTCAGCATAACGCTGGCTGACTCCTGCCACAAGTAGGAGCAAGTTGCATGCGTGAGTAATTGAAACAATTTTCAAGTTGAAATTCACTTTCTCAAGTCGTTCAAGTTGAGCAATCCGTGCGCAGTCAAAGCACAATCATTTGTCGAAGATCTCTGCGAAATTCTGCTGTCGATTGAACTACAAATATTATCATTATTAAGATCTATTATGCCTCCTTAAAAGCTTACCGCTTACAGCTCTTCCATCAGCTCTAATTGCTGCACAAATTCAACAAATTTACAAAAAATATATAATAACAACTTGTTTAAAATACGAATTTCAACATTGAGTAGAGCTAGCAAATATATATATATATATATTATTGATTAAAGAAAAGGAAAACCCTTTTCAGATATGAAACACATCTTACATCTCCTATAAATTCTGGTAAAGTATTTTATATTCGTAATTTTTTACATTAATTAGAGAAAATTTGCAAATTAAAATAATTTTTTGTCATTGCTGTATTTTTGCAAATATTCATAAAGCGTATTTTGGGGAAAAATGTAGGAAAAGGAGCGAAACTTTTAAAAACATAATTCTTAAATATATATAGTGCTTAGTGGGGCTACTTTTGGCTTCACTGTGTTGCAGATATAATATCATTTCTCTTGCAATTGCAACAACTATTTCTAGTCGGAGTTTTCTAAAAAAAAAATAGATTTTTCCATTTCAAAGTTCAGCTAAATATTCCAATTGTTTTTAAATGCAATTCTGTTAATTTTCTTGGTTGTAGCAATTGGCTTTGGTGGCTTCCAACTATTTTCGTATCATCCACGCATTAGCTAAATAAAAAGTATATTACGCTTTCCCCTCTCCCCCCTCATTCGTCTTACCACATGATTAACTACTTAGTTGCCAGAGTGGACAATGAGCGAAAAACCGCAGGCCGCAAAGCCTTAAGCCGAAAACCGAGCCCAGAAAATCCGAATCCGAATCCGAACCCGAGCTGGCTGTATAAGGGCCAAAAGCAACAGCAGCAGGGGGAAAAACAATCACAACAATTTGCCACGCCTACACAAAAAGCAGTGGAAGAAGAAGTGAAACCGCATGGACACGCGCGCTTTATAAAATATATCCGCTCGCATTTGCCGCTTAGCCGTCGGCGGGCGCATTAGCCGACCACCGCCCCCCCCCCCCCCCACTTCTCCAACTCTACCCCCTTTTTCCACACCCCATCAGCCACCCCACTGGCCGAGCTAAACAATGGCAATCGGCCAGGAAAGAATAGATTTTTTTTTGGAATGAAATTTGAGGGGGATGAGAATGTGGCATGAAAAGCCATTTTGTGCGGTTTGTGCAGCAACTTGTGGTTGGGGTGCTTGGGGAAGGGATGGGGGGCGGTTGGTGGGTATCGGAGGGTCGCACTGGCTTCTCTCGTGCGGCTTGCCACCCCAGGACTTGACAGTGCTCGAATGACATTTATTTTATTCGCAACTTCCGGCTGGCAGACGTCTCCAAACATCCGGGCTCGTCATACTTTTGTTTGTTTAATGTCTGCCACTTGACTGTAATCGCATTTGCGGCAATTAAGCAGTCCCAAAGACAAGGGCTTGACTTTGAGACTGCCACAGCCGAGGGACTTACAAAAGAGACCCTCATCTGCCAGACCAGTGGCACGACGGAACAACGAGCGGACGGACGGACGGATGGATGGATGGAACTATAGATGCTGCAACGTAACGAAACGGGGACTCCTCCCAGTTAATTGCTTGCAGCATCTCTGGCTTAATCTATCTCTCTCTCTCTCTCTCTCTCTCTCTCTCTCTCTCTCTCTCTCTCTCTCTCTCTCTCTCTCTCTCTCTCTCTCTCTCTCCCTCTATAACCCTCTCTACCTCTCTCTCTGTTTTAACGATCCCAAAATGTGGTTGATCAATTTGTTGGGCATAGCTTTTGATTTCAGAATTTAGCGGCGCCAAATTGTAGTTCTTAAAGTGTATTTCTCATATTTCTCTAGTTTTCTATTCTAAACTTATCTTTTGAGGGATTTTTAAACTGCCAATATAACAGATTTTATATAAATCATTACTTAAAATATATATGTTAAAAGTCGTACAATTAAATTGCTGCAAAACTATTTAAATTTTTGGAGTTTATTTTGAAGATTAAATCGACTAAGTCTGCTCTTCAATTGGAATCGGAGTATTATTGGATATTGTAGGTGAAATGATGTAGTCTAAATTATACTCTATGCATAGAATTAAAGCATAGAATCGCAATTAAATGCGATTAAAAAGAGCTCAATTTAATTCAATTAATATCCATAAAATTGTAATCAATAATCGATAATTGTATTTATACCTTTTGTGCCTCCATATAAGGTATATAAAATCTTAATCAGCATCATTAACTGATCCGATATAGCCATATTCATATTAGTCTGTTGCCAAGTAAATTAATTTGCAATAGCAAGGAATATTGGAAAGATCTGTCCAAACATTAATTCTTGTATAAAAAACGTTATTTTTTACCAAGATAATCTATACAAAAAATTATTACTTTATTCTTATTAGAATGTTCTGTCAATTTTTATAAACTTTTCGAAAAACCTGCATATTAACAATTTGACTCCGACCTAAAAGCTTAATCCTTGTTTAGTTTTAAGTGCAGTGCTAATTTATTGACCAATTCGAAAAGTATATATATACATATATATGAGTAATGGAGCTAATATATTCGATAGCTATGATATAGTTTTTTAATGATTAGTTTGAAGTGCTATTTGTATAGGGATATCGCCTGCTAATTGTTATTAAAATTATTTCGATTGGGATCTGTTGAGTTGTGGTTAGGTAATTGGTTCGTTTTGGTTGGGCTGTTATTACAATTGGTCCCATATGACCAGGTCGCACTCACTCAAAGTGACTTATCCATTTGCATTTCTCAATCGTGGCACACACAACAGCTGCTGTCTCCTTTTGTTGTGTGTTTGTAAAATTTTCATAGCATTTTTCACTTCACATCGCATTTACATATCCATGTCGCTTTCTATGTGTGTGTGTGCCGGTGTGTGTGTGTGCGAGAGATGCTTATCACACTCGAGGACATGCTGTAAGGACAATTGCGGCTTTTGCATAGCGCACGTTGTGGTAATTTGATATCATTGTTGTATAATTTGGCATTGCCTGGCATAAGTGCTGCGTAATTAGCAAGGACATGCCCACAACAAAACCAACGAACACACACAAAAGAGACAGGACGACAACAACAACAACGACGAGGACGAGGACGAGGACGACATTGAACGAATATGCGTTGGGTGGTTGCGTATGGGAGATGGCAGCGGGAAATCCTTTGCTGACATTGCTCATTTGTCATTTTAACAAATTTATTTTGTAATGAATGCCTCACTCACACACACGCAAACACACACATACGCACACACACACACACGCACACACTCACACACACACACTCACAGAGGCAGGCACTTAAGCCAACACATCAATTAATTCTAAAAGCATTAACATGACTCCGTCTCCGACTCCGACTCCGACTCCAGCCCCAAAACCCAAACTAAGACTCTTTTTTCCCATACTCACAAACAAATTCTCACTGTTTTTATTGTTGCTTGCAGCCTTTGTCTCCTGGATGAAGTTCTATTCGACATTTCCCAAGGAGCTGAAGCCCATCTTCAATGTGCGCATCGCACACATGGGCCACTTTGCCAAGAGCTTTGCCCTCAAGGAGGCGCCGAGCAAATTTGCCGGCAAGTATGCGGCTCCAAAAGCAGCACCGCCCACCAATCGTCTGACCTACACGGAACGGTAAATATATATTTAATACATTGAAGATTTCTACTCAACGCCACTCGTTATTCACAGCGATCCCGAGAAAGTGCAGCAGGCAAAGCGCGCCAAGCGGCGGCTATACACAACAACGGTCAGCGGCGATGTGCGGCAACTGCAGCAGCAGCAGCAGCAGCAGGCGGGCGGAGCGGATCGTAAAAGGATCGGACAGCGGCACATGCCGGAGGTCGCCGGCAAGAGCAACTTTATGAAAAGCCTGAACAAATCACGAGCCCTGACCATATCCGAGTTTGACAGTGGCCTGGATCCCGTCGGTGGGGCCAAGCGACGCAAGCAGGCATAGGAGCAGAAATTGGAACTGAAGCTGTAACTGTGGCCATTTATGCGGACCAAATTAGTTGGGCGCTGTTCAAGCGTTTAATCGAAATAAAAATTGTCCGACGACCGTCGGAGGCCCAAAAAGAAAAATGCTAAAAAGCAGCTCAACTCATAAAAGTTTCATTTTTCTCAACTTTTAAGCCCGGACGTCCTGCGGGAAAACTTGAGCTGTCTCGTCCTGTCGCGGCTGCTGCTGCTAGCATATTTTAAGCTCATCTTTACAGTTTATATTTTCCACATTTTTTCATAGATATAAAAATATGATATTTTTTTTTTTACTTTCTGTAATATGTTTAAGGCATATATTAGAAATCCATTTTCCGCTCACTGCAGATTCATTCAGTTTTGAAAATGTCGATCCCTGTGTACCGCACACAGGGAAAGAGGATATGTTCGCGAATGGCTGGGGGAGGAGGTAGGGGAGGCACGTGTTGGCCGTCTTTTTGTGCAACTGAAGCGCGTAATTTGTTGGACAAGCTATAAATAAATATGAAACCTAAACGCATAAAAAATCAAACGATTTGCTTTCGTTTTATTTTTGTGTCACTTTCCACTTTTTCTTGTTTTTTTGTTTTTTTTTGTTTATCCTCCCATCGAGCGCCGGCCAAAAGTGTGCGGCAATATTTGTGCAGGACACGTGCCAGGATAAGCTCGCTTTTGGCCATTAATAGCGGCCCGAATGCAGCCCAATTAAAGGAGGGGGGTCCGAACGATTGATTTTTAATTAGCCACCTTATTGACGGTTTGGCTGTCGTGTCTGTCAACCAGCTCAAAGTCAAATTGGCTTGGCCAACCAATCAAGCGAACACCAAAGTCACCAAAGTGGACTCCATCCCCAAGCCAACAAACCCAAACCATACCCATTCTTATTCCCATTCCCGATCCCGTCGTGGTCGTCGAGCCCTAATTACGTGCGAGTGGCAGCATATGAAATAATATTTTGATACCAAGTACCTCTGGCTCGCAGGTAAAAGGTCCTTTACCGTTAGAGAGTGTACCGAAAGGTATTACGAAATTATCGAACAGCATGTTTTGAAGTTGTTCCCGAGTCGCCTTTTCAAATGAACTGCTGTTTCCATGTACATCCATATATCCATTTACAGGCAACTCACAATTCAAACAGACATATTTGAATTACTGATTAATGCCTAATATATATTTATATATATATATATATATATATATATATATGCATGCAAATATCAATCGATTTGCTTTCGTTTGTGTAGAATTTCTTAGAAACATTTCTTCATTTTAATATCTACACATTTAATAAATACATCTAAAAAAAGTTATTCTTACGAATTTTGTATAAGCTTTCGTTAGTAATTTAAATTATAATTTAAATATATTTATATATATAAAATTATTATTAATATTTTTATTTTTTTTACTTTTTTCAAAACTGAAATATTATTTTGTATTTTTGATAGCAAATGCAAAATAATAATGATAACAAATATCCAAATTATTCTAAAAGTGAATTCCCACTCAAGGATAAATGTCAGATAATGCTTTTAGGGTATTTATATAGTATATATAATCTAGATGTAGGTGTAAATAAATATGTATGAAGAGCTTTTAGCCTGGTTGTTGGTTGGTTGCCTGCTCAATATGTCATTGGCAAAGGGTTGTCGAGCGTTTCTAATGTGATTGCACTAATGGCTCGAATTATAGACGCATTAGGGTAAATTAAAATCGTCCTTTGCTCGGCTAAGGCATTTCAGGGGGTTGTCCGTGTGCCGTGTGCTGCCAATAAAAAGCCAACTCACTTAGAGCCAACAACGGCTTGACCCCAGTCCTCCATCGACCAGGGCGTCTACAGCAGTTGTGGGGAGGGGGGGGGGGGTGTTGGCTTATGGGGTGGATTTATCGCTTTACATGTGCGATGAAAAGATAGGGTGAGGTGTGGGGGCGGGGAGGGGTGGCATTGTTGAGCTGTTGTAATGAAGTTGTAACGGCTGCATCAACAATGCCATTGCGGGACTATGTTCTTTTGTGGTCAGGTGCAAGTGTTACAGGTTTTTTTTTCTTTTATTTTTTATAATTTCATTCAAATTGAAAAGAGGACACGGCAGAGGAAAAAAGTATAAAAAATAATATAATAAAAAAAAAAAAAATGGAAGCCAGGACCCCAACAGCTGTCAGCATTTCTTTTCAGTGGGAGTGGAAATGGGCTTACTTTGATTATGACAATGCGCTGACCCGTGCCCACTTTGACAATCGGCCAACACAATGCAAGTGCTGGCAACTAGCTGGCAAATGGACGAAGGCCGCGTTAAAATGGAACACCCTATTCCATTTCAACTTGCCACAAAGCCCCATCGTAATTCAATTGTCACATAGTACCCAGCTCATAAATAATCACACACGTATGTTCCAACTGGGTACATTTAACAGATACTTGAATGAATATGGCTAACAAGTTGTTGGCAGTTGAATTTTTTCCTATCATATTGTATTGCATACGATCGCAATTGGAGGGAGCACAATTTGATTGGAGGTAAAGAAGTGGCTTGCCATACAGCCAGCCGTATATATCATCGAGTAACTGGAGTACAAGTTACATAAGTCAATCGATTTAATATATATTAAAGTTAATGGAATTAAACAAATATATATAGAGTGGAAGAGGTATTTATTAAAATCCAAGGTATACCTGCATGGATCCCACAATACTTCCTTTCACATTTATTTTCGTAATTTAAATAATTCTTCTTTCTTTTTCATAATTCCGCTTTTTTATCTCTAAAACTGTTTAAGGAAACGCATCCTCAAAATTGTACTTTTAAACATTAACTAACTTTTGGAGCAATAAAACTAAAAAGGAGTTTCCAAGTGGTCACAAAACATTATGCCAAATTAATATAAATTAATTGTGAAAACACTTTTGTTTCCTAGTGTATATAAAAATGCATATTATTGACAGCATCAATATTAGTCATGATTTAATATTGCTAATAAGAATGTGCATATATCCGACTTATATCTGGTCAACTCTTTAGTTAAAAAAGGGAGAATTAATTAATATACAATTTGGACAGGAACTTGACAGACATTAGAGGCATCTACAGATTCCATTGTTTATTTATTAATGTTAAAGCGGAAAATGTCTTCGTATCTGGGGAATAACCACGTAAGTATCTGGCTTGAGCTGCTTGTAAATTATAGTGTAATTCTCAGTGTTCTGCTAGATATATATTTATATGCATACACAAATGTGGGCACATTGGGCCAGAGGTAGGTAGGTAGAGGGAGAGGGAGAGGGACCAAGACCCAAACCCAAGTTGAAGAGCAAGACCGGATCGATTCAATTCCGCAAAGGTTCGCGTCCGCTATTCCATTTTTCTGTTCATTTTATTTTTTCTCAGCCATTTCCAATTTCCAATTATAACGCAATGCGATTGCGTGCACAAAATGACAAGCTTTTATGAATTTGCGATGGTCTCGCAACGACTCCAGCGATGGGGTCGGATACACGGGGGACGTTGGACACACGGACACCCATTAAATTATGATTTCATTTGACGGCGCCGTTGGCAGAGATGAGTTGTAGGAGCCAAAAGGCTGTAGAAACACCCGCACACGCACCGACAAGGTCGGAAATCAGGATGAACCTAAATTATACATATTTCATTTGATACAATGTTTTGTTACGTGTTTCTATTTCTGTGTCTGTGTCTGTGTCTGTTTCTCTTTCTGTTTCTGTTTCTGTTTGGTTTGCTGCATTTTGTTGCTCCTTTTTTATTTTTTAATTTTTGTATCCAATTATGCTTATTAAATTGGCAGTTGAAATGTGCGATTTAGTTAGAACTCTGGCAAGGAGGGCATATAATGGTGGTTGATATTTGCTGGGCTTGTCAGAGGCTGCAGATAAACTACTTAATACTTATTTAATTTGTGCCTCTGATGCGAATGCAGTCGAGCAGAATGCGCCGCACAACTGTCATAAAAATCACGCAGCGGAAATTATTTTGTCACCATTTATAATTGCATTGTCACACCAACAACACTATTGACTGATGTTGTTGTTGTTGTTGTTGTTGCTGTTGTTATTATTATTATTATGATTGGAGGGTGTTGAAAGTAACACCCCGCACATTAAATCAAGTGGCTGTCGATGTAGCTGTGCTGGTCGACAACATCATACATAAATTATTGAAAAATCATTCTGCAAATAAACTCAACGGGCAGGCAGACAGACAGACAGACAGACAGACAGACAGACGGACAGTTATTCAAACAAACAGGACGACGACGAAGCCAGCAGCAGCAGCAGCAGAGCCAAAACCAGAGTCCAGGCTCAGGTCTTGCTATTGGGTTCGGGGTCCGCATGGAAGTAAATAAAATCCACCACCAGGACATGGACTGACTGACTGACAGACTGTCAGAATGGCTGGTTGGCTGGCTGGCTGGCTGGCTGAGTGCCTTGATTGCTTTGACAAGACCGCAAATAAAGTGGTAAATAACTGAACTTGGCTCCGGGAATACATTGGATTACATTGCACATACGCCGCGTGGCTGGCGTTCAGTGCTTAAAATATTTCCAGTAAGGCATCGCCAATGTCTAATCAACTTTCGCTTTTGAATGCACTTTGCAAAAAATATTTGTGATGAAATTTACAATTTTTGAAAATATTATTTACATATAAAAATTCTTAAAATTATGTAAGAGGATCTTAACAAAATATCTATTTTTATAATAATTTCATAATTATTATTTTAATCATTTTTTTAATGTAGCAAATATTATACTGGCAATCCAAATAATTTCTACATTTAAAAAGTCTTAAAATTGAAATGGAAGAGTATTTTAAGAAAATATCTATTTTGTAATAATTTAATAACTAATAATTTTTAATAGTTTTAACAATTTGTAAATGTAAAAATATTTTACTGGCAATCAAAATATTTTCTCCATTTAAGAAAAATCTATTTCTATATCTATTTTATAATAATTTAATAATTAATAATTTTGAATAATTGAAAATGTAGAAAACTTATTATTATATTATATTACAATATTATTCATTGGATGGTGCAAATTATGTTTCATATATTCTAATATCAAATGATTGTTTACCCGACTACTTTGTAAATGTAAATTATGATTTTTAGAATACTTTTCTCTGGAGAAACCGCTGCCAATGAGAATTGTAGGGCCTGTTACTTTTTCTTAGTGTGAGTTTGGGGCAAGGGTGTGTGCGGGATTGTGGCTTGTGGGTTAGCAGCTCAACATCAACTGGCAAACAGTAGCACCACCAGCAGCCGGCAGCAACGTCGGCAAATCCAATTAATTTTATTGCGCCTAAAACTTTAAGCGCAAGCGTCGAAGCACAGGCAACACCCTCCCCCCCAACCCGCTACCCCAACCAATACCCAACTCGAACACCCTTTATGGTCATGGTGCCATCTAATGGAAAGCGAGTCCTGCGAGTCCTGTGCGACGTCCTTTGGCGCGTCTGTGCCGTCAGTTCCGTTTCCGTTCGGACGAATGCCCGTCCATTTATTTGCAAATGCAACTTGTCTATTTTGACAGTTGTCGCTTGTGTATGTCATGCCTGGAGCGGAGGCAGGGACAGGGGCAGGAGTAATGGGAGTGGTGGAAGGACAACGTCGTCGTCAACATCCTCCTTCATCATCATTCAGTGAAGTGTAAAGTGTGAAAGCCTCTAACGAGGCATATTGCGATATTGGATTTAGTGTAAATTTATTTATGCTAATTAGTTTCAATTTGATTTAATTTGCGCTCAGCAGCTCCACTGTGTGTTGTATGTGTGTGTGTTGTGTGTGTGTGTGTGTGTGTGTGTGTGTGTGGGGGGTGTGTGTGGTGGTGGGTGTTGTGGGGAACCACAAAGCAAAGCTGACAATTAAAAGCACGTTAAAAACGCATTTAGCAAACTTCGGCTGCGGCTGCTGCGATCACTTGGCTGGGATCCGTTTAAGCCGAAAACGCCTAATGACAGCTGCATCAATCCTGTGCGCTAACAAAGCGTTGAAGAAATCACTTTACCAGCGGCGACGGAGACGATGACGACGACGACGACGACGACGGCGGCAGCTATAAAAACGAGCTCTGAGAGATGAGACTTGAGAAATGACAGGCCAAAGGAGACGCCGCCAAAATCAACGAAATGACAATGAGACATGCAAACAAATGAAATGAAATGATGCCTGCTCCGAGTCCGACTTTGAGTCAACTTTAACTTCAACTTTAGCTTCAGCTTCAACTCCAGCGATCGCTTCGACGAAAAGTCTAATTTGTTGATAATTTGCGACCGCCGCCGCTGACCGCCAACGATGCCCCACGGCCAGCTGAGGAGATCGGTGGAAGAAGCGATACTTCCGCTACTCCATAAATGGATATGGAAATGGTTCAGCTCTGCGAGCTGCATTTGAATGGAGTTGGAGTTGGAGTTGGTGCCGCTTGGATTTATGATGCGCTGCGCCAACTGCCAATTTAAAGTCAATTTGGCCAAGAGGCGCGACTTCAACTAAATTGCAAATAATTTCTGTGTGTGGGGGCCTTCTTGGGGGTGAGCTGTGAGTGGGCGCCGCCTGCCACCACCCGCCCCTCTTCGAGGTCAGTTGAATGATGACAGAGGCCTCACGCGGTTTCGAAACTGGAAACCCGAATGAAACTGCAACTGCAACTGCAACTGCGACTGCGACTGATGCTGGATAAAAGGCGCTGACTTGCACTGCTCAAAAGCGTTATTTAATTAATTGTATTTTAACAGCAGCTGGCGTAGTGGAATTCAAGAGCGTAACAGAAAATAAAGCAATCTCGGCGGATGGATACCCAAAAAAAAAAACAAAAAAAAAAGAGAGATCGAGGCAAGTAGTTCACACTCTATGCGAGACTCAACCACGAAGAGAAAGAAACTGCTCGATAAGAAAGGCAATGATAATATTCGCATAAATTCGAAATTTGTTTCAAAATCCAAATAAGACATAAATATGTTCAATTGGAAGAGAAAAGAATTTCATTGATATTTTCCTAGTATTTTTAAAAAAATATAAATAGCATTTTTCATTTTAAGAAACTTGGATTTATAAATTTTGAAATAATTTCTGAAAATAAGACCAACTTTTTAGTTTGTAGGGTGATTCTACTTTTAGGATGAATATTCAAAAACTCAAATTGGTTTTATTTTATTTTTTTATCATTGATTTTATCTGATTTAGCTTGTTATCAAGAATGTATCCAGCAAATTAAAAAAGCTACTGTTAAAAAAAGGTAATTAAAGTCAAATTGGCAGTTTTTACTGTTAAACTTACAGTTTTCTAAAAAATCAGTATAAAAATTAAATTTACCATTTAATAAGTTCAATTGCAAATTTTGCCTAAGCTTTGCAATATTATGTTTATATATATATATGAATATTTATATATAGATATAAGTTTATATGAAATAACCTGTATTTCCAAAAAATCATAATCACTATTTCGGGAATTTTTTTTTATTTCTTTTATTTGAATAACTAACAGAATTAATAGTAGCTTTTTAGTGGTCCTAGAACAGTATTCAATTAGAGTGGAAAGCACTCTTCAGTGTTACCTATAACATGTACCATTAGATGGTACACGGATGACTCACTTTCACATCATTAACACAGGTGGAAGAGTGTGGAAGAGATGCTACGTGAGACCTACAAGACCAGGAGCTTGATGACTTTGATGGCACTGGACAAAGAGCTAATTTATAAGTGGAAGGCAGGTAGAAAACATACAAATAGAGATGACGGAGATGATGCACTGCAGCTGTGTGTGTGGGGAATTAAAAATGCTGGCTACTGGCAACTGGCTAATGTCCAAGGCAAGGCGTCAAGTTGTCCCCTGCGCCCCGCTCCTCGTCCATCCGTTTGCTGCTTTCAATGCTGTCATCAAAAATTGTGTCCATTTGGCAGTCGTTTCTTTGATTTATGTGGACTTCACGCTTTGTCGCAATGATGACTGCCACGCCCCATGCCCCCGCCCCGTCCACAAGCACAGTGGCTGGGCATTATCCTGGACACGTGTGCGCACAAATTGATCCTTTATGAGCATTTTGCGGTTAATAATACTTCAAATGTTTCCCCTTTTTGGCCCGGGTCAGGGTCTCAACCTCAACTGGCCAGGCTCATGAATCGCTGGATGCGTCAGCCAGGCACGTGCCGCCGCCCTCACTGAGCCGTTAAGTGTAAATGATAAGCCGGCAGAGCAATAGAGAGAGAGTGAGAGAGAGAGAGGGGGAGAGAGTGAGATGCTTGGAAAGTAGAGGCTACCTCAGGAAAAAAAATTGGGGTTAAATGCGCGACGCCGACGGAGCCAATTGGCAGCGCATTTGTTTTGTTAGTTTGTTTTTCAAAAATGTAACCAAAAAAAAAAAATAAAAATAGAAGAAGGCAAAAAATGACATTGGGTATATGTTGGTTATGGCTTTTGGGAGTCTCTCCGTTGACATGTGACACCTTTTGTTGCCGAGTGTCAACGGAGCACGCCTTTTGTTTGTTGTTGTTGTCCGTAAAGCGCTTAAGAGCAGCGATCCTTTGGCATCCTTGTCGACTTTATGCCTGCGTGTCTGTATTAGTCTCTACGTGTATGTGTGTGCGTGTGTGCGTGTGTGTGTGTGTGTGTAAATAAATCCCAAATGCCACTTCACACTTAATTTGCTCATAATGCCCAGCGTAATCCGTCTACAAGGCAAGGACAACCCCTGTTAATATCCTGGCAATTACACTGGCAACAACAATATTTTTGAAAATTGCATTAGAAACAGTACAACCACCACCACTACTTGGAACAACAACAACAACAACATCAACAAGGACAGCCACCCGCCCCAGCCCTTGTCCAGATTTTCTGCTGCATTGGCCTCTGCCTCTGCCTCTGCCTCTGCCCATAATCGGCATTGGATCTTATCAGCTCCTTCACATATGCCGGCCCCGGTTAATGCTTCTAATGTGACAAATTCATCCATTCCATCGAGTTGATTTGAGTTTAGTTGAGTTGTCCTCTGCCGGCTCCGCGTTGTCCTTTTCCAGCGACGCTCAAATTCACATCGCTGATAAGACATAAACCCCGAACCCAAACCCAAACCCAAAGCCAAAAAAAAAAAAAAAAAAAAAAAAAACACAAAGCGACAAATCCCAGTTCATCCCATCCGCCGATTGCTTTCATAATTTGTTCGTGCGTTTTATTTATTATTTTCTATTTCCTATATAAGTAGTGGTATATTTATATATATATATGTATATATATTTTCCGCACTTTAATCTGCAGCTCCTGTACAAATTGCCGAGATCTTTGGGCTGCGATAGAAAATGGCAACAAATGTTTTAATTTTCACTACAAGGCGTTTGGATTAAATGCCAGACGGGGAATTCGAACTGTTTCTACACGTTAACCAACAAAAATATATATATATATATGTGTATATATATAAAAACACATCATGATAACTATTGAAGTATTACTCAAATGTCATATTTTGTAATATTTTTTAATCTTTATTGAAGATCTTTTCTTTTTTACACAAGTAGTCGTAGCAGATGTGTTAAATTAAAGCCAACATATTATTTGCAAAATTAAAAAAATATACATTATATTTAGACATGCCAAAGTTAATAAAAATTTAAAAGAAAAACTATATTTGATCTAAAAAAAGTTACGAATAATTATAAAAAATTAAAAAACTTTCAAATTGATTGATTTTTTAATTAGCGAAATATGACAAAGTTGCCAGTGTAATTTCCCTAGACATATTAGATTTATACATAAGGGATTAACATTGTATAGTTGGATTAATGTTATAAATAATAATAATTTTTAAATTAGACAAAGATGTGGCATCCGTTATACTATCCTAAATAATTAAGTTAGCGTGTTTTACTAAACATGTTTGCACTGTTAATTATGAAAAACTAAAAAAATAAACAAATAAATTTATTTACATGCATTTCAGTTGTTAGTTGTTGAATTTCTTTTTTGGCATATTTAATAAAACAGACTGAAGAAATGAACAGCTAAAAAGTCCTGTGCCTCGTGCCTCGTGCAAAGCCTGAGCAGATATCGGAGAGTGGAGAGTGGAGCTTTGGAAAATTAGCATAAATATAACGGGGGAACTGCATATAAATCTTTTATATGCTTTCTATTTAACTTTTACTAAAGACTTCCGACACATTTCAGAGCCGACGGACGACTATGGCGAATACGGCGCTCAATTTACCCCCTGGTAGCTGAACCGTCCAAAAGGAATGTGGAATGTGCTCAAGAGAAGCATGTGCTATGTAGGTATAGGGGGGGGGGGGAGGGGAGGGGTATAAGTTGGACGATGCACCTGCCTGCAGTTACTTTCAACACCTACACAACACACACAACCGGGTCAGTTGCCTGGCAAGGGGCTAGTCCAGTCCAGTCCAGTCCAGTCCAGACCAGACCAGATTTGGTTTTGGGGAGGGTGTGATGGCGTGACTGGCATCCATTTGGACGGCGCCCGAAGTGGCCAGCGTCTGAGGCATTGTCTGTGCTGTTTCGGTTGCATTTTGATGTGGCTGTTGCCGTTGCTGCCACGAGGCTTGAAACTTATCTAAATGCACACAATTATTGAATATAATCGCTGTAGAAAACAAACACATGAAATTTGCATGTGCCGCCCCTTAAGCGTTGCTGCGCTTCATTCACCACACACACACACATACACACTATGTGTGTGTGTGTGTTTTGTATTTTATTATATATGCCACAAGCTGCCCTCAAAAACGAAACTCAAATACGCTCACCATCTTAAACTCTTCTTTATTTTGCCAACTTCTAATTGGATTATGTTGCCAAAAAGTGATAAAAGTGGCTTAACTAAACTAAAGTATTCTGTGAAATTATCAAATAAAACAATTTGAACAAATTAATATTAAAAGGAACATTTTGCGCATTGCCACGAAGCAATTAAGCACAATTTCCGCTTATTGCCAAAATGTGTTCATTATTACAAATGCACAAAAAACGTAAAACATACATATATATATATATATATATATATATATATATACGTACATATAAAATGTGACAAATTATAAAGGGGAGATATGCGATTAATACTCTCTTTTGCTCTCTTTCACTCTCTCTCTCTCTTTCTGTCTCTCACAGCGGCTGCTCCTGCCTCGCCCATTTGTTACAAGATGCATCAGTTAGCGGCACATTGAAAACTATCATTAATAATGCCACCCACTTGACACGCCCAACACCGCTGCCGCTGCCGCTGCCGCTATTCCCCTGATAAGTAGCATATGGCAAGTGTCAGCGGAAATGCAATCGAAACAGGAAAAAAAAGGCGAGCGAAATTAAATGCGAATTAAGAATTAATTTGTTCCTACAATAAACTATTCAATTAATTTTTGTTTTTTTTTTGTGTATCTATTTAAAATGTTTTCTTTGGTTTTATATTGCTATAATTATTTTTATTTGTTTGTTGTTGTTGAGTGAACGTTTAATTTGACTGCACGTTGAGTAGAGTAAAAAAAAAGGAACACGGCATGGCCAGCGTGGAGGTTGCTCTTCCGTTTGCAATTTGGTGGCTCTCTGGTCGCAAAGATAGGAATCCCGAATCGTGGGCGTTGTTCCGGTTCGCTCGTTCAACCCACTCAATTTTGCAAGCTACTCGTATTCCCTGCATTTACCGGGTAAATGCTTTCCGATTCGAATGTAGAGCACATGGCGTATAAACCAAATTTTCAAAACAAACAAAAAATGTGCACTTTGCTGACCGACTTCATAAAAATAAAATGTTAAACTTTCTAAAAAAAATCTTCTCTATATTTAACATTCAATTGTTTCAGACTTCAAGATTTGATAAAAGCATTTGCAGTCGCGAGATTTTTAAGATTAGCTGCTTGCCCAAAAATGTTGACGTGTTTCCCAGTAAACACAAAAAACTTTTGCCTGATATTTAGAAAATCACGATGAAAGCAAGAACATTTTTTTTTTGTTCTCAGAAAAATATCGAATTAAAAATATTTATTACCAAAAAATATTTCTTAATATTAATACATAATTTCTAAAAATTTTGAAAAAATTGTTGAAATTTGATCTCCCGACGGATGTTTTAGAGTTTGGGCATTAAATCGAAATCTCTTTTTAAATGAAATTATGTGTTATAAAAATCTTAAATGTTTGTAAGGATGAAATCTTAAAATACTTATGTAAATTTACGGGTTATTCCAGAGTTCACATATGCATATGTTTTTTCCGGATTGTGTTGCCCCTGCCAAGATTTTATACTCCCTATAACCTTTGACGATGTATATTTCAGATTGGCATATTCTCATCATTCCCATTCTGTTTTGGTTTTTAACGCCAGCCGTGTGTGTAGCAGGCAATTATATTGGGCCTTGGTGGCTGAGTGGAGCAATTGGGTGGGGTTGGTTGGGGGGTGTAGGGTGGGTGTGTGCAACAGCATCAGATACTTTGATAGGCTGCGGTTTGTATTTGCTGATTTCCATGCAAATTGATGTTACAGCACAGTAAGCAGCCAATACGAGCATTTCAGCTTCATTTCATAAATGTGCCAGGCGAATTCCCCAATCAGCGTCCCAATTCCCGGATGGGGTGGGCCGGGCCTGTGGGGCTCCCATCTATCTATCCATCAGATGACAAAGTTTGCATATCAAACGAACGCCACAGATACATACATGTATATGCATATGTATGTGCGCCTATGTATGTGAGTGTGTGTATGTGTGCATCTCATAGCGTAAACAAATACGTTAATAAGCTTTTCCTTCTCGTTCCCTCCACAATATCTCCACAAGATTCGCACCTTTAATTTATGCATTAAATTTACCCAAATGCGTAGCATTTGTTTTCCCACATTTGGTAAGGACCAAAACATTCTGGTTAAGGGACGATTCTGTTTATTATTGGTACCGTAGTCAAAATGATTTCATAATTATGTTTTGTACGCTTAGAGCGATGAAATATATGAAAAATACTTGAATTTATTTTAGATTTTAAGGTTTTCATCATAACAATTTAAGAGTTATAATGAATAAAATATTTCTTCCGCATGTTTGGTCAATTCAAATATTTGAAATTTTGCCAATGTTCCACATTAATGAAAAGTTCCCAATTATTCAATTACCAACAACAAAAAACATTACCTAAATTAACGAAAAAAAAATTCTATAATCTTCTACGTAAGTTCTTGAATACTTGAAGTAAATTTAACATTTATTCGACGTCGTTGTCAAATGGCATAATCCAACAATTTTATTAATTTTATCAAATTGCATTCAACAATTGAATATAATATTTAAGTGGCAACCAGAATTATACGCAAAGTTTAATTTAAGCATATTCGACTAACAAATATGATTAAATAGTACGTGAAAATAAATTAGTTTTTTCGGAATATAAAACAGTTAGTTTATCATTCACTTTATTTATGATTCTATTTGTATTTAATGATTCGTTTTTATATTTATTATTATTTCATATTTAATTTGTATTTAATTATTGATTATTTTATATCATTTAATTTGTTTATTTAGTATAAGTTATTTATCATATTTGAATTTTGTATTGAATCATTAACTCACAATTTTATTCGTTAATTGAGTTTAGATTAATTTGTCCATTAAATATGCACATTCAAATATTAACTTTTAATTGTATACCAATTAATTTAACTTTAATTTCGAATTTGTTTTATTTATTTTGTTTTAGTTGTGGCCGGGTTTTAGTCAACATTTATTAAAATAAAATAAACATAATTGTTGAATTAGCTGAGCTAATAAAGCGTGCGAAAGATTAAAAATAATTTATAATTAATGAAATAGCCGATGGATAAATAAATAATTAGTCTGACACATTTGTAGTTATGAAGCCATCGATTTAGTTAAGACCGGATAGAGTTTTTTTTGTTTTTTTTTTTTTTTTAATAATTGTGTGTGTTTTCGAATGCTGCTGTTATTGTTGACCAACACTGGTTGCACTTAGGCAGCTCTTTGGACAGGCACTTTCGCCAATTGCTGCTACTATTGCAGTAATTAGCAACATTTGGCTACCGACAACGCTCATGTTTAATTGAGCGTGCCGCGGCAGAGTGGCAGAGTGAAGGAGGGGAGAGGGCAGAGAGGGCGCATCCATGGTGCAGGTTTTGTGTCATTTGTCTTTAATGAACGGTTGCCCAACTCCCCCCCTACGGGCATTGTAGCATTGTTATTGTTATTATTGCTGCTGTTCTCGGCCGTTGCATTTATTGTCCTACCAAGCGTCGCTTTTGTTTTAAACCAACATTAACATTGCGGCCAATTTGTCGACGAAGGCGCAAAACAGAGAAACGCGCGAGTCTCCCCCCCCACCCCCCTCTCACTCTATCTCGCGTTTAGTAGTAACTGTTTGGCTAAGGCAGCAGCGCCAGCTCTGCATGAGGGCCAACACCGACTGGCAAAATGCCCTAAAAAATAAAAAATATTTCGATTCGAATTGAATTGCTTTTAATATGCGTATTTTATAGCAAAATTAAGTTAGTTCGTTTTAAAAATATTATTTATATTTATATTTATTTTTATTATGCGTGGCGTACAAAAAAATTCGCTTTTATTTTGAAACTTGATATCAACAAAAAGTATTTCAAATTTTGTATAATTCGATATAAATTGCAATTATTTTTTTTTTTACATTTATTTAGTTTGTTTTCATTAAGTGTAATTTGTGGACCATTATGTTTGGTTAATTTTGTTGGCTCATTTGCTGAATTCAATATGCTCTTGTGGAGCAGAAGCTGTTTAGCTTGTGAGCTTGTCAGGTGTCCTTAGCTAAACTGGAAGGCTTGCCTTGGCCTGGCCTGCAGCGCTCAGTTGCATGTGGGCACCGTTGCACGCAACGCAACGGAACGCAGCCTGGCCAAAAGCTGACTGGACATGGTCATAACTGTAGCATTAATAGTGGCAGTGGCAGTTGCAGCTAGTGCATTTATGGCCAACTGGCCAACGTGGCCAACTTGGCCAACTAGTCGCTGGTGTTATTCAATATGCGAGACGTTCGCTTCTCCTTCTGGCCCAATAAATGCACTAATTGCGGTTAAATGCATTTTACATGCAATTCTTATCATTAGGGGTTGGCCCCGCACGTCGTCATCATTATCGTCCTCATTCTCATTCTCGTTCTCGTCCTCGTCCTCGATCTTATCCTCCTCCTCGTACTCCCATCGTACCATGCAACTTCTCCACCGTTTTTTTTTTCTCATTTCAAATAACTTTTATTGATATATTTCTATCATATTTATTTAGACAAAAAAATGTTTGGATTGAATTACATTTAAATTACAAATACAACGAGCACGTTTACTCTAATTTAAAAAAAAAAAAAAGTTAACAAAAAAAAAAACAAAAATTATAATTCTACAAAAAAAAAGTATTTCTTTTTTTTTGTTGTTGTTTCGTTTGCGATAATACATGTTGTGGTTAGCTTAACACTGTTGTTGTTATCATTATTTAATTATATTTAATTGTTTGGCGGCTAATTTTTACAACATTTAAATAAATATTAATACATCTTTTATCTTAAAACTAACCTCAAAAAAAAATATTGATTTATATATATTTATATATATATATCTTTTGTTAGTTATTTTATTGAATAAATTACTAGAAGCAAACAAATAAATAAGGAAACACACACTCGCACACACATGTATATACATTCCCCCTCTCACACACACATACACACACTTACACATACATATACACACGCTCGCCCAACCTGCCATTTTGTGTTTTGGAAACAAATGCTTGAAAATGGCGTGATTTGTTTTGTTTTTTTATTTTTTGTTTTCTTTTTGAATTATTATTTAATTTTTGATAGCTTTTTACACCTGCAGCTGATCCTCATCATCGGACTGCGCCTGAGAGCTGTCCACGGATCGACCTGGCGGACTGCCCGGATTCAATGTCGGACTGGGCGTCGACGGCGGATGGCCCGGACTGGCTGCCGACGGACGAGCTGGCGATCCGGTCACCAGCGGTTGTGGCTTATGTATGATGCCCATGCCAGCAGTGGGCGCCGTTGCCGGTGGCGGACCCACCGCACCACCACCGCTGGCACCATTAACTACCGCTGCGGCCGCCGCTGCGCTCTGATAGTAGCTGCTCAGCGAGGAGAGCGAACTGGAGGCGGATAGATGGGAAAAGGGCGCGGCGGCTGCGCCCATCGGGCCAACGTTGACGCTCGGCACGCCCGCATACAGATTGTAGGGCAATGGCTTCTGCATCGCGGCTGCCGCCGCCGCCTGTCGATAGTAGATATCGATGCTTGAGTGCGACGGTCCGCCATGAGCAGCAGCAGCTGCTGCGACGCCGGCGCCGGCAGCAGCCGCATACGGCCATGCCCCCAGATACGGCGAACCGCCGTAAAGGCGCTGAAACGCCGCAAAATTGCCCGCTTCAGCGAGCAACTCCAGACCCACGGCAGTTTGCCGCTTCCACTTGGTTCTGCAAAGAGACAAAACAAAAAAAAGCGAAACTTTTAATAGAAAATCTCAATAAAAAAATATTAAATTTTTGTATTAATTTGCTGGCAAAGTGGCTTTTAAATATCTTAAATATATTTCTAGCAATAAACAATAAGTAAAAATTTTTGGCCCAAATATTCCCATTATGGCAATATCTAATAAATAATTTTTTATTATTTTTATATCAAGCACCTTTCATATCAAACAGAATTAGAATATTAATAAATATTGATAATTAACTTCAGTTCTGTTTTTTAAATAGTTTTTCTAGAATTAACCAATAATTTGAAGTGAATCTTTTAATAAACTTGTGGCAATTGGCTCAAGCGTTTTAGCCCATTCTTTCAAAAAATAATTAAAGTGACGACGCTGATTGATTGATTATGATTTGACTCACCTTCGATTTTGATACCATGTCTTCACCTGGCAATCGCTCAGTTCGAGCTTGTGCGCCAGCTCCTGTCGCTCCTGGACGCTGAGATACTTCTGCCGCTCGAAGGACTTCTCCAGCGTCTGCAGTTGATGATCGGTGAAGGCGGTGCGCGCCTTGCGCTGCTTCTTGCTCAGACCGCTCATGTCGTTGGTGGAGCCGCTCTTGATGCTGTTCCCATCATCATCCTTGCCACCTACAAATACATATCAAATGCGTCAGTAAGCTGTGCTTGGCTCAATTAAATCTAATAACTTAAAGCTTAATTGCTAAATGTTAAGCTGCCAACGGTTCTAACTGGCTATCTGCGATAGTTGCAAACAATTTGCATGGCTAAAAGAGTCGAACAAGTCAGCAGCAGTTAAGATTTAACCGTTAACAGTTCACAGTTTAGGCCCGTTTCCGTTCTCAACGTATTCCGTCTCTCTGCTCAGCCTGTGTGTGTGTGTGTGTGTGTGTGTGTAAGTGTAATAAAAATGTGCAGTAACATGTCTAAACTTGGCTGAGTTGCTCAAACCTTCTGGCCCTTTAGCATTAACCATTTCCACCCCTTTCTGGCTTGTTGCCCACCCGTTTTCCATTTAGTACATAAATTCTATGTAAATTTATCTGATTGCGGTAAGGCGATAAGCGTCGGGGCCTTGTCCAGGGCCAAGTGCAGGGCCAGAACACGAGCGCACTAGCGTAAAATTAGTTAAAGCGCGAATTTGCCACGTACACGTTTGGGCCAAAGTAAACTTTAAATTGGAATAAAGCAAACTGAGCAACATTGTTTACTAAATGCTGCCCTTAAGCTCGCAACTGAACAAAGGCAACAAAAAACAAAAAAAAACACGCAGAAACAAGCTGCTGCTCGCAATTACCAAGTTAAATTTTGAAAAATTGCAGAAACAAAAAAAATATGAGGCAGATGCTGAAGAGAGACGCAACTTTCGCTGCTGCCAGGCAAATCACATTGGACAGCAAAGTTCTCTCTCTCTCAAACTCTGTCTCTCTCTCTTTCTCTCTCTTTCTCTTTTAGTGGTCGTCAGAGCTGGCTGGGCGTTGAGCCCCATGCCTCTGGGCCAACAAGACTCGACTACCGTTTATAAAATTGCAATTGCACACAGGAAATTGCTGTAATAAATGGTTGACGAGAGTTGAAGATTCATCTGGCACGCACAACACGCACACACACACACACACACACACACACACACATTGATCTGGCCTTTAATGCATTTTTCCGCTAACAATTGCCACCAGAGATAGAGCAAGAGAGAGTAATAGGGGGAAGAGCAGAACCGACAACCGTTTATTAGTTATATGTGGCATGCAGCAACTAAAAACAAAAAAATCAAATAAATGACAAAAAATGACACCAAAATTATATGTGTAGGCATCCTCTCGCTGCCAAGCAGCGAGCAGCCACGCCCCCAAAACTGTGCCATTATCATTTGGAGCTGTGCTTGTTGCAGCTGTTGTTGTTGTTGTTGTTGTTGTTGTTGTTAACTGTTTAAACAATTTTGCTGGCAGACAAATGGACATTTAGGAAATGGAGAATGCGCCAGCAAAGCAGCAAAGAGGCTAAAAGCACTGGCAAAAGCAAACAAAGCGTGAAAATGCATTTTTTCAGCTGTATCCAAAAGCCGCCCACGCCTATACACCCCGTCGCCCCACAACACCGCCGACAACAACTAGAATATGGCATGCTCATGGCAATTTTTACAGTTTGTTTTGCAAAGCGACTGCGTTCACACAAACAAAAGACTCTGGCAACGAACTTGGGCATGACATTTACTCAGACAGCTGCACAAATAGATAAAGTGACGGGGGGGGCGAGAGAGAGGGAGAGAGGGCGAACTGCGATTGGTTATCGCTGTGCAGATGGCGAAATGACACGAAATAGCAAACATTTAATCATTCCATGTGTGGTCATGGTAAATGCATTCATATTGAAATCAATTCCAAAATCTATTAATATTAATTTAATTATCATTATTATTACTATTATTATTATTAATTTAATAAACGCTTACTTTATGGAATCGTTTAGTATTAAAAGACTATTTTGACTATTTGAAAATGAACAAGATTGCCTAATTTGTTGTTATATATATAGAAATAAACCTTTGATATATTCCATATAATTAATGCATTTGTCGTAGCCTCAATTAATTACTCGGAATATCGATTAAATCGCATTAAATTTACCTGGCTTAAAGTTAACAGGTTAAATTAATTGGCAAACGATTCCCTTTGAACACGTTACACTTTGACTAAAGTTATTAATTGAATTATAATTCACAAGCTGTTCAATTTACACAATATAATTGAATAATGAATGATTAACGTTTATTTCTTAATTAGAATTCAATATCAGTTCTTGACATTTACTAAATCCTAAAGCATTTTATCATTTCTTTAGATGATCACCTTCCAATCAGCTCCCGTACATGACAAGTCTTTCAGTTGCAATAACTTTGGAATACCTCAATATTTATAGTTTTAGATGTGGCAACTAATTTAATTAGCTAATTAACTGTGGCAGCATCCTCAAAATTGATCAATTTACCAATTTTCGCCCTCTTTCCTGATCTTGCTGATCTATCTATGGATTGCTCTGGCGCCCCTCCCCTCCCCTCCCCACCCCTCCCCTCCCAAAATAATATAGAAGCTCACCTCACCATTACTACAAACGCTGTGATCATCCATGTGTCCGCCTCCGCCTCCTCCACCTCCGCCGCCACCAACACCTCCGCTGCCCGCCTCATCGCTGTCGCAGTCCTCGTTCTCCTCGTGATAATCGCTGCTATCATCAAGATCAGCCGACGGCGTCGGCGCTTCACCGGCTCCAGTTGCTGCTGCCACAGCCGCCGCTGCTGCTGCGGCGGCTGCTGCATTGTTTCGCGCCGCTGCTGCTGCAGCGGCTGCTGCATAATGCTGTTGCATGGCCGCTGCATAATGTGCCACACTTAGGCCGTTGGTCGCCAGCTGTGTGTTGCCTCCAAACTGGGCCAGTTTGGCGTGCGGAAGCGAATGCGTATGCTGATGTGGATGTGGATGCGGATGCGAATGTGGATGCGGATGTGTATGTGACTGCTGATGGTGGACATGGAGCGCATGTGGATGCGCCTGATGTGCCAACTGATGTGGTGGTGGCGGTGGTGCAAGTCCCAAAACTGAACTCGGTGGCGTTGTTGGCTCCGATTCTGTTTCCAAATGCTCGCTATTATTGTTATTATTATTATTATTTATACTATTAATGTTGTTGTTGTTATTATTAGTAGTATTGTTGTTGTTGTTGTTGTTGTTGTTGTTGTGCTGTTGCTTGTAAAATGCCGCAGCGGTGGCAGCTGCCGCACTGCCCGCAAGTATATCATTGATCATGAAACGGGAACGATTTGGCTTCAGATTCGATGAGCTGGACACGGACATGTTGACCGGCGGCGGCTGTTGCTGGTGCTGCTGCTGCTGCAGCGGATACATATGATGATGATGATGGTGATGGTGCGAATGATGATTATGATGTGGCGACGGCTCGCTGTTCGCTGTTGATGTCGGCAGCGTTTGGGTTAAAATGCTCATTGAGTCTTTCATTGCCAGCAACGGCTGCAAATTAATTTATTTTGTTTATCGCTTTGTGTTTGTCAATTTGAATTCACTTTCGCACTCGCGTCACTTCACTGATTCACACAGATGCAACAAAGAAAAAAAAGTTGAGAATAAACCAAGGGTTTTACACCGTTTCGTTTGTCAGTTTCGAATTCGAAGTTCGACTTTTTGAAAGATGTGCAGAGCTTAAGCGTTTCTTGCCTGCGCTGTGGACGTTGTCGCGCTGTGACTGCCAAAACGAGACTAAACGCACCTGCAGCGCTCTTGCCGCACAAAACTCACACAGCCGCTCGCAGTCGCAGCGGCGGCAGCAAAAATTTTTTGCCACTTTGTCATAGGTGGTGGTTTGCTGCTTGTTGCTCGTTAATATTGCTGCTGCTGCTGCTGCTGCTGGCGGTGCCGGTGGTGTTGGTGGTGGTGGCTTAGCGCGCAAGCGAGAACGCTGCCAATTGTGCTCGACTTCGACTGCGCTGCCTCTCTCACAGCATCTCGCTCTCACTCTCTCGCCCTCTCTCTGTCTCGCACACCCTGTGTGGTGTCGTTGTTCCACTCTTGCTGTCCCGCTCGTGTACAGCGCCATGTTGGTGGGCAACGCGAACTCAACTCAACATGCGCTCAGCTCATGTGTGTGGTGAGTTTACCATCCAGTTTTTATGGCAACTTTTTTGAGCGGCAAACCAAAAGAGAGCGCAGAGAGCAAACTGCTCGTAGGCAGTAGTCAAGCGAATGTCGGTCAAAAACACTAGCACAAACGTGGCAAAGGGCCAAGGAACGCGTCTTTCTCTTTTTTTGTTGTTGTTTTTTAGTTCACTTCTCGTAAGTGGGCAGTGCAAAGCACCTAGCAAGTTGGCAGCGCCTTGGGGCTCCACAAAATGGCGCTTCAAGTGCTGCGGCAAAAGGATCACTTATCGGCACTCCAAAGATGTTGCATCTTGAGTGAAAAAAAAAACTAAAAATTTCTGAAGCCTATTAAAAATGTAATTTGATTTTTTTCTATTCTTTAATTCTGCAATTGACTAATAATTGACTGCCTAATAAGAAAGAAAAATAAAATAAAAAAAATAAACGAAGAACTACGCTTTTTGCAATTTCTCAATAAATATTTACTATGAATATGAAAATAACAGAATAGTATTCATTTTCTTATACAATTATAATTAAATTCTGTAGAGCCCATTTGGAACCAGTTGAGTAAATTGGTTTGTTAAAGTAGAACAATAAAAGTAAATTGGCAAAAAAAAGTTAGTGTTTTTTTTAATTTAAATTTTTTTGTGATTTTAATTAACGCCTGTATTTTCTACCCCCTTGTTTTTTATTATCTTCTTTGCTTGTTGACGGCTCCTTTGATTAAATTTTGTGAATTTTTTTATTATGTAGAATTAGCATTTAACATTTGAAATTTTAACATGCTACCATGGAGCGATAAATGATTGCTATTTTATTCCGCTTTCAATAAAAATGTGTCACAAAAACTTTACTACTAAAATGTCTGCTTAACACTTTTAAATTTCGAGTTTCTTTAAGGAAGAATAATAATTGTCATTCCCAAGACAGGTTTTCATTAATAATCCTTAAAAAAAAAAGATTTGTTACCAATATATGTCAAATATTGCAAAAATCTAAATTTACATGAAATTTTGGTTGGCTAGTAGCTATTTCTCCCTCGCATACACACACACACACACACACACAGAGAGACACACTAGTTGACCAGTTGGCAGCTTCTGTTGCCTGCTTGTGGTTCAAGTGGCTGAGCATGGGCGCCAATTAAAATTTCACGCCAATAGCTCAGGCTCAGAGACGCACAAAACTGATGTGGCCACATGTTGCCCCCGGAGCAGCATTAGCCTAGTACACTAATTACTTCTCACAGCGGATGTGTACCAGTTCCGAGCTCAAACCGAAAAACCCAAAAAAAAAACAAAAAACAAAAAAAAAAATAATAATAACAGAATATAGAAAAAATGCAATTTGTCGAGCGGCAAACGTTTGATTGATATTGATTCGGACTGGGAAATTGGAATTGGAATTGTGCTCAGGTCAGGTCATTAGTCGTTTGTTAGTGCGGTTAGTGGCAAAAGGCGCAACGAAATTAGAGCAGCCAACTGACAGGACGACAGGACGACAGGACGACTGGATAGCATAGGATACTGGTAGCTGGCAACTGGGCAACTGGGAACTGAGAACTGGAACGCATGCGCGCACTTCAATTGCGGGCTATCGCATTTAAGATAATTAGTCTCAATGCACACAAAAATTACATTGTGACTGACTGAATGACTGACTGATGGCCTGGCTGCTCACTCATTCTGCTGCTCATCCCGTCTGATGACGGTTATTGCATTTAAATGCATGTAATTGCCAGCGGCAGGCAAAAGTATCCTGCGGTCGCCTCCTTCTGCCTGCTGCGGTCGAATTCCAATTGAATGCTTAAAATAATTGTACAAAACAATATACTTTTTGTATAAAAGTCGCCAACCGCAATGCGCAATGCGCAGTTGCCAGTTGTTAGCTTGTCTGTCTATCTGTCTGTCTGCCTGTCTGCCTGTCATGCCTCCCCACACCCCCCCCATCTTGAGCCCGGTCACCATCTCCCCCGATTCTCATCCTGTTTGCTTTTTGTGTGCAAACTGGATACTTGCCAGTTTTTCCGGTCGTAATTTTGTGCATTCGCAAGCGCAGCCACATTCTCTCTAACTGAGCAAACAGCCTGCTACCCCTTATCCATCCCACCACCCCACCACACCACTCCTTGTCAAAAGGCTTCTGCGAATTTTGTGACTGCTGGCAGCCGTCTGACTTGCTAACTTGGCTATCTAACTATCTAATTAGCGTGTTTGTTTGCCAGTTAATGTTCACTAATTTATTGACTCTACCGGCTTATCAATATGTTTGCTCTGCTGTTAACAACATCCGCAACACAGGCGGCCAAGCAACCAGCCAACCAGCCAGTCGGTCAGTTAGTCCGCCAGCCAGGCGAGTGGATGCCCCTCCCTTCTACCCAAAAATAAAGTAAAAGCCCACCAGATAAGACAGAGTCAAAGAGTGAGCGAGAAAGACATATATATATATACATATATATATATATATAGGAAGACTCTGCGTTGCCGGCGGTCTTTTGAATTGTGGCTTTTGTCTCAGAGACTTCTGTTGCGCAGAAGGTTGAACTGAAGGATTTCAACGGCAGTTTCTTAACGCTTTTTTTAAATGAGCTGGCAAAATATATGATTTACAATTTATATCAAATTTATAAAGACAATTGAATGTGCTTGATTCGGAATAATCTATTTTGCACGCCAATTAAAAATCTGAAAATTTAGAAAAGCCAGGCAAGCCCACAGAAATTCGGGAAGAAACTTGCAAATTATTTATAAATAAATATTTATATAATTTTGTTCCTAAACTTTAGCTTAAATTAAGACTCTACTTATCTTAATTAAACCTAGATATAAAATTCTATAAATTGTGATATTTTAAAATTATTTATAAGTGAAATTTATAAGTGATATGCATATTTATGTGAAATATTTGAGTTGCAGTCGTCTTACAATAATTTAAATAGCAGATAAATAAATAAGAAATAAATTCAGGAGTATCTTTTGTAGACATCCATATATATCTAGAGATCTAAATAAAACTAGATATATTTGCAGCAAGTTTGCCGCCCAACGCATAAATTTAAAAGTATAACTAGCAAACTAGGCAACTGAGTGATTTAGCTACTAACTATCTACCCCTATTTCTCACCCACCCTCTGCCACCCTCCATCCCTTTAGCCCTTTATTGCGCTGCTCGATATATGTGTCCTTATCGCTGTGGATGGGGCTGCATCTCGCTCAGCTCATCTCAGCTCAGCTCAGCCCAGCTCAGCTCAGCTCCATTGAGAATCTTAATCGGCATCTTTGATATTATAATGTTCGTGTTACTGCGTGGACAAACGTAATAAAATAACAGATCTTTGTCGCTGATAAGTTAATTTACTTTTAATGTGTTGCCCTTCGCAGACGACAACAACGACGGCGACGACGACGACGACGACGGTCTTATTGGGATGCGACAGTCTGACAGACGCGACGTGGGGGTAAATGGGTTTTGTAGGTGACAACGGGTCTGCCGAATAAAACGGACTCCAGAAACGCCCAACTTGGCAGCGCGTGTGCCGTCGCCACGTCAACTGATTTGTCAACAACAACGGGCCAGGGAAGGGGCCAACAACAAAGGTGGCTCCAATTTATCGTTGCTCCAGATCAGCCAGCATACCAACAACAACAACAACAACAACAACAACAACAAAAACAACAACAACAAAATGAACTGAGAGAAAAAAACTGCACGCTGAGAAACCAGCAACAAATCGCAAACTACCCAAAAAAAAAAAAAATATCAAGTAAGACATAATTTACAAATCTGAAGTAATTCAAATTTCTTATTCAAAACCAATCAAAATTGTGTTCTTCAAATTAACGTTGCATCTTTGATAATCGCAGTGTTTTTAAGCTGCATTTTTATAGCAAACACAAGATTATCTAATTATTTCTCAGTGTAGCAAGGCAAACGAGCAAAAAGAACAAATTTCGTTGTGATCGCAGATTTAATACCCTATCGTAAATAGTTAAACAACTGCTTAACAAGTGTGTTAATAAACTTGGAGTAATTTTTTGTATTTTTTTAACAGATAATATTGTTATTAGATGTATTTAATTATTAATACTATATGCTATATATATATTTATTATATTATTAATGCTTTATGCTGTTATATTTCTATTAGTTTTATTATTTTATTAATGCTAAATGATCAGTTCATCTGTGATTTGTTTTTTACTGATTTTCTGAGTATGAGTATTATTTTTATTTTTAAACAGTTGATATTGCTATTAGATAAATATATACAATATTATATTATTAATACTATATACTAAATATATATTATATTATTAATGCTTAATGTATATATGTATATATTTTTATTTTTATGATCAGTTCATCTGTGATTTGTTTTTTACTGATTTTCTGAGTATGAGTATTATTTTTATTTTTAAACAGTTGATATTGCGGTTAAGTAAATATATACAATATTATATTATTAATACTATATACTAAATATATATTATATTATTAATGCTTAATGTATATATATATATATATATATATATATTTATTTTTATGATCAGTTCATCTGTGATTTGTTTTAACTGATTTTCTAACACTGATCAGTTTAACAGTTTATATATATTATATATATATATATATATATATATTATAGTAACCTTTTCAAATGCGTTGCACACGTCTTTAAAATATCAGAATACCAATTGAAAGTGTATTCATATGGATAAATAAAGGACGCATCGTTGAACGGCGCTCGTTTAAATTGATGTCGTTTGATGCTGGGCTCTTAGCAGTTGTTGTTGTTGTTGTTGTTCTTCTTCTTCTGACTGTTGTTGTTGTTGTTGTTGTTTGTGTTGGCCACTAAATGGCCGCAATTTAAATTTTTAGTGCCCGCGCCAGCCTGCCTATAAATTCTACGCATCTAGCTGAGGAGCTGAACTGCCGGCTACGAAAATGATTTTGGCACCTGTGCAAACATTTTATGGTCACAAAGAGAGTTGCTGAGTTGCCAACTTGGCTGAGATGCTGAGAGGTTCACAAAAGGCCACAATCAACACCTCCTTGCGCCGCTGTTAACGTGGCCGACAACCGTCTCTGCCCATTTCACATGCAGCTTGTCACTTGTCCACTCCCATTTGTGGTTGGTCAACTGGCCAACTGGTCAACTGGGCAAAGTTAGGGTGTTTGCCAAGTCGTTGCCCGCTGCAATTTTATGGTTGCAGTCCGTTGTCGTTAGTCATTAAATTGCTGTGTTGCTGGGCTCCTCTTATCGGCCAGGTTGGGCAAATTTTTTAGTCGCCCATAAAACATTTCAAATTTTGTCTTGTGCTCCTCCTCAGTGCCAGCCGCCGTTCCTGTTCCAGTTCCAGTTTTGATTCCAGTTACCACTTGCCATAAATTTAAAGTGATAATTGTGCCGCAGACTTATCAACGAATACTTAATGCCAATATCTATCACCCGGCCATGCATTTTCGACAATTAATCGCTATCGATAAATTGCCAAACGTGAATTGTGTTCATCAAGTTAATTTTCGATTTAAATACAAATTAGAAAACATTGCCTATTAATCGAAAGCTCAAACCATGATTCTAAATGTCGAATTGCATAATAAAATAATACATTTAAATGTGGAGTGAATCCTCTAAGACTCGAACTTTCAAATTGAGTGATTCAAGGAATAATTCTTTTAATCTTCATTATCCGAAATGGATAATCATCATTCAAGAAATTCAGATGTTCATTTTTTTGAATTTAACGAAAGAGAATTAATCAAAAATTGTTGTAAATTTGCGATTGAAAAAAACTTTGAGCTCAAAAATTTTCAATGAACTTGTGATCTTACAACAATTGAATATTTATTTGTATTTATTTGTAAATTATCAGCTCAAAGTGGAAATAATTGCAACTGGTTTTCTCCTTTATACTTTTTGCAGCTGTTGGTTTGAGTTGAAGAAATTTTGACTTTTATGGGTTTCTTATTGAGTTTTTTGGCGCACCTGATGCCCTCACTAAATGTGGCAACGTTGCCACCTTGCCACATGCAACGCATTTGCATGTGCCCATTAAAATCAACTAAGCGCATTTCAAATGCATCGCTTAAGACCAGATAGTTTCCATTCCTTCTTGTTATTTTTTTTTTTTTTTTTTTTTTTTTGTTTTGGTAAGCGGAGGTGAAAATGCATTTTATGACTCAATTTGGTGCACATAAAAAATGCTGTTGGCTGGCATTCAAAGTGCAACATTGTTGAGCCCACGTTGCCTACCACAAAAGGTGTGATAACTATGAGGTGCTGCCTGCGGCTGCGGCTGCGGCTGTTGCAACTTCAGTTTAACAATAGTCAGGTGCTGCTGCTTCTGCTTCTGCTGCTGCTTCTGCTGCTGATTATGGTTAATTTTTATGTGCAATTAATCGGATACGCGCATTTGGGCATTTATAAGAATTTCTCGCCTTGTGCCCACTCTCCCCACACTCCTCGTCCGCCCTCCTTACCATTCGGAGCGGCAAGTATGGTCGCTGCGGGTTGCATTCGCCGGTCATCCACAAAGAAATTAAGTCGTATTGAATTAAAGTGAAATGCAAAATGGGCCCAACTTGCAGCCATAAAAATAAGAACGCTCAGCAACATTGTGAGTTCTCCCCTTCGCCCCCCTCTCCCATCTTACATCTTCCATCTTCCATCCATTCCACTGTCCACGTTTAATGGCACCCCATAAAAGGTGTTTGTGGCTGAAGCTGAAGTTGAAGCTGAGGTTGCAACTGCAGCAGCTGCACAGCGCTTATTGTCAGTGGCAAAAAAAGAAGTAGAAAGAATATCAAACAATAAAATAAAGGTTCAGATTGAGTATTGAACCGGGACTGGGACTCCAACTTTGGTTAAGTGAGTTGCGTCCCGCTGGGCACTGTTTAAGCCGATAAACTGTTGGATCTGTCGACGACTTTGGAGCTGTGAGTGAAAACACTTCAAATTAGACCATTCGGTAAAACATATATATTGGTGCAAATTTCTATTATTCGATATACATTAGAAAACTCCAGAGATCGATAACTTATCGATCGGCGCTGAATTATCGAAAATGAATTCAAATTGGATTAGTTAATCGCCTGGCTAAAGTCGCTTGAATAAATGCTCAATCATTTTGCTAATCGGCATACATTTCACTCAAATTAAGTGATAATTATGTAAATAATATTGACCTATTATCGATAGCAATTAATCGAATTTTAACGTTACAGTTTTGTAGCCTGGCGCCGCCCTTGGCCTACAGTTTCATTTATTGGCCTCACTTTCGCAATGCTAGTTCTCAAAATGTCGGCTCTGCGCATATATATGCATATATGCTCAAATTGTCCCTTTCCCTTTCCCCTCCCCCCTCCCACGGCTTTCCACAGTTTAATTGCATAATTTCATATACGGGATTTGCATAGCCTTTTGGAGCAGCCTTCTTGAAATAGGGCACCGAATGCGGTGCGGAGGGGGATTTATTCTTGTTCATATAGTTGCTGGCTGTGTGTGTTTGTGTGTGTGTTTGTGTGTGTTTGTGTGTGTTTGTGTGTGTTTGTGTGTGTTTGTTTGTTTGTGTGTGTTTGTGTGTGCTCTGCGCTGCCAGTTTGCTTAATTGCCACGGCCAAAAGTGCCAAAGAAATGCAGCTCACTAATTACAACAACAACAACAACAAGAACAAACCCGGCAGACGAGCGGGCCTCCCTGCCCACCCCCCCGCCCACCCCTCCGCAGCATGCCTAGGAAAAAAACGGCATTCGCCTCACTCAGCCATATCCTGGCGCATTGCATTGCATTGCATTGCACTTGTGTGTGTGTGCGTGTGTGTGTGTGCGTGTGTGTGTGTGTGTCCTTCAAAAGCCAATTGAAGTGTGGCAACGTTGCATGTTTGCCATTTGCCATTGCCATGCAGAGGCATGAAATATATGTAGAATTTTAAAAGTCATAAAATTGCGGAATGCCGCCAATTAAAATACTTGCACTCGTCTCTTGGTGTGTGTTATACTGTGCGTGTGTGTGTGTGTGTGTGTGTGTGTGGTGTTGGCCATGCGTGTTTCATATGTGACGTGACATAAATGCATGTCATGTTCGTTGGCGGTTTCGTGCGTTCTTATTGCCCCAAGCCCAAGCCCAAGCCCAAAACCAGACACAAATCCTCACCGAGAACCGGCCCTGGGCAACAACTGGGCAGTTTATGGCATGTGGCATGTGGCATGTGGCAGGCTGGCAGGCTCGCGCGCCAAAAACTATGCAACACAATGCGCGCAAATTGCGCAATCAAATTACCAACAGCAACAACTTCCCCTCACCCACAACAACCATCCCCCTCGCCCCACCCAAATTGAGCTTGGGCAATCAATTACAATGTTGAGCATGCAATCCTAACAATTGGCCAGCTTTGGGTTTGGCCCAGAGATGGGGTTGTGGTTGGGTTGGTTTTACAAAAGAGCCTTTTAGAGTCTTCGACTTGTTGTTGTTGTTGTTGTTGTTGTTGTTGTTGTTGCTCTAAGCATGAGCTGACTTTTGGTGTCAAAGACGAAACAAGTCACGAAACTGCATTGAATGCAATTGCTGCATTGGGTTCAACTCGTGGGGGGGGGAGGGGGGGTTGGCTGTGGCGACGTTGTTGCCATTTAATTTTGAGCGTTTAACGTGGACGCATGCAAATTCCAAAGGGGGCAACCCCAGCAACACTTTGTACTCTTTAGCGCTGTTTAGTTGTGCTTTGCATATGCTGCCAGTCGCCCAAGTGGGTGGGAACCGGGCCAGTGCTGGACTGTGCCGTGGCAGCAACCCCTGAGTATGGTTTAGTACGTTTAACATCCATTGGACACTTTCGTTTCGCTTTCGTGACAAATGACCAAAACGCACTTAGCCAGTTTGTCGCGCAGTCAATCAATCAATCAATTGGATGGCAACACTTTTTGACCATTTCCCCACATTTGCCCACATTTGCAACATTTGCAACATTTGCAACCTTAATGATTAATGAAAGTAACACAAATTTAATGGCTTTGTAGAACTCAAGTTGTGCGTCCTTTTTTTTACTTTACTCGTTTTCCTTACAAAAATTAAAGGCAATGTTTACTTAGCTTTCGAAAGGATTTGCTTGATCCTTTTATTGCTCTTGGGCACAAGTTCAATCAGTTCAAAACTTTTGGGAATTGTAAATTGGGCTTTGTAAGGTAAACATTTCAGGTCGACGCATAAAACTTTTTCAAAAATCAAATCTTGATTTTGAGCTACACAAAACACTCAATTTTTATAAAACAAAAGGATCACAGCAAAAAACTACTAAAAATTTATATATATATATATTTTTTTTTTTTTGAGTTATTTGTGTACTGAAATCAGTAATTAATTGGCATAAAATCAGAACAAATATTAAATATAAATGAAAATCTCTTCGCTCAAAATGTTTATATTTATTTATAATATTTGTATGGGTTTTTAATTTGTATTTAGCCGTCAATACATTTGGCTAATCAGATAAGGGAAGGAAATTGCTGACTTTCGATCAGTTCGAGGAAGTTGAAGTCCTATGAAATGAAGAAAAATGCATTTTCTCGGTGGCAACACTAAATGCAAATGTTTAATTGGCCTTTGTTGCTGAACGCTGGCTTTTTTGATTGAATTTGGCGCCCAGCAGACAGCAAGCCAACTGTTTTAATTATGGTAGTAGCATCAACAGCAATCATTTCCACTCCCCTCCCCCCCCCCCGCTCCACACTCCTCTGCTGAACTAGTTAAAGCTGCTTGTGACTTTAGTTTTAACTTCAGCTTCGGCTTTGGTTTGCGGTATTTGTTTCCATCTCGTTCGCATTGCAAATTGTGTGAAAATTGCTCGCTGAGCTTGTTGCGGTTTTTCACAGGCATCGCTGGCTCTGTTTTGGCAAATGTTTTTCCGTAACCCCTCCCATCCCTCTGCAACGCCAGAGCCAGACTGATATGCGATACAAAAGTTAGTTAGTAACTGGATCCCAAACCCGGGAAAAAGCGCGCACTCATAATTTGCGATTACTGCCAGTTGTTGTTGTTGTTGTTGTTGTTGTTGTTGCTTGGTTTTTAATTAGTTAATTATTTGATGTTATTGCCGGTTCAGTTAGACGGGCCTGAACTAAGCCAAGGCACCTTGCCTTGTTGAGGTCTTCTCCTCGAATGGCTTGTGGCACCAGCTTCTTGGCATCGCTTCCCATTCACATATTTGCCTCCACACTCTACAAATTATATATACAGTGAAAGCTCCTATTAACGGGCACTTCCCTCGCACGGACATTTCCTTTAGTCACACAATTCTTAAGTATGTACAAAATGTGACTTGAAGATTGAAAACGTCAACGAGCTGTATTACCTGCTAACAGAGATTCTCTTGATTAGGCTAATACAAAACTGTAACAATGCATCTATTCTCAGGGCCACTTTCGCTGTATGCACTCATTTCAAAGTGGTTTTCGAAATGTTTATGATTCACAAACTGATCAAAGTCATATCCCAAAGAGAGAGTAGAAATACTGGCATAATATTTATTAAACGCATTTTATGATTTGCAAGTGACCCAATTTCACAAAGTTAACACATGTTGCAAGCACTTTGCAATCAGTTCAAAATATGGTCTAAAATATTTTTTTTTGCATTTAATGCAAATCGTATGAAAATGTCGTTAAGTGTTAATCTGAAATTGATTTGGAATCTGATGTCTGCACAAGTCAAACAGTTAGTTGACGCTAAAAATATAGCTTGACAACACACACACACACATAAATAACGGTGTATTGGTGTGTGTCGCCGAATCTGAAAATCAGTGGCAACATTTTTCTTAATCACAAAACAAATAAATTGCCAAAAAAACGTTTTCAAAATGAACTGGGGAAATTCTTGGCAGTTCCCCTTCCTTTCTTCTTTATTTTCCTCTCCGCAGCTGCCCAGTAACTATATATATATATATTATATATGTGTGTGTGTTTATATGTATATATATTTATTTATTGTTTAACTTTTTATTACACGCAGCCATGTATTATGCAAAATGGCAAGGGCAAAAACGCAAACCCGCAACGAGCACGAAAATTAACTGTACTATAAAAGGTGGAAAATTGTGCAAACAACCTACAAAAGAGTAGATCCCCTTTTCAACACTCCCCCCCCCCCCCTCCACAACCCGCCCAATGCAATAACGAAAAAAAGAAAAAAGAAAAAAAGGCCAGTGGCAAGAAATTAACATAATTATGATTAATACGGGAGAACGCAAGTGTGTAGATAGAAGTGTGGGGGGGGGGGCGACATGGGGGTGAAGCTTGGACATGGCATAGAACTTTAAATACATTCGGAAACTGAGCGGCCTCTGTTTTGTGGCTCGCTCTCAGCTCTCAGCTGAAGGCTTGGCTTATGCCAATTCCGTTTCCGCATATGCAAAACCCAATGGGATTCCTGTTACCGACTCCCGTCTCCCGACTCGCGTTGCAGCCCACTCCCTACTCCCTGCTCCTAGTCGGAGCTGTAGTCGGAGCATTGTAGCATTTCGGGGAATGGGCCGCATGTTTTCCGGCATAAACGCTCGCAATCAAATTCACATAAAATAATTCACACACCAACAACAGCAAACTGTTTGTTGGTCATGCAAAAGGCTGGAAAAAAACACCCTCAACCCCCCCCCCCCCCACCCAACACACTTCACCTAACAAACACCTGCCTAGCGTTTGCTCGTTTGCATTACTTTGCTTTCACATTAGCGTAAAACTACAACAACAACAACAACAACAATAGCAGCAACGCCCTGGGCCAAAACCTCATTTGTTGTTAGCCAAACAAACCGTCGTTTAGCGGACGCTGGCCAAGAGCCCCTAACTAACAGACACACACATAGATACAGATAAGGAGCCAGCGGAGTGTGGTCGAGGAAGAGAGGCAGATAGAGAGAGTGTATAAGCTGACTGTGTGGTGGGTAGGGTCGGACGGGGGAGGGCGGGGGGGCATTTAATTTGTCCGATTAGCATTTTTAGTCACTTAAAATGCGCGCACGCATAAAACGCATTAAAAATGTTTCGTTGCGTTGAGTTTTTTTTTTTTTCATTTTTCCCACAAATGCATAACACGCCGGAATAATATTGAGATGAAATATGCATGAAAATATTCATATATATATATATATATATATATATATATATATGTACGTTAACACGAAGGACTAGAACAGGTCCTTGGGCTAAGAGTTCCCAACTTGTTAAAAGTTTGCAAAAAGTATTGCAAAGAGGTGCCATAAACGCATTGAACAAATGAGAATACTTAAATATGAATTGCAGTGCATTATTATTATATATATATATATATACATATATATATATCTATCCATGTATTCGCCCTATCTTGCAAGCCCTTTTCAAAACCGTTTCCTGTACAGCTCAATTGACAAAATATTACATCGAATGTGCATTTCAGCATCGAAATCGAAATGTTTGTAAAACATTAACATAAACCGGAACTGATGCTATGATATGTGAATATGTCTGTGTTCAAGCTGATATACGGGCATATACGGATATAGTTTCTGGAATCGGTTCCTTCATTTAGACACACAGTTGGACATGGCTTGATCGATCTTATGGATTAGAACAAAAAAATAGTATAGTTTATTTTTGGCGTATCTGAATCGGAAATAGAGCCCAAATTCTATTTAGTTGGACAACCCAAATTTAACTGTGAGTTTCAATTGAAAATTGATTTTGAGCATCAGATATTTTTTTTGGTATATTCTAGTTGACCTCCGGCAGACTTGGCGTGCTCATGTCGCTCATTTACTTAAGAAATAATAAATCAAATTAATAATTTATGTTTTCATCATTGAAAGTCGAGCAATAAAATATTACGCTAAATATATAAGTTGGGTAATTTTATTTTTTAATATTGTATGCATCGCAATTGTATTTGTTTTGCTTTTGAAAGAGAGTTGTTGCAATTGTTTTTATGTTTTGTGACAAATCATTGTGAGATCATCACTCAATTTGATGTAGAGGCGCGCTTATCCTGGGCCCAGTGCCTGGTCACAGTCTCATCCTCCCATCCTCGCATCCTCGCATCCTCGCATCCTTGCCTGACAGCTGATGAAGCTGTGGCCGCACTGTGGCCGTTGTTGTTTGACGTTTGTTGACACATTTCACTGACATGATTGACGACTTCTCACCATCTCACTCTCTCTCTCTCTCCCTCTCTCTCTCTCTCTCTCGCGCTGTCTTTCAGTTTTACCCTCTCTCACGATTTTGGTATAATTCTCTCAGTGTGTTTCATCTCTATTACTCATGGCCAACTGTCAAGCACGCGAGGCTGTTGATTTATTTATACCCTTCAACAAGAATGGAATTGAATTGCCTCACCCCCCCCCCCCCCCGCATAGCGCAGACCCGAAAAAACACATTCAACCTACGACCTAATGAATTTCAAATGATGCGGCAATTTTTATATAGTTTTTTTTCGGTGTAGTTTTTTGAGATATTCGCCATCATCTTTTGCTTGTGCGCCGACCGAATATTTTTTTAATTGCCAAAACAATTTTCTGTTACACTTTGGCCGCGGTGTGTGGCACAGCATGTGTGTACGCTGTGCGGTGTGTGTGTGTGTGTGTGTGTCCATTGTCTTTGAGTGTGCGGAAATGCGCTTCAATATGATTGCAGGGCGGGGCATGTTTTGTGGGAAAGTACGTCTAACAAGCACGCAACTTGGCCCAAAACAAAGCCATCCACTTTGCAACGTTGAAGTGAAGCTTAACAAAAAGTTGGCTTCCTTTTGGCAGGGATCACTGCACTTAGCTCTGCTAATAATCGTATTTGTACTTGTGGCAAATCAATAGATTAGTTTTTATATATATAATATTTTTGATCAGCGGAATTCAAATATTGCTCGAGTTTCTCAGCCATTGATTCCATAGCTCTTTCATCAACCCTCCATGCATATCTTTGTCGGGTTGAGGATTCAGAAGTCCAGCTAAGTTGACACTGTTTGCTCTGATGCGCTTTTGAGGATGTCAGCAAATTGGCAGATTTCAGTAAAAACCACAGCAAATCAGTTATTTGACTTTTTAGTCCGTGAAAAGAGATATAGAAATCTCTATTGTTACCAATTACACTTGACTTATGTCAAATCTGCTGCTGTCTTTGCCCAATAATTATATATTTTGATTTATAGGAAATTCTAAACAATTCTAAACAATTACCTCAAAATATATTAATCATAAAATGGTTAATTTGCATTAATAGAAAAGTGCAGAAATTGAATGAGTTACACAATTTTAAAATTCCCAATTTTAGTGCTAGTACAAAACTATCACTGAGACAGGACTCTCAAAGGACGAAAAGTTTTGTTGCTCTCTCCAGCAAAATATTTTATAACTGATTATAATTTGAATAGCTGCTTACAAATTCTGCTCTTTTGTCTGTCAACTCAAGTCAATTGCGATAGTTGTGATGAAAGTCCTGTTTCACCATCGAATTGCCATAAACTTTGCCATTGTAGTTGTTGTGTGTCATTGATTCACAATTTTCTAGCCACTGCCAGCTTTTGGATATTCAATCTGCAGTATATATTATAATTTATTATCAGTTTGTTCAATTTATTCAGACTGAGCTTGACAGACTTCTATTGTTATTAGCGTTACAATGCATGTTTTTTTTTTTCATGCTCATATGTAGCGCAATAACCACAATTTCAAGCTCATTAGGCCCAGACATTGGCCACAACAACTCCACCCAGCCAATTTAGCCAGCCTTCACAGAGACACACACAGAAATATAAGAACATAAATATATATATATATATATATATACATATAGAAATAGAAGCCAAGTCGTTACAAATCTTTGGCAAAGTACTTCATAAATATCTTAAATGAGTTTCCTTTTGTTGCACACACATTTCATAGGTTCTCCTCTAACCAAATAATATTTACGCCATTTTACCAGGCCAAGCAATCTACAATCAACCCTCGCTTATAACGACAGTTGTGATTATTGTTTTTGTTTTGCACTGTTTTGCACTTGGCCCATGTATTTTGTGGTTGCCTTAAATCATTTTGTGGCACTATCGGCCCAAGGATCAAATGCCTTCGTTTAAATGCGCGATAGCCAAGGCGAAACAGTTTCCCGGACTGCTCGACGAAATTCACGCAATTAGTTTGCCAGTTTTACTTTACGTTAATGTCAAAAAGGCGTCGGAATTTCGTGTGCCTCATTTTTGGTATTGCGTTGAAGTCAGCTCTGTGGGTGTTGCTGCTGGGGTTGGCTCTGTGGCTGTGGCTGTGGATGTGGCTGTGGATGGATGTGGATGGATGTTGTTGTGTTCGGGTTGGGTGGTTAGTTTTCCGCCCAACTCATTAACAATAATTTCGCTTTAATAAATAAGGCTAAAACATGCGCTAAATAACATTTTAGTTGGCAGTCGACGAAAATTTGTTACTGAACACGCAGGGGTGCAATATGTTGTGCGTCGGCGGGGTGGTGTGGTGGTGCGGTGGTGCGGTGGTGGGGTGCTCTGATGTGGCATTACTGGCTAGCGTTGAAATTAATGTGCCGCCAGCAAAGGGCGACACTAATTTGCCTGTGAACATGTCAAATCAGCTCGAGAGTAAATTTTACGCTAACGTCGACGCCGTCGTCGCCGTCGTCGTTGCCGTTGCCGTCGGCGTCGCCGCTGCTGCCGGCATCGGCGCTGCGCTGCGCTGCGCACTTAATGAAAAGGTCCTTAAGTGCTTTCCAACGGTATTTTGTTTCCGTTTGTAGTTTTTTTTTTTTTTGTTGGTTTTTTTTTTCTTTTTTGCTGACGTCGCTTGCCGTTGATTTGTTATTGTTGCCACTGGCGAGCATAAATCATGCCTGCCGCCGTCGATTCAGAGTCGCATTTGGACCCGGAGAACTTAGTTCTGGCTAACGGGAGGGTTTAGCGGCACACGTGAGCCCGAGCGACGATGAGTGGGTCCGGGCCACTTGACTTTCGTGGTGGTTGTTGGCTTGTTGGTTCCATGGGAAGTGATTAAAGTCATTTAACCCACTCTGAACACGCGGCCGGTGAAACTGCGCTAAAATTAATTTCTAATTGCGCACAAAAGTAGGCAACCACACACATGTCTCATATATATATATATTAATATATATATATATATATATATAGTGGGATATATACAGATTTATATATAGGTATCTACCATAAGTCGAAAAAAAGAGCTTAAGCAACGTTAATGTTCCCAAAAGACTCTTCTCTTTCAATCCATTTTTAATACATATTTTTTTGTACATTTGGCGGATTCCAAATATTTCGAAAATTAAATTTCTTAACATTTCACGATTCCACTTAGAGTCTCAATTTTCATTATTGGCTTAATTATGATTCCCTGTGCGAAATGAAAAGTAAAACAAATAAGTACAACTGCAGACAGACGAACCACACTTTTCCGCAAAAAACGAAATAAATAGATAAACTAATTTGATAATTAAAAAGAAGTTAATTTCAATTTGCTCTACAAAAATTGTATTTGAAATACTCCAGATAATAGTTTGTGAATTTGATATTGACATAGTTTTAGAGCTTGGATAAAACATCGGAAAAAATACATAATAATCTGGTAGAATTTTTAAAATGAATAACACATGTTTCGAATGTGCATTCTGGGAAAATGAATTGGCACCAAATTTATATTCAGTAGATAATCGAAAATATAAAAAAAAATCAGAAAAACAGTCAAAAATAATAAATGCTTAAATTTTTTTTTTTTTGTTTAACTTAGAAAAGTAAATGAAATTTCACTCAAATATATCTATTCAAAAACTGATTTGGCTTCGCAACTCGCTTTTGTTTGGCTTAAATATGACTTGATCAAAAAACGAACTCATAAAATTTGGCTTAATGAAAATTGTTGGTTTTTTTTTACTGTGCACCAAAATCGTAAATCAATTTCGTCCACCAAGGTTCGCCGCTCGATTCAATTGAGTTATACATGTTATTAACTTTATTTAATGCGGCGCAAGAAAATGTCTCCATTTTGATGTAGAAATGTTGAGGTAAAAATTTTATTTTGATTAATTATCTGTGCGGAATTTTGGACTCGACGAACCCTTTCGGGGCGAACTGTATGCCCGGCGGGGGCGGCAACCCTCTTTGCATATGCTAATTGAGCTATAAAAATACTTTGTGCCCCGAAAAGCGATGCAAACACAAACACAGTCATAAAGTGTGCCCCAATCCACGCCCACCCAAAAAACAAAATAAAAAATACAGAATAAAAAAAAACACAGATTTGTGGCGCAGATTTTCTTGAACAAAAGCAGCGCCGCACAACACACAAGGCAAAGTCTGGTAAAGCTCCAATGGAATGGGGCAGGCGGTAGATGGTGTGTGGGGGGGGGGAGTTTATGGGAGGGGAAGTTCATGCGTGATGCTTTCACATAAAAATTATGGCATTCAGGGCAAATGGAGCTTAGTATGGGGGGATCTGGGGCAGGCCACCAGCAAAGACTCACATGCTGCGGCTTTTCTTGAGCTCAACGTGCACTGGCAACGGGATGGGAAAGGGAAAGGGAGAGGGAAAGGGGAATGCGACTGGCAACGGGGGGATGGTGTGGCAGAGAGGCAGGTTGTGTGTGTCGCGTTAGAAACATGATTTTTATTTTACGCAACTTAAGTGCGAACAATAAAAACGATTTGAGGCAGATTATGGCAACCGGCGACGGCAATCCTCAACGTCCTTCGGCTGGATCATAATGCAAATTAGTCATGGCCAACGCATATGCAAAGGCAATCCACCTCCGCAGCCCGCAGCCCGCACACCGTCGACTCACCCAGCGGCAAGCAGCGCCCCCTATCCTTGCCCTTATCCTTGGTGGCGTTGTGCGCGTTTATTTGCCTTGCCATTTGTTTAGATTTATGAGTGTCAGCCGTATTATGACCAACCACTTGACTTCCTGGCACGTGTGTGGCGCTGTGTGTGACATTTAATGCCCCACACGTTCCCAAGCCCTGCTCCACATCCTCGCACTCGCACTCGCACTCGCACTCGAGCTCGTCCTAGTCATCGTGGGCGTTGGTCGTCGGTCACACGGCGCATACGCAACATCCGTTTGACTTTCACCCTCCTCACCCCTCACCCAGCACCCCTTACCCATTCTTCCCTATTTGCTTAGCTGTTGAATTGTTTGTTTGTTTGTGCTACTTTGACTGCCGCCTACATGGCAATTAGCGCCAGCACAGCTTGTATTCCACTCCCATTCAAATTGATTCAAAACACATTTCGCCAGCGAGAGAGACAGCGAGAGAGAGACAGCGACAGAGAGAGAGAGAGAAACATATAATCAAATTCTGTGGCCAATCACAGTTTAAGGACACAGGTGTCAAGTGGCGCCAAATAGCTGGAATATCATTGTTTATTTCCTTATTTTTCAGTCTAATTCAGCTGATTCATCAACAAATTGGCACATTTTGTGCAATTCAGAAAGAAACAGCTTTGATCTCATAAGGCATATATATATATATATATAGAATTATATATATAAAATATGCAATCGATTGTCTATATATGGAAAGCTTGTCTAATTAAGCCGGAGTACATTAAATCAGAGGAAAATATATATATTCCTGCGAAAGATATGAGAATTTGGATTGTAAGCGATCGTATTTAATTTTTTTGAATTGAGAAAGTTGGCACAGGGAAATGTTATCAAAAAAAAAAAAAAAAAAAAAAAAAACTATAATAATTTGATTAACAGAAAAGTTCTAGTCAAAGAATTCAAAATTGTATATTGCTGATATTGTGCAGATCTTGAAAGTTGCATCAAAATTAATACTAGTCGAAGAATATTTCATTCTTACAGTTTCATACTTAAAATAAATGTGAAAATCTTTCAAATTAGCCGAGTTTCGCTGTGAACTCTTTTTGTGGGATATTTTTATTATTCAAGGATATCTTTCGGTCGAACATGCTCTTTGCGGCACTTTTGAAGTGAGCAATTTTTTCCATTTATGCTTGTTTCATAATTCAATTTTCAGCTAACAAACTTATGAATGCGTGTGTGTGTGTGTGTGTGTGCGAGTGTGTGTGTGTTGATTTTGCCTTTCAGTTTGTCTTTGTTCTTTATGACGCAAATTTGTCGCAGTCGCTGCCTTGGCAGCATTATCTTCTAGTTCAGTACACACGCACACACACACAGACACACACACACACATGCTCACCCCTTGCCAGATTTTTTATTTTCTGTTTCCTTAACCCCAAGCCAATTACAAGCGCCCGACGGCCAAATTGACTACAAAGGCAAATGATATTAACATATAAATTGCTCAAAGTGCCACTGATTTAGTTTTATTTGCTTGGCATGGCATACACACACACACACACACACACACACAAACACACATACACTACATAGATACACACACACACACATCTCCATTGACATACATATAAATTTGCTTTTGGCAGTTTGTTTTTACGTCTTTCGGCAAACATTTACGTTTATTATGCCGATTTTCTAGCGCAGAAAAATAACGCTTATGTGCACATACACACACACACACACATACACACACATACACACATATACACACATATACACACACACACACACACACACACACACACACACGTAGACACAAAGTTTGATAGAAAGTTTTCGGTTAGTTTGTTGCGCATGCATCTGACGTCAGAGCCCGTTGGGGTTGTTGGATGGAATGAAGGGGGGGGGGGAGGGAGGGAGGTAGAGGGTGGTGCGGGCAGTCACTGCCTCTGGCTCCATGCTTCGATAGTCGCTCAATGGCGGCGGCATTCGTGTTTTACGCACGCACACACCCCAAGCAGCAGCAGCAGCAGCAGCAGCAGCAGGCATAGCCACCCCCCCTTCTTAACCAAAGTTAAAACCACCCACAAATTCCTCACCCCCCCCCCTCGCTCACTCCTCATTCCAGTCAAGTCCTGGCAATGACAGCGCCATCTCGCTTTAGCGCACATTTCCGGTCCCTGTCAACTGGCGTCTTTTGCCCAACGCTTATCTACCGCCTGCTACCCTCTCTCTCTCTCTCTTTCTCTCTCTCTCTGTCTCCTTCTCTGTCTCTGTCTCTCTCTCTCTCTCTCTCTGGGTTGTTGGCTTGTATAATGTGGCGCTTTTAGCTGCTTTCACATACAATTTACTGTCTCCTCAATGGCAACAATTTATGCTGCTCTTTTTTATGGGCAAAACGTCGCCAGCGGAAATTGATATTTGTGTAGGAAAAGTTTCTAAAAGACTTTGGCACACATAAGGAACAGTTGGGCGACAGTCGAACCGAGGCAACATTCCAAAAGCTACACTTGCCACACACTCAACAAAATCAATACTCAACCTATACCCAAATCAAATCAATACTAAATATATATCATGATAAAATTTTAACTGATTTTCGACGCAATCATTAACATTTTTATGCCTATAGAAAAAGTTTTTAGGATAGATTAAAAAATTGAGAATCTATTCTATGAATTTGGAACTATTCCGAACTATTTGAAATACTTGAACATCTATGAACTGAATGGAACTTTCAAATAATCTTATGCTTTAAATTAATTTCTAAATACTTTGACCAGAATTAGCGATATGATTATAAATAAGTTTTATGTGCAAAGTAAGTGCGAGTTGAGCATAGCGATGTTCCACTGTACCACCGCTGGCATTGTCATTGAACAATGCTATTTAAAGGGTTGGAAGAGCTGACTCCCCCACTAATTTGGGTCTGTGTCCCCATTGTGTGCTTTGTAATCCATTTTAAATGCGCGGAAATTGTTAATTTTATTGCCGACTATATCCGTCCGCCGGCCTGGTCGGCGATGGCCGGAGTTGGAGCTGACTACCCGAAGGCACTCTGCTCACAGCAGCTTGTCGTCTCGATTGCTGCCGCTGCAGCTGCAGCTCGGGCAGTAGTTGCATGTTGCTGTTGCAGCTGCTTGTGGCAGATGATGGCAGTCTGCTGGCAATTTCAAAATGGCCGCCGCCGCGACGGACAACTGAGTTGACCGGGCAACAGTTGGCAACTAAATGCACCAATCGCGTTATAGCCGTCCAACGTTTTGGCCTTCTCAAATTGCCATTTGTCGTTTGCCAGTTGGCAATTGCCAGTTGGCAATTGGCAATTGGCAATTGCAGTCGCCAGCAAGTTGTCTACTGACTCCCCTCTACCCTTCCCCCCCCCACCACCCCTTCACCCAACTGATCCTCGTCATGATGGCCGACTGATCGATCGTCCGCTGCCACAGTGTATCATGGACATTTTAAGTTCTCCCCCGGCGCAGTTTGGGCCACGTTTTGCAGACATTTTGACAGACATTTTGTGCACTACTTAAAGCTGTAATTTTGCTGGCTTGGCTCCGGTTTCCCCAGGGTCTGCGGCTCTTCGACTCAATTACAATTGTTTTCGCTGGATGATGCTTCACTGTTGTCGTCTTCGCCGTCGTCGTCGAAATAAAATGCATTTTCCTTGCACGTCCAATGGGGTCTGCTCCATGGCCGTGTCCTGCGGGGGGCATCAGCAGCATTTGTTGGCTCTTTGTCTGCCATATAATTTGGCCAAATTGCAATTTAGAGAAATGAAGGAAAAGCACAAATGCTGCAAAACAGCAAAAGCGAACATCAACAAAATATCGCAAAAAATTGAGTAAAATACAAAAATTATTTATTTGTTTCCTACACTGCAACAAGTCGGCATTTTATTTCCTCCAAATCATTTGTTTTTACACACAATATTGCAATGGAAATATTTTTAATATTTATAAATTTTATATATGAAATAAATGTTAAAATTATATTTATTTAATCGGTTTTTGTTGGTTTGCAGTTTAAATTTAATGAAATATTTATTTCTCATTTTTTGTTTACGAAACTGAAACAAATCAAATTTAATTCAAACTTTAGCTAAGAGTAAGAAATATATGATATTTTTAGCTAAGGAAAAAAAATGATTTCAAATCAAATACTTAAAATAATATCTGAATTTTGCTAATTTAGGTTTCGACTTAACACTTCGAAAAAATGTAGAACCATTTGGCAGCCTGTCTAGCCGACAGCCCCTATGAAAGCTGACCTGCTATAAGCCAGATCATCATCATCATCATCATCATCATCAACATCATCATCATCATCGACTCTGTTGCAGACTGGGAAACATAGAAATCACGTTTTAGCCATCAACGACGCAAATGCAACAATTTTGAAATGTACATGTTTGGCGGCTAAGGGTAGGTACTAGAGGGGAGTACGGTGATTGGGGGGGGGAGGGAGGGCAGAGCGAGGGTCGCCGGATTCGAATGCTGCAATATTTCTTCATTGTATTGATTATCGGTTGTAATGTTGCAAATTAAATGCCTGGTGCCTCATTTCGAGCTTCGGCACCGAAGCTGGCATTCAGGCAGCCAGCCAGCAAGCCGGCAATCAATCAAACAATCAAACGCAACTGGCCATCAATCCACAAGCTGGAACCGGCCAGATCGGCCATAGTTGTTTTTATTTGCGCAGCCTGTAATTTCGAATTTCGAGCATTTTTATTTTTATGAGAAAACTTAGCAAAAATTAAATTGCTGGAACATGTCTCGAGAGCCGAACTCAAATGTTTGGACTGGCGATTACCGCGATACGACAAGGAATTTTATGTGAAAATTAAATGGCCAAAAAATGATGAAAGGATGCATCTCTGAGAGACGAGTTGGCCAAAATGAATGCGCTGTCGATTGTTGGCTGTTAGAATTGCAAATGTTGATTTAATATCAACAATCAACAATTGCCGCTGACATCATTTCCAGCCATCAAATGCTATGCACTCTCAGTGTAGAGTCTATGTCTAATCCCCGGCCAGATCTGCGACTGATAAAAATTAATTATGAATGGAGACGAGCGGCAGTAAAAAAAGTAAATTGTGATTGAAAATGTAAACAACAACTGGAATATCGGGCAAGTGTCTGGGATGATGCGAGGGGTTGGGCGACAACGGGGAAGAGGAGAATGCCACACAGCGATTGTTAGGTGAAACTCGTTGCAGCAATTAGCAAACTCAGTTGCCAGTTGCCAGTTGCAGAATTTCTGAATTGCAGAGTTGCAGTTGCAGAGTTGCAGTTGCCGAGTTGCATTCAACTTTGCTAAGCAGCAAGCAGCAAGCAGCAATGGATGGATGCAATCCACAAACGAGATTTACTTAGTGGAGCATCAAGAAATGCTCATAATGAAGCACTTAAATGAATTTAATTGTGTGAACAACAGCAACGCCCGATCCGAAAGGAAGGCGCCATTCAGTTTTGCAAACAATGCCCAGCAAAATGAGTGCAAGCGCAATGATTAGGCACTTCAATGGGTATTTGTATGGAGAGAGATGCAGAGAGAAGCTACATCCAAGTGTGACTACCTATCTGAGTAATACTATGTGTGTGTGTGTGTGTGTGTTGGCATAGTTGGAGTGTAACTGCTGAATTGTTAGCGGTTTGCCATGTGTGTTGCAATCAATGCCTGGGAGATTTGGCTTGATCATTTGGATCGGGAAGCGAAATTGAAACATGTATTTACACATTGTATTTACCGATTATAATATATATTGCATATTGTTATCGACGTGTACCGCTTTTCTCTTCCTCTTCCTCTTCCTCATCAACTTCATCTTCCTCAATTTTCGTTTTTTAGCGCCACTCTTCCTATGCATATTATCCCTTAATTAACTCTACATAACATTTTTATATTTCTTTTTTATATTTACTTAATTTATCATATTTATTTAAATTAACAATGAAAAAATATATATATATATATATAAATTCTTAGACAGACGTTTATTTAATTTCATCGATATCATTTTCCCTTTCCCTGACCCCAAAAAAAATGTACACACTGCAAGTGCTGTCTGGAATAAATATTAAATAATAATAATAAAAATTGAAATAATGCAAAAATGTATAAATTCTCTTCACTTTTTGTTGATTGCAAATTGTACAAATTTATACAAATAAAATTGTCAAAAAAAAAATTGATTTATATATTTCTGGGATGTGAAAACATTCTGAAATTTAATCAGATACTTTTAGGCCTTATTAATTATGCTTTGTTTTTGGGCTGAGAAGACATATTTGTGTGTTTTATCACAAATTTGTTATAATTTAGACAATTATACTTTGCATGAACAACATCAAGTTAACGATCAGCATTAAGGAAAAAAAAAAAAAAAAAAAAACGAAATCAATTGGCCCACTTGAAATGAGTTATGAGTATTTGCAAGCGATGAAATTAGAATAGCTTAGCTGACAGGGTGGCTAACTAGGCCAACCCTAGGCCAGAGTCCGTGCCCGAAACCACCCCACACCCAAAACCAGAAGCGATGAAGATGCAAAACAAATGATAACCAAATGTAAATTACCACAAAAAGCGCAACGACATATGGAATGGGAATGGGAGTGGGAATGGGAATGGGAATATATATTATAAATATATATATATATATGAATATGTATGTGATATATATATATGGTACTCGATTACTGGGCTGGGTGGTGTTGGCAACTGCTGCCATTTGACAGACGACACCGCCGCGGTTGCAAGGGTTGAGAGACGTCTCTGTCTGCATGCAACGCATTTAGAATGGGCAATTGTGATGCTTATCAATGGCCATGCTGCTGGCTGATTTGTTCTAGTGGCAGCCGGCTCACAGTTGCATGCAGTACAGTTGAGCTCAGCTGGAGTTGCCCGGGTGGCCCAAAAAGAAGCCCAGTCTCCAGCAGAGCAAGCGTTGATCGGTGATCTCCACTGCAACGCGTGCTGCTCGGTGCTCGCTCTTCGGTGCCTGATTAGCGCAGAATGTTAATTTCACACTTTGATCGCATTTTCAACGATTCAGGCGTTAATTTAATTTCAATTTAATTTAGCGCTGCAATCGTGTGTCAGTCAGTCAGTCAGTCAGTCAGTCAGACAGTCTGTGTGTCGTCCGCAGTTCACTCTCCGGCTCTCCGGCTGTCCGGCTGTCCGACTGTCCGTCGCCGTCTTGGCCAAAGTGCGCGGCAGTTCATCAATCACCATCAGGTCGAGACTGAGTCGGATCCACGTCGGTTTCATTAACAGGCCAACACAGCTCGGCCAGCTTGGGCAGCTCGTCAACTGTTTGGTTTATTGTTGCATTTTGTCCTACGGTGGCTGGAGGCGCGCTCGCTTCAAAGGCATTCCACTTCTCTCTTTATCTGCATTCATCAGTCGCCAAACAAAACCAAGTCAACTGGCTTCATTTGTAATGGAGCTGCGCTGCGAGCCGAGTGGAGTCGACCGGAGTCGAGTGCATTGGAGTCGAATGCAGTCGAGTGGAGGCGGCCACGCAGTAGTCACACCAAAAGTCAAAGGCTCTGATTGCCATACATTAATCATCCAACACCAGCCATCCAGCCAGCCAGCCAGCCAGCCAGCCAGGCACTGGTTTCACCTTTTTGCTAGGCGCGAGCGCGCTTCCAACTTTAACTTCAACATCAACATCAAAATCAAAATCAGCATCAACTTCAACATTTACAGCGTCTCCATTTCCGTCTCTGTCCACGGCTTTGCTGGCTTTGGCCAGCGCCTCGGCAGTTTAGGCCGCAAAATTGTTTCGGGCTACTTACAACAAGCAAACGGCTGCTGGACAGCTCTTATTGTTGTAATTGTTGTTGTGGCTTATTAATAATGCCGCGACGCTGGCTCGCAGTCAGACTCTGGGCCATATAATGATCGTTCGCTCTGTAAATCGATAGCAGCTCATTACTGTGGATACTCCAACGGAACGGATGCTCTACGAGTGTGTGTGCGAGTGTGTGCGCGTGTGTGTGTGCGAGTGTGTGTGCGAGTGTGTGTGTGTGTGTAAGTGTAAGGGCATTATCGTCATTGTTATTATTAGTTACGTCTCACTTGATGGTTAAAGCAACTTTTGTGGTCGACTCGCAGCAGCCGTGGCGACAAATTGCAATTTTATGTAATCAAGCGCCTAAACATTTATTATTAACAAACTAGCATTAATTTACACCATTTGCGGCAAACATCAGCAACAATAACAATAACAATAACAAACAGCAAATAATAGCACGGCCAACCAGTAATCCGTAATCGGACCCGGCTCACTTTGGTGGCTGAGTGGGTGGCTGGGGTGGCTGGGGTGCCTGGTTGGTTTTGCATTGAGCGCCTCGTTTTTTTTTTTTTTTTTTTTTTTGTGGCTAATGCCTCACAATTGAGCGCTTAAATGCCTCGAATGCGCCAGTTGGTAAACTAGCATTTTTCCATTGCCAATATATTGATTACAAAACGTTGTTGCAATAAAAAAAAAAAAAATAAACCAATTTATAAAAATCAATTCGATTATATGCACAAAAAAAATGCGCCTAGATTGATAAAGTTTAAATTAAATTGAAATATTATATAAAATAAAATAAAATAATATTCAAATATGATATATGACTTGGAATAAATTTATTTATCAACTTTTGTGTGTGTTTGTCGATATGGGTTTAATCCGAAACGTAGCTTTTAATGATTGATTTTAGCTGAACTGAACCGACAGCCAACAAACTTGGCTTAAAGTTTAGACATATTGGCCACACCAGTGCTGCAACATATGCGATCAAGAATTCTAAGAAGACTTGCAAAATTATTTCATTAATGATTAAGTATTTTAGCTTGTCAATTTTGCTTAGTTAAAAATTGATTTATTTCAAACTAATAATTATAATAATAATACCAGTAATTATTTCCGGATTTTAATTCAGTGGAGAACATTTAACATTAGGCTTCAAATTTCGTTTCTGACTGCTGGGGAGCTACAAAGAACCTGATCCCAAGTCCCATGCGCTGGGATGTCTCGATTCTATGCCGAATCGATATTTTTTAGTTAATAGGCATAGCTGAAAAACCATTCGATTTCGATTTCCAAGATGTTTTCGTTTTAATTAAATGCCTTTAGAAGAATTTCACAGCTTATTCTTACTTTTTTTTCTTCTTAAAATTGTTTTGTTTCTAATTAAATTTGTTTTAAATACAGCTAAATAATGTGGAACAGAGCACAAATCTTGAAACTTATTTTAACGATTTTATATAGATGAATTTCGTTATTTTCAAATCTTGTGTTAAAGTTATTAAGCTCAACTTAATGGAATCTTTAATAAAATGAGGAGTCTTCATCAATTAAGGGGACAATGGATTTGTGGACTGGAAAGCAATGTAACCATTAATTGTTATAATTTTGCCGCCAACAATTGTTGGCTGGCCACCCACATTCTGGACGCCCCCAACTAATTGCATTTTGGGCTTAAATTGATCATAGAGCGAATGGCATTTCAGGGTGGTGCTTCTGGATGCGCTTCTGTGTGCGCTTCAGGTTATTGAAGATGGCAACATTTTTAATGGTCGATGGGTGATGCTATCGTGCAACCAGCAGTGGCAAAGAGCAACTGCGGCAACACAACAAACAGCAGTTGTCGCAGCGAATGCAACAAAGGCGGTAGAATTGGACGCACAGTAGCCACTTTTGGCTAAAAGATTTCGATAATAACCGGCACGAGAGTCGACCAGACTCAGATGAAGATGGAAGATGCCATCGCCAGATGGAAACAGCCAGCAACCACCAGCAGCAGCAGCAGCAGGAGCAGCGGCAGGAGCAGGAGCAGCGGCAGGAGCACTCCACCAGCACAACCAGAACGAGAACGAGTCAAGCGAATTCATTTATAACTTGTGCATTGATCATTAATTTTTCAACGGCAGCCCGTTTCATTAATCGTCCTTCAGGACAGAGCTATGTACATACATGGTACATGGCCAAGCAGCTCCAAAAACCCGGTAGCAGCCGACGAACAAAACGCAATTGCAGTTGCGGCCCGAATCGAAGTCCGCTAGTCCACTCAATTAGCCATGATAGCAGTCTACCCAAAAAAAAAAAAAAAAACAAAAAAATACATATTGAATAGTGGATGGAAAAATACATACATACGGCAGCGTTGTTGCAACCCTTCAACAGGCAACGTGCAACGTGCAACATGGTAACCAAATATAATCTTGATCAGCATCATCAGACAACAGAACCGATATAAACAATCCATATGTCTGACCTCAACTGCAGGATAGCACTGATCTCAGATAGCGATACGAACCGAATCTGTTTACGTGCTCGGATACCCTGCACTCCTCGAAACTTGATTGGGCCAAAATGATATCCGTCTACATCATTTTCTTTAAATTGTTGCCTGAACTGTTTGTCAGTTTGACAGTTTGTAATTATTTTATTAAATTATTTAATGTGTCCAGAAGTATGGAAGGAGGCAAAGTAATATATAAAAATATATATATAATATATATATTTGATCAGATGAGTGGATATAGCCCGGATTATCTACATAATTCTGTGCGAACTAATTTCTCAGAATTAAAGCTTTATTTTAATTTTCGAAGTAAAATTTATTATCAACTTTTCAGAAAAGTTTATGGTACAATTTAGATAGTTGATTAATTAATTAAAATAAAATCACATTTTTTTTCCAATCCCTGATAAGAAAATTCGCTGTAAACTTAAATTTGATTTAATTTTGATTATTATTTATTGCCTGGATAAAGTTTACAATGCAAAATTTGGCAATCTTTAAGACCAATATTTGCTTGATGTGTATACTTATTGTGCCAAAAAAAAAAGAAGTGATTGGTTGAATTAGTAAATTAGTTATTAGTTTAACTTAGTCTTAAGCTTATTGTTAAGCTAATATGAACTATTGTGCTGGCACTGCCAGATATATTCTATTCAGGATGGATTCGACTGAATGTGCTGCACATATATTTTCGTGGACCCATTGAACTTTAAAACCCAATTAATCGTTGGCTTTTGGTGTCGAATTTTTGGATTGCATAAATACATGAGTCTGCTGTATTTCCTGGCGCCTAGTTATTCCTTTATGCAAATGGACCGAGCACCGACTGTAACGGTGCTGAACATCCAAACTACCAGCCGTGAAAAATCTCGTGTTCAAATATTTTACAACATTTTTTGTGCCTGCCTAAACAGAAGCCCTTGGCCACCATCCTGTCTGTCTCCCTCTCCCTCTCTCTCTCTCTCTCTCTCTCAACCCACCCCTCCTCTCCCCTCTCTCCACCACTGTGTTTGTTTTCGAATGAGTGTGTATATTGTGTATCCTTTTAAGCAACAGGGCCCAGCCAGAAGCCACTAAACTGCGCCCTGTGCCAGACGGCTCTTTAGCTCTCTTCCATCTGGATGTCCCTGGATGCTGTTCCTCTTCCTGTTCCTGGTAAACCATTTGAAAATTTCGTTTAGCCTCTCTCCAATAAAATAAAAAATGCAAAAACAACAGCGACATGTAAAAAAAAAAAACAAAAAAAAGTTGAAAAATCAAAGCGAAATCGAAACAGGATAAATAAATGTGCACATTTCCGTTTGGCGCTCATATCCTGTCCGCGCTTCCTACCCAGCCAGCCAGCCAGCCAGCCAGCCAACCAGTCTGACCCCCCTACCCACTCCCCTACCCCTGACCCCTGTCCGTTGCCGCACTTTTGGTAGCCATGTGTCTCTATTTTATATAAAGTATGTATTATTGATCTGCCGCGCATAAAAAGCCCATTTAAAAACGGCAAAAAAGGCAAAACAGACGAAGCGGCGCGAATTGAGCCCAATCCCTCCAACCCCAAATCCATCCCTGCTTTGGTGGACAACCACTGCCAGTGCCAAAACCAAAAACCAACAAAAAAAAAAAATAAAAAATAAAAGGACCAAAATTGTGTAGAAAAATTGTCGACAACATCAGACTTGAAATTGTAAAATTGGCCATTTTAGATTTTTGGTTACGCTGGGCACTTGGGTTGGGTGCGTTTGTGGGCCAGTTGGGTGGCCCATGCTCTGGGACCGTTTGGCGGCTGGCTCTGTGCCTGTTGTATAACAGAATTTGGCTGCATTGAAGCAGAACGCAGCCGCTGAGCGGCGGGAAAAAAAAAAAAATAATTCATCGACAGTTGAACAGCTGAACGAGTCGAATTTTTCTATGTAAATATTCATGTTACAATGAATAACTCGAATAACTTGGAAAAGGCACTCACATTTTGGGGCATTTCAGTTTGGCCACACACAACTTGCATGAGAACATTTAACTGCTATACTAACTGATTTATGCATTTTGTTTGGTAAGAAGCCAATGCTAAAATATTGCCAGCTAAGTTATTCAATTATTTGTCTTGGTTAATCAAAATTATTGCCATCTATTAATTTATAATTTATTAATTGTTATATGATCTTTCTTTGTACACTTAACTGATAAGATCTAGCTGAAACTGTGCCTGTTACTGCCAATTTTGGCAACTGTAGGGCATCTTCTGAGAGTTGATTGCGATTGCGATTGCTCATTGCCATTTTCATTTTATTTCCACGTACGATTTGCCCTTTTTCCAACTGTTTGCCAGATTACCAATTTTTTTTTTTTTTTTATCTATTTTTCTTGGTTGTTTTTTTTTTATTTTTTATTCCTTTTGCAGCGTTTTAGTCTCTTTTATTCATCGTCGATTTCCATTAAAATTCAATTGATGTGCCATAGATATGGACAGAGATAGAGATAGAGATGGAGAGCGAGAGAGACTGGCCTGTGGCCCAGAATTCAGGACACAGTTTGGCGGATTCGCCAGCCAACTATCTGTCGCTAAATCTCACATCTCTCTCTCTCTCTCTCTCTCTCTCTCTCTCTCTCTTGCAGCCTTCTTGTATTGGCAATGATTTACCGAGCATTAGAGTTACATTGAAAATACAATTTTCAGTTAAGTGCTTAGCAAAGCAGAGTGTTTTATCAGCAATTCATGTGGGATTTGATACGCACATGTGAAAGAAAATACGTACAAACACACTCGCACACACACACTCGCACACTCAGGCACATATCACACATGTCATGGTCGTTACAATATAAATAGTTTCAGTTTGGTAGCAAACGGAACCAAGTTGAGAAAAGTGAACAGCAACAATCGTCGGACTTTATAATGCCATCAAAATGCAATTAACCCTTTTTCACTCGTCTCTATTTCCGATCTATGCTTATTATAAGCATTTCAAATTTCCGCAGAGAAGTGTGTGAGTGAGAGAGAGAGAGGGGTAGAGATGGGGGGGGGGGGGGCAGGTATATAATGGGATGCGAGATGCTGTGTGTGAGAGTTGGTAAATTAAAACAAAAGTCGATGCCATAAACGGAAGTCATTTTTTAGGCCGTATATAATGAAATAATTTTGGTATAACATGCCAACAAAACTGAATTGCTTTCAAAAACCAAAAACGCTGCTTATTTATGTATCTATGTGCGCACGTTATTTAAATGTGTATCTAACAGAGACACGCTGCAAGTGCCACTGGGCTGGGGAAGCATTTGCAGCATCTGCATCACAATGGGCGCAACGGAAGAAAAAAAAAAAAAAAGATATTCAAGTGGCGAAAACTAATTAAAGCGGATAAAGTGGCGCATTACAACAATGGTTGGCTGGCGGATCCGCTCCACTCAGGTGATGTGAGTGGGTGGTTGGGTGGCTCAGCGGTTGAGTGGCTGAGTGGCTGAGTGGTTGGGTGGGTGTGCATGCATAATTTGAATTGAGTTTGAGCGACGAACTCAATTAGATTCATGTGCGCAAAGTTTTACCTAAGTGATACCGATCTAAATATCTCCATCTCTCTCTCTCTCTCTCTCTCTCTCTCTGTCCCTCTCTCTCTCTCTCTTGCTCTGTTCTTTCTCTATCTCTCTCGTCTTTTGTTTAGCGCATTTTCACAAATTAATTGGCAAAGTTGCACAGCTGTAGATACAAATATATCCATGTATATAAATATGTATATGTGTGTGTGTGTGTGTGTGTGTGTGTGTGTGTGTGTGTACATAAGTATCTGTTGCCGTATCTGACGCGTAATTATATTGTAGCGCACAATAGACATTTGTGAAATTGTCACTGTTTAGCATATTTGGTCACGAAATGCTTCAATTTACTTGACGTTACGGTTTTGTTGTTGTTGTTGTTGTTGTTGTTGCTGATGTTGCTGATGTTGCTGCTGTTTGTTTTGTTATTTTGTATTTTTATGAGCCATAACAATTTATGCGTTCAGCTCTTTTTTGTGAATTGCGGCAGGAACTGATGCGTGCGCTTAACAGAAGCCGACTGAATATGGAAATGGCAATGGAAATGGAAATTGTGGCCAGAACAAGAACTAACAGGATGAAGTATGGCTAAAGTTTTCCAAAAAAAAATAAAACCAACAGTTCGTGTGCAGCTTAAAGCTAGATTTAACTGCACTTGGCAAAATACAAAATTACCTAATTTACACATATAAATAAAAAAAAAAAAATAAAGAAGAAAATCGAAAACGTAAAATATAACAAACAAAAATTGCAATCCAAATTTATTGGTTTTCCAATAGTAATTTGCAAAAATAATTTATTTATTTATATTTGGTTTTCACGAAAATATAACTTTAAAATATTCTTGGAAATTATACAAATTAAAAATATAATAACTAAAAGACATTTTTAAGTTTTTTCTGAGTGCACAAAAATGTAGCCAATCCAAACTCGCGCTATCTCTTTCGCACTTAAACAGCATAAATTAGGAAATTAATTTGAAATTTCAACATATTTCCGCTTTTGTCCAACAATTTCAATGGCTACCAAAAACAAAAAAAAATGGCTGGCACCCAATAATAATACAGAGAAGCAGCCAAAAAAAAAAAAAAACAACTACAAACTGTTTGCATCTGTATCTGTAAATGTATCTGTAAATGTATCTGCAAATGTATCTGTAACTGGTATTGGCATTGTATCTGTATCTATTGCGTGTTTGGTTTTTGTGGCAGCGACAAAAGCCGCAAATGCCGTGCATAATTATGCGGCGCATACGCATCGTATACGTAATTATAAATTATGCGAACATTTGCGCCACAAATGTTATCCAAATCGAATCAGTTTTGAGCCCGTGCTGCCAACTGAGATCTGTGCCACTTAACTGACCCAGATCCCAGGCTTAGGGCATATTCCATTGCAATTAAGTGTCGCATGCGATGCCCTCAACTATGCACATAATAACCCAATTTGAGGCATTGCCTCCAAAGCCAAAACCATAACCAAAGCCAAAACGAAAACCAAAACCAAAGCCAAAGCCAAAGCTGATGCTGATGCTGACTTTCGCTGGACCGGTAGCCGCGGGTGATGGCAGGGTGGGACAAGCGTTCCATGGGAAAATCTGTTGCAATTAGCTGCTCGCTTTATAAATATAAAAAAAAAAAAAAAAAAAACCAACTAAACACGCAGCGAAAACAATTTCTAAACGCGCTCAAAACGACTTAATTATGAGTGAGAAATATGCGCGGCAACGTCGCAAATCTCAACTGTATTTAACTGTCAGTACATGTGGGTAACAACCACCACCCCCCCCCCCCCACACACACCCGTCCACCCACCTAAGCTTACACACCCTCTTGCCAAACTAGCGTCGACTGCTTGCCTGCTTAATTGCGCCCACTCAATCAAAGCGGGCCAACTTCATTAGACATTTGCGGTAAAAAATCTACGTACAGCTAAACCTACAAACCGAGTTCACACGAACCTCGCAAATAATTAGCAGATACAAAGATACAGATACCAGCAGCAGCAGCAGCAGGGAGGCGAGATACACTCAAAACAAATATCAGTAAATAACATTTTCAATTAGCATTTAAGTTGAAATTTGAGTTAAAAGTAAAAATCTAAAAATCTCAAATTTGGTTTGCAATTTTTGTTCGAGTGTAGATGTGGGCTAAGTCAGCTGATCGCTCAGTGCAAAAAGCTGGGGTCATCGCTAGCTTCATTAGCATTCAATATGGAATGCCGAGGCAGCACTTTGGTTACATTTTCAGTCTTCTAATTTGTGCAACTTTCACGCTGCGCTGCGCTTTTTTGGCCGCCCTATTGAATTTCATATTTGAATTTTAAAATCTCACTTTTTTTTTTTTTACAATTTTTGTTTTTTTTACGTTTTTGGTTTTGTTGGTTTTGTTTTGTTTTTTTTTTTTGGCCCCACAGCGAAACCTTAGAAATCATCATCGTATGAGGCACTTGGCCCAAACGAAATTAGCAAATAATGTAAATAACAGTTAGTAGCTACTTAAGTGCCACACACCCTCCCCCGCCTTTGAACAGTTCCAGTTCCAGTTCCAGTTTGAGTCGCACTTACTGCCTCTGCCCTGGCTCTAACCACAGGCATGCCCGATCCCCATACCCATCCCCATTCCCATCCCCATTCCCATGCCCATCCTCATCCCTAGCCTAGTCTCATCGGCATCGGCTTCGGCTTCGGCTCCGTCTCTGGTTCTGTTTCTCTTGCTGGCTGACACACACTTCATTGCTTGCGGTCAATGCGGCTGCCCTTGCCTCTGCCCCCGACCCGCCTCCCTCACACCGACACACTGGTCAAGTGACCGGCCGGCCGCTTGTCAACGCGACAACGTCTTGGACTTTGTTAAACCTTAAAATTAGTTTAAGTATTTAGTTACCAATTTAGTATCGTGGCCAGCGCGGGAGGGGCCAACATTCAATTGACAAGTGAAACGACGATGACGAAGAAGGGTCGGTGGGGGGGGGGGGGGGTGGTCGGAGGGGGTGCAGCTTGATAGCAAATTGAACTCAAACTCAAGCTGCGACTGAAACTGCGAGTGTGTTGATGTATGCGGTTTGCGGTGACCAAAGGGTGAGCAGGAAAATACACACATATATACATATATATATATATATAGATATATGTGTGTATATATATATATATTTGCACACATCGGGGCAGAGTGTTTGGCACTTTGTCAACTGTAAAAGGTATCTAGAAGCTAAAAGGGGGAATGGAATTCAGAGCGAAGGCTTTTGATTGAAAGCGGTTGTGTGTGATTGAAAGTGATTGAAATCCTGCGCACATTGCGTCAGGTAGTTGATTGAAGATGCTTTGATTGATGAATTGATTGATTTATTCTACATACATCAATCGATAAATATTTCGCGCCTTTTACTGAACTAATTTCTGATTGTCTTCTGATCCGTAGAAAGCCGTTCAATCATGGTTAATGCGCTCATGTGCTAAGTAGCGGGTTACAAACACATCCAACCCCTACCCTCCCCTCCCCTCCCCCCTTAAGCAGATACGTACATCAATCAGCTACAATAACTTGTATTTAGTTTGTTACGTTTCATGTGAGTTTTTGTTCCATTTTTTTGTATTTTTTTTTTTATTTTTTTTTTTTTAGCGTTTTCGGTATTTGATATTAAATTGTGCGGTTTTTGCGGTGGTGATGGACTTAAGTACCACACAATTCTACAACATTTTCCACTTGACAACGCGAAAGAAAAAGAAGCCACAAAAGGCAACCAGGCACAGGGCGAAAACGAGAACCAAGACGAAAACAAAAATGAAAATGAAAATAAAAATAAAAATAAATACAAAGTCAAAGTCGAAAGCGAACGAGGAGTGGAGAATTGGACGATGTCATCGGAGCTCATCGGACTGGGCAATCATAGGGAGCGGTTATAAAACGGCAACAACTTGAACTATTATGGACAGTGGTCAAGCATTTAGAGTCTGTTAAAAGCAAAAAGAGATTCCCTTTTTTTTTTTTTTTTTTTTTTTTGCAGAACTCTTCTTGCTCTTCTGCTCCCGGCAAGAAAGTGCCAGTTGAAATTTCAAACCGCTGAAGCGCAGTTAAACGTGTTGAAAGCCGCACAAAACCCGCACACTTTGATTGATGATTGCAGCTCAGGGCTCCGACTGGGACTTGAACTTGGACTCTGTCACTGGCTCTCACTGAAGATGCCTTTCAACTGTGCGTTTGGCCAAAACGACAACAACAGCAACAACAAAAAAAGGAAACCAGCAAAATTAAATTGCTTTGAGTCGCAGGTGCTGTTAATGATGGCAAGAGCCAGTGAGAGTGACAGAGAGAGAGAGAGAGAGAGCGTTTCGGGAGCGAGTGGGGGATGAGATCATGGCCATGTGATTAAGCGCCAAATGTATTCAAAAGATTGTAATTAAGGCCACAAAAGCTGCAGATCTGCAACGGCTGATAGTCGCTTGTTAACGGACTGTGGCCAACAAATAAAAGCCAACTGACTGCATTCTCATTCCCCCTTACCGCACTACCCCATTCAACATTCTCAATCTGCACTCCACTCCACTCCCCCCCCCATTCCCCGCATCTGCTGACTCATGCTGACGCACAATTGACTCTTGAAAAGTCCGCTTTGAATGCTTTTGTCGCATGCAAAACGCTAAAAAAAAAATTAGTAACGCAACCAAATCGAAGCTGTATCTGTATCTGTATCTGTATCTGTATCTGTATCTGTATCTGTATCTGTATCTGTATCTGTATCTGTATCTGTATCTGTATCTGTATCTGTATCTGTATCTGTATCTGTATCTGTATCTGTATCTGTATCTGTATCTGTATCTGTATCTGTATCTGTATCTGTATCTGTATCTGTATCTGTATCTGTATCTGTATCTGTATCTGTATCTGTATCTGTATCTGTATCTGTATCTGTATCTGTATCTGTATCTGTATCTGTATCTGTATCTGTATCTGTATCTGTATCTGTATCTGTATCTGTATCTGTATCTGTATCTGTATCTGTATCTGTATCTGTATCTGTATCTGTATCTGTATCTGTATCTGTATCTGTATCTGTATCTGTATCTGTATCTGTATCTGTATCTGTATCTGTATCTGTATCTGTATCTGTATCTGTATCTGTATCTGTATCTGTATCTGTATCTGTATCTGTATCTGTATCTGTATCTGTATCTGTATCTGTATCTGTATCTGTATCTGTATCTGTATCTGTATCTGTATCTGTATCTGTATCTGTATCTGTATCTGTATCTGTATCTGTATCTGTATCTGTATCTCGTATCTGTATCTGTATCTGTATCTGTATCTGTATCTGTATCTGTATCTGTATCTGTATCTGTATCTGTATCTGTATCTGTATCTGTATCTGTATCTGTATCTGTATCTGTATCTGTATCTGTATCTGTATCTGTATCTGTATTCTGTATCTGTATCTGTATCTGTATCTGTATCTGTATCTGTATCTGTGTATCTGTATCTGTATCTGTATCTGTATCTGTATCTGTATCTGTATCTGTATCTGTATCTGTATCTGTATCTGTATCTGTATCTGTATCTGTATCTGTATCTGTATCTGTATCTGTATCTGTATCTGTATCTGTATCTGTATCTGTATCTGTATCTGTATCTGTATCTGTATCTGTATCTGTATCTGTATCTGTATCTGTATCTGTATCTGTATCTGTATCTGTATCTGTATCTGTATCTGTATCTGTATCTGTATCTGTATCTGTATCTGTATCTGTATCTGTATCTGTATCTGTATCTGTATCTGTATCTGTATCTGTATCTGTATCTGTATCTGTATCTGTATCTGTATCTGTATCTGTATCTGTATCTGTATCTGTATCTGTATCTGTATCTGTATCTGTATCTGTATCTGTATCTGTATCTGTATCTGTATCTGTATCTGTATCTGTATCTGTATCTGTATCTGTATCTGTATCTGTATCTGTATCTGTATCTGTATCTGTATCTGTATCTGTATCTGTATCTGTATCTGTATCTGTATCTGTATCTGTATCTGTATCTGTATCTGTATCTGTATCTGTATCTGTATCTGTATCTGTATCTGTATCTGTATCTGTATCTGTATCTGTATCTGTTATCTGTATCTGTATCTGTATCTGTATCTGTATCTGTATCTGTATCTGTATCTGTATCTGTATCTGTATCTGTATCTGTATCTGTATCTGTATCTGTATCTGTATCTGTATCTGTATCTGTATCTGTATCTGTATCTGTATTCTGTATCTGTATCTGTATCTGTATCTGTATCTGTATCTGTATCTGTATCTGTATCTGTATCTGTATCTGTATCTGTATCTGTATCTGTATCTGTATCTGTATCTGTATCTGTATCTGTATCTGTATCTGTATCTGTATCTGTATCTGTATCTGTATCTGTATCTGTATCTGTATCTGTATCTGTATCTGTATCTGTATCTGTATCTGTATCTGTATCTGTATCTGTATCTGTATCTGTATCTGTATCTGTATCTGTATCTGTATCTGTATCTGTATCTGTATCTGTATCTGTATCTGTATCTGTATCTGTATCTGTATCTGTATCTGTATCTGTATCTGTATCTGTATCTGTATCTGTATCTGTATCTGTATCTGTATCTGTATCTGTATCTGTATCTGTATCTGTATCTGTATCTGTATCTGTATCTGTATCTGTATCTGTATCTGTATCTGTATCTGTATCTGTATCTGTATCTGTATCTGTATCTGTATCTGTATCTGTATCTGTATCTGTATCTGTATCTGTATCTGTATCTGTATCTGTATCTGTATCTGTATCTGTATCTGTATCTGTATCTGTATCTGTATCTGTATCTGTATCTGTATCTGTATCTGTATCTGTATCTGTATCTGTATCTGTATCTGTATCTGTATCTGTATCTGTATCTGTATCTGTATCTGTATCTGTATCTGTATCTGTATCTGTATCTGTATCTGTATCTGTATCTGTATCTGTATCTGTATCTGTATCTGTATCTGTATCTGTATCTGTATCTGTATCTGTATCTGTATCTGTATCTGTATCTGTATCTGTATCTGTATCTGTATCTGTATCTGTATCTGTATCTGTATCTGTATCTGTATCTGTATCTGTATCTGTATCTGTATCTGTATCTGTATCTGTATCTGTATCTGTATCTGTATCTGTATCTGTATCTGTATCTGTATCTGTATCTGTATCTGTATCTGTATCTGTATCTGTATCTGTATCTGTATCTGTATCTGTATCTGTATCTGTATCTGTATCTGTATCTGTATCTGTATCTGTATCTGTATCTGTATCTGTATCTGTATCTGTATCTGTATCTGTATCTGTATCTGTATCTGTATCTGTATCTGTATCTGTATCTGTATCTGTATCTGTATCTGTATCTGTATCTGTATCTGCATCTGTATCTGTATCTGTATCTGTATCTGTATCTGTATCTGTATCTGTATCTGTATCTGTATGTGTATCTGTATCTGTATCTGTATCTGTATCTGTATCTGTATCTGTATCTGTATCTGTATCTGTATCTGTATCTGTATCTGTATCTGCATCTGTATCTGTATCTGTATCTGTATCTGTATCTGTATCTGTATCTGTATCTGTATCTGTATCTGTATGTGTATCTGTATCTGTATCTGTATCTGTATCTGTATCTGTATCTGTATCTGTATCTGTATCTGTATCTGTATCTGTATCTGTATCTGTATCTGTATCTGTATCTGTATCTGTATCTGTATCTGTATCTGCATCTGTATCTGTATCTCTATCTGTATCTGTATCTGTATCTGTATCTGTGTCTGTGTCTGTATCTGTATCTGTATCTGTATCTGTATCTGTATCTGTATCTGTATCTGTATCTGTATCTGTATCTGTATCTGTATCTGTATCTGTATCTGTATCTGTATCTGTGTCTATTCACGCCAGCCTGGGTGGCATCCAATGGGCCTAAAGCTGCTGACTTTCCTCCAGTTTTGCCTTTGGCCAAAGCCGCACTTCCATTCGCTAGGCAACACAAATTTTTTAGCCATGGTATAAAGATTAAAAAATATAATGAATATTAATGGCATAAAATATGTCAAATAAATCAAACTTATTAAATTATTTATTCAGCTATATAGCAGTAAATAAATATAAATAATATAAATATAATATAAAGTGAAGAATATAAAATACATTGCACAAAAGTTAAGGCATTTGAGATTCGGCTTCTTTTTATTATTATTATTTTTCAGCTGATTCGTTTGTTTCCTGATTTTTTTTTTTTTATGTTTTCATTTGGCGGCGTTTTGGCTTTTGTAGTCCAAAAGTTAACGATTCTGTTTTGTGGTTCATAATTTATGCAAAATCATTGGCCGATCGATCAATGGCAGTTGCCTCTTGCCTCTTGGCCGCCGCCCCCTTACCACATGCCCGTTCCCGTTCCCGTTCCCGTTCCACGTCCGCTTGCCAAAAGCCAAACACCAAAAACCCAAAACCCAAAACCAAACAGAAAATGATACGAGAGAAGAGATGCCGCACAGGTGCGAGCAGGAAACGAACCGCAACTGCTGCTATGCATTTAATTGGATTATGAGCCAAATCCTGTCACAGCACACAACTATGACGCACCCACGACATGACACGAGACGAGCAGAGAGTGACACAGTAAGAGAGAGAGAGAGAGAGCGAGCGAGAGAGAGAGAGCCTTTTCCCGGCCAGCAACTAATTGGAATCGAATTAGTCAAGGAGCTCAGCAACTTTTCCCGGCTCACTGAAAATAGAAATTGAAATGGAAATACTTGTGGAAAAGCAACTCAAGTCAACTCAACCACAAAACCTTACCCCGCATCCCGCACCCCCATACTCCGTCTCCCTGCTCTGCCTTGCGGCTCTGAGTTTAACCATTTCCGGCTGGCGTCAGGGTGGCGCCTGCGCACGGCATTTAAAATTGTGGGCGTGCCTGATGACTTAAAAGGTTTTTAAATGGGCGCTGCAGTCGACGCTGATGCTAACGCTGACGCCGACGCCGACGCCGACGCCGACGTTGTCGCTGCCGACTACTGGCCTGCGTTTTGGTTGGCTTTGCTCTCGCCGACAGCGACGCCCCAAGCACCTCAAACTCAAACTCATACTGAGACTCCGACTCCGACTCCGACCCCGACTCCGACCCCGACTCGGGCTCAAAATTGGAATTGAGCTGAGGTTCATTGATCCATTTTCCCTTAATGCGGCTGGCAACCTTTTGTGGCTGCAACAATTCTCACAACTCTCAAAACTATCCAATTAAAGTGTTCAAAGTGCAATAACGCAAATTTCAATTTTACACTTTTCAATATAGCAAACATCATTTTTGGGAAACACATTTTTATTGCCACGAAATCACAATTCGATGCTCGATAAACCATGCCCATAATTATATATATGCTCTTTAATTATTTAATTAATAATTCAAAATTTATTTTATTAAAATTTCGGGTTATAATTTATTTTAAAATGGGTAATACGAAAAAAAAAATTACATTTTCAATAATAAAATAGAGAAGTTCAAAATTGTGTTTTATATGTTTTTTTTCTGAATAGGTAAGGGAAGGGAAATGATGAAGAAGAAGAAGAAGAAGCAGCTGAATAGATTTCACGACGATTAGTTGCAGATTTAAGGTATTGAATTTCAATTGATTTTGTGAGACGACGAAGAGCAAAATGTAAAAATTTATTTTGCACTGACAACAATTTGAGTTGGTAAATTGGATATTTTTGTGGAGATCAGACAGACGTGTGTAAGAGAAATCCTCCCCTCTGCAAGTCCATTTCGAAAGCAGCCAAATTGGATATTTTAGATACATCTTTCGAAATACTTCTGCGATAATTCGACAATCTTCTGTTTGCTTATTGGACACCGAATCCCTTTAGTTTGTGCCACTAATTAATTCCGATTGGGAATTATTTGTTCACTTTGACCCCTCTTTTTGGGGGCTCAATTTGATTTCTATAATAATGATAATCTCTGTTGCCATTCGGGCTTTCGTGGATAGTCGTCGCTCATTATTTGTTGATTTCCATCTTTTCTATCTGGCGTCGTCGCATTTGGGCCTGAATTATTTAAATGAGCTTTTAAAAAATTGTTAGCTACTGTTTGCCGCACTCGAGAAACCAAAAAATGGGCAACCAGCATCGCCTCGACTCGATTGAACCTGTCCCGTTGCCGCGGGTCTAAACTGAGACTTGGGATTTCTATACAAAATTAAAAAATTGCTATTATTAATGATTATAAACGTTTTTTGTACACTTTACTGAAAAAATTGACAAGCGCTTATTAACGACCTTATAATAGCGACTGATCGGCCGATCAACTGATCGAGCTGGCTCCATTGTCCTCCCTTAGAGTCTTTCTCTCTCTCTCTCTCCCTGTATTACTCTCTCCTTCTAACCTGGTGTATTTGTGTCTCTGGTGAAAACGTGACGTGACTGTAGGCAAAAATCGATTGCCATACCAATATTTGTATGCCATATCAAAATTCAGGCCTCTGACTTTGAAATGCCAGCAGCGAAAAGCGCAGACAAAGAAACTTAGCCCAGACAATGGAGAAGCTGAATTATTTGCTCAAGACAGGAAGCCCATTTACATAATTAATCAGTTTATAAATACTCATGGAGTAAAGATTTTTTTTTGTTTTTGAAAAGTCATTCGGGCAATTATGCATGCAACACACAGATGAAAAATATACAAATATTCATTTTAGGAATAGAAAATGTAGTAATAACAAAATAAAAAATAATAATAAAAAAAATATATATATAATTAGTAATAGAAAATGTAATAATAAAAAAATTAATAATAATTATAAAAAAAATATTTTTAATAATAGAAATAGAAAATAGAAATAGAAAAAAAATAGAAAAAATAATAGAAAATGTAACAATCAAAAATAATTATAAAAAAATATTTCTAATTATAATAATAACATTAAATAAAATAAAATTAAGACTTTTACAATTTTAATTTTATACAAATTTTCAATTAATATTTGCTTTATGCTTAAGTTTTTCATAGTTATAATTTCTTTTTGACCCAATAACGGATAGTTTTCAAATATAAAACAATAAAATGTGTACTGATTGAATATTCTCTCCCCTTTTCTTAAATTATAGATACAAAATAAATTTGCCGCAACGCATTCAACTAATTTCAGGGCTGATCACAAAGTGTCATAAAAGTGGCTCAGTATCTGCCCAGCTGGTTAAACGCACTGACGCGATAAAAAAGAAAAATATATATATATATATATATATATATATATATATATGTGGAAAAGGATCGAGCAAAAGCTGAGGGGAGTTGAGTTTCAAGATTGCGTTTCTATGGGAGAGTGGAGGAGAGGAGACAAATATATATATTGAGAAGTGTGCATTGCGTGCACCAAATGCAAAACTAAAAAAAAAGTGCGTAACTAAACGAATAATGCCAGTGTACTCGGGAAGATCGGGGCCGGCCGCTATTCATAGGCATGTATTATTTTATAACCCATTTGTTATTTTTATTTTATTTTCCCTTTTTGTTTTTTTTTTTTTTTTTGCAAATTGCCAGTTTCCGTTTGGTAAATGGGGGAGAAAATAGCCTCGCCGCATACGACAGAAACTTCATTAGACAAAACCGCACACGTCGCGAAAGAGAGTGAAATATAGAGTGGAAGGCCGAATGTGAAACGGCACAATTCGCTGGAAAAATGTTTAAAACTATTGTATTTTTTTTTTTTTTTTTTTTTTTGTTATTTCTTAAATAAATGGGCAATTTCTGAGCACAGTGATGCGTAAAGGCAATCAGAGAATTGCAGTTGCAATCGAAATAGTACTCAAAGTCAAGACCCAAGTCGGTTAGTTACTGAAATCGGAGGCACAGTTCAACTTTTACATAAACGGCAGTTTATGTTTACGCATCGGCATTGCCTTCATAATTTATATAGCCAATATATAAACTCAAGTGTGAGTGGGTGTTTAATATGCTCACAGGGCTTAACTATTTCTATAAGTACCGCTTGAGGTGCCACAAAATGGGAAAGGTAATCAAGGTAATCACTATAAAATGCACAAGTGTCTATCAAATTCTATATTATCAATTCATAATTTACAATTTTCAAAAGTTACCTTTTATGAGATGTGAGAAAATTATAGAATTTCCATAGGTAATCTCACAGGTAACTTTTGTACTCACAATTTACCCATTAAAACAAGAATAATGCTTAATAAAATTTTTCATTTTGTAATTTGTGATAAGTTCGCCTAAGAAAAGCAGATTTATTCTACAAAATATTTTTTTATATTTTTTTTTAAAGCTTACAGTTATTTTAAAAATATTGTATTAGTTTTGTTTTATTAATTTATTAAGCTCATTTTAATATGCTTTCTTTCTATCTCACTCGGTTGCACTTTCTCTCTCTCTCTCTCTCTCTCTCTCTTTCTACGTTAAATGTGTTTCAGAATAATAATAACAAAAATAAAATAAAACTACATTTAATATAAATGTCAATTGTTTCTATTATGGATTTTCTACTTATACATTATTAAAGCCAGGGAATTCTCAAATACTTTCCTCCACTTTCCACCACTTGGCTAGATTAGGAATCACCCAACTTACGCATTGCTTTGCCTATGTTAACAACAATAGTTTAAGCCAACTTAACAATCGTAAAATTATAATGAAATTCAATTTGAGGAAAGTGTTCTTCTCTGCCTGAATATCGATCGATAAGTGATCTATTAGCAAAAGTAGTTTCACACATTCCAGCTACCATTTAGGCTAATGAACCAAATGACTGCCAGCTGGCTGGCTGGCTGGCTGGCAAATCTTGAGGCTGCCCATCAGCGTCCTCTGATGATGATCATGTGGCATACAAAGAGCGCTGGATGTGCTCTTGATCTCCACAGCATCATCATCAATCCGTCAGCTCATTGCGCGCACATTTCATAGCCAAAGCGAAACGATTGGCCATTGTCCGCCTGACAGCTCATCTTGGCCAGGTCTATGCCACGTCATCATCATAATCATCATCAGCATTATGATCATCATAAGCATCACAAACAGCAGCAGAAGCAGAAGCAACAAACGCCTTCGTCATTGTCGGTAGCAACTACCGGCTGACGCTTTGAGTCGGAGTCGGAGTTGGAGTTGGAGTCGGAGATGAGGTCTACGCCAGGCGGGTTAGGCGCACAATTTTCGCGCCCCGATCAAAAGGCAGCGAGATCGGATCAACAACGCTGGACCACGCGAAGGAGGAGGAGGAGGAGGAGGAGGAGCAGTGGGAGAAGGAGGCGAAGGTGGTCAGCGTTTGTGTCGATTATGAACAAAAATAAACAAAATCACTCGGCGCAGATCAAAGCGTTGGTCAAGCTCAACTTGAAATTGTTTATAGAGGGGCTGTGCAAGGGTGAAGCGGTGAAGGGGTGAAGGGGGGGAAGAGGGCAGCGGTTGGGGAATGGGGCGTGTCATGACGAGATAAATGCACAGTTTGCCGCATTTTAATTTCCGTGGCTTTCATTCGATATATCCACATGTGTGTGTTGGGTGTATGTGTGTGTGTGTGTGTGTGTGTGTGCGCTGTTTGTTTTCAATCGATAAAACAAAATTAAACATATACATTCGAGTCTCATACATACATACAAACACAGAGTTTAAACTCACGCGGAAGCAAACGAAATCTCGTATCTGAAGTGGGCTGAAACCACTTAACACAAATTACGCAGCAAAATGTCGAAACGAATTGAAACGTTGAAAATGATCAATGAAAAACCCAGCGAGAGTGGCCCAAACGCAATATATATGTATGTATGTATGTATGTATGTATGTATGTAATAAATACATACACACTTACATAGACATATTCATTTCCATTCTCGAAGCCACTTCGAATGGTGTTTTGAGATTTGGTGGCCCATTCATGGATCGCAGAGCATTCGTTCATTGAGAGATTGGAAAAGTCTAGCAGAGCACATCAATGAAATGGCAAAATGACGCGAGTATCTAACAGATACACGAGTAATAAAGTCAACAACAACAAAAACCAATCGAACCGAAAGGTATCCAACGTGAAATTCAAACAATATATTCTAATGACAAGCGCCTCAGCATTTTGGGAGCCCTTAGACAAGATTAACGCTTCACGAACGATATGGACACGTTTATGTGTCTCTTTATAATTATAACACCTCGTTAGTTATTCTTTGTTGAAGCATTTAGGCACACACACACACACACACACACACACACACACACACACACATAGACACACACACTCAGCCAGTGAGACACTTTTGGCCTGGGTTATTTCTTTGATTGATTGCATCGAATCGTTTGTGAATTATGATTTGTGAATTCTGGCTAAGAATTAAATTTGCGATTTTCTTCTTCGAATACGAAATGAAAACAGTATCGAAATTTAAGACCAACATTTCATAAATATGTACTTTCAAAAATCAATCCGAAACAAAAGAAAAACTTTTTCCAAGTTTAAATCATTTTTTGTTAATTTAAAACAAACTCGAATCTATAATGATCTTACCTGATTGAAACCCGTCAACAGCAATAACAAAAAAAAATAATAATATATTTAAAATGTTATATAAAATTTAGTTAAAAAAGCGCACTTACTGAATTTTATTTATTTATTTAATATTTCACAGTTAAACAATTTAAAAAGAAAGTAAAAAAATCAAAATGTTACCAAAACATATAAAATGTTAAATTTGCAAATTGAATGGATTAACATAAAAAATTAATAATTAAATTCAAATTAACATATAACATTAAAATATAAGTTATTCGGGGGTATTCAAATGTAAAATTTGATTGCGAAAAAACAACAATTTCAAAGGAAAAATATACAAATAGAGAAAGGGCAATACAAAAATAAACAATATTAATTTAATAATTTCCTCTTGCAATAAATATTTAGCAACTAGATTTAATTCATGGCCAAATTACATTAATATGATAATAAGTTCGATTCTACGACTCTTTCGTTTCTTGTTAAGAAGATTTGCGTGATTACTAAAAGTTGAGGTCGAAGAAAAAATATGCAAAATAGTTTTTGAAAAGATATTTAGTGTTTGGGAAGGAGATGAATTTATCTAACATTTGTTAAGTATTGTGATCGATCATTCGCCTCTGCATATGCAGATGATAGGAGAAATTATTGGAATGCCTTGGGATCTTTTGATAAACCTCTACAGAGCCATGACAAAGTAATTGGTATTAGCCCTCGCGACGTTTGACTCTGTTGAAGTTTATTTTCAAAAAAAAAAATAAAAATCCAGTAGCTAACATTTAACTAAGCGAAATGGCTCTTTGAGGCGTTCCTTCATTTAATTGAGCAAAATATAGAAAATGCGGCCAGCGGCATATGCAAAAGACAAGAGGCAAAAAGACATTAAAAAAAAAAAAAAAAAAAAAAACATAAGGCATAAGGCAAGAGGCACGATATGACTGAGAGTCGGAGCTGAGGGCTCACTTACAGTAGCAACCATTTTTCAACAATTTTGCATAAATTTTTTGAAAAAGACGTTTTCACAACCAATAATCAAGGGACTGAGCCACGTTGATTGCCAACCAGTCAGCCAGTCCAGCGGACGAAACGAGTTGAAAAGCGATTTCGAGAAAAAAGATTTAATGAAGTTTAGCACGATCATTCCCCAAAGAAGCCAACGAAGCCAACGAAGCCAACAGCCAAAGCAGCAAGATGAACGTAGATCTCTCTAATTGGATGCATTGAACGCAGATCCTTTGTATGGGTTTTGGGCACAGGGGACTGAGGGGTTTGCGGGAAGTTGAGTGCGGACGCTCAGCCCCCACAGATAAATACACAAAATCTGTGGAATAATGAGATAAACGCGAAAAATTAGCGATCGAAATGGTAGCTCGGCGTTGTTCAATATTTTTATTTATTGTTTTTTTTTTTTTTTTTTTTTGTTTTTTAGTTGTTTTGTTTTTTTGTTTTGTTGTGCGATTTGGGTTCGGTTCTTGTGTTGGCTTTAATCCAATCACGCAGTTGCATTTATCAGTAACCGCAGTTGTTAGCCCAATTATATGCCGATCGTCGATGCTGTTGTTGTTGTTGTTGTGGCTGTTGTTTTGCATATTTTGCAATTGTTATTGTAATTGGCCACCATGGCTGCCCCGCAAGCAAATCTGTGTCGTGTATGCACAAGTATTGTGTGTGTGTGTGTATGTGTGTGTGTGAGCTCTAATGAAGGCCCTGTACACGTCCATTTTGACCAACTCCTCTGGTAAACGAAAACGTTTTAAGGCTTTTCATAAGCACTTTTGCCGTTTTGCCGTTTTGCCGTTTTGCCGTTTTGCTACTATGGCCTTTTAATGATGTTACCAACAATCCAATTTTCGCAACGCGTCCCGTCGCAATAAAACAAAAAAAAAAAACAAAAAAAAAAAAAAGCACAAAATGCTTTCCGACAAAGCTTAGCGCTGAACGTTCGGTCAATGACAATTTGGAGACCCTACAATGGGTTCCGATGGAGGCTTTACCATTTCCGGCTTAAATGGATTCTCCGCTGCTCGTGTTGTAATTACTGTGTGCGGTGCTCAAGCGAATGATTGTTGATCGGGGATCGGGGATCGGGGATCGGTGATCAGGAATCAATTTGCTGGCGGGTTGAGCATCAGGTGGTGTAGTTGATGTATAGTGTAATAATTGTTTTCTTTTAAGGAACATTACGAAACGTAATTAAAAACAAACAAGAACAGTTTCTCAGTCAATCCCTAGAAAATGCTAGTTTTGCACAATTACGTTTATTGTGATTAATTAATTAAATACAATTTGCGAAAAAAATATTGTTTAAGAAATGTTGAACTGTAGTTTAAAAAACATCTCTCTTCTGAATGTTTGCATAAGATATACTCATCCGATCCGATTAACACTGACGTCAACAATTTGTGAAAAACTGCACAAAAATAGTTTTAATATTTTGCAGAACCTTAGCATATAATTAAAATTAATTAAGTGTAAAGTATATTGTTATACGTGTATATTTTGCATGTCAATCTATAGACTATATTATTTGCATCTCATATATGGTTATTATATGTTAAGTTGTTATCTTGCTGCCAATGCATAAATCAAAAAAAAAAAAAATAGAAAAAAGTTGTTAAATTACTCAATTTATTTGAGTATTTGAATTTTAAATTAGAATATGTGCAGTGGTTGTTAGCACAGTTTGTGCACCGCACTATTGTTTTTGTTGTTGTTTTTTATATATATATATATATATATTTTTTTTTTGATACGTACATTTATATTTTTTGTTCTCAACTTGAGCACACTTAAAAATGAATTTAAATAAATTTCACGCTTGGTTAAGCCAAACAGACAGCGACAGGCGAAAGCGAGAGAGACACACGCACACACACAAGCACTCGCACACACACACAGACAGTCACACACACAGACAGTTACACACACAGACAGTCACACACACAGGCAGTCACACATATGCAAAGAGACAATTATAATAATAATCATTTACATTTGACATTGGCTGACTGCTTGGCGTCGACAGCAGCAGCGACGTCGACAGCAGCGTCGACTGCGTGATAATTTATCATTTGATTTTTCACTCGTAACTCGCAATTCGTAACTCGTTCGTGAGAACAATTAGAGAGCTACATTTATTGCTTATTGCGATAATGATGCCCAACACACGAACGCTGGCTAATGTCCTTTTTTTATTAATTTTTTTTTTTTATCGGTGCCGTAGATTTGCATAAAAAACGCATAAAGTGCAGCCGCAATGCGACAAAACGACAAAGCAACAATGCGACAATGCCACAATTGCCAATTGAACTTGGCTAATTGAGCACTCAAGTAGAAAAATGCGGCGAATGACGAATACCGCTTCCCCTTTACCCCTGACCTAAAAATCAAAATTAATTTCAGAAACTTTGCACTTAATTATAAATTATATATATATATATAAATTGGGAGTTTCTGCATTGCGACCTACAAAATCTACTTTGAATTAATTTTTAAAATATTTTCAAGCAAATATATAGTTTTTCTTCTGGGAAAAGACAAATTTAAATGTGTATCGAATAGTTGTTAAAAAATTTGTTCCACAAACTTATCGAATTTCGAATTGTTATTATGAAAAGGAGAGCAATATCAATATATCAAACATCTGATGTTTTGAGAAAATATGCTGATTTGGAGAAGTTTCTTAGCGTGTTTTATCTGTTAATTAAATGTTTTATTATACATACAGAAAAAATTGAATTAAGTTAATCACCTATTTTATTTAAAGGAGAACCAAAATGGAAATGCCAAATGTTAAAAATCTGATTGTACAAATTGTTGGGCACAGTAGAATTAACATTAATTAAACTGACATAGTTTTATTTCCTATTTTCGATAAGTGTGCTGAATGATTCATTACCAGATTTATTTGATTTGCCGCTCAATTTTTATATACAACACGCAAGCTATTTGTTGGCAATTAATTGAAATAGCAACAAAACACAATGAACATTTTCGACAATTGTTGCATTAGCGTTAATTTACATATATACATATATTGATATATATATATATATATATACTCGTGTATATAATTGTGTGCGGCCGATTACTGTCTCTATCTATCTCTGCTCCTAACCCCATATCCCCTCTCCCTCGCACTCAGCCTCTATCTAAATAATTGCGTCGCGGGTGTCTCATTAAAAACATTTTTATTGTTGTTGCTGTTGTGTGTGTTGGCTTGTTATGCGGTGTGGTTTTTGTTGTTGTGGTGTCTATTATTGCGTCAAAACTTTTATCGCTGTTTGGCATCTCCGCCTCCAACTGAAACCCAACCAAAGAGCTGGCTAACGAACAGATGGAACAATGCGACGGCAACTCTGAGTAGCATAATTATAATTATATCAAATTTTGCTACCATTTAAAACGCATTAAACGCGCCGCAGCCGCAGCCGCAGCCAAAACTAAAACTTCCAATTTCAAACAAATACAAAAAAACAAAAAAAAAAAAACAAAAAACCCACAACAAAATGAGTAAGTTGAAATCCAAAAATCTCAGATCTCAAGGAGAAAAGAGACAAATAGCTGACCAAGAATAATTACGTGAAATTGTTACTGCTTTTGTTCAATTATTTAGAGGCTAGTTTATTAAAGAGGCCACGAAATGAAAAGTGCCCGAAAATTTGTTGAGGGCCATTCATAAGATCACTTAATGGGCGTAAAGGAACCATCAAATCAGACAGAGAGAGAAAGGTAGAGAGAGAGAGAGAGAAAGAGATAGACAAAAAGATAAAAGATTTATATAATCACAAGATAAATTGGGGTTTTTAAAAAACAAAACTCATTAATATTCCTTACTTTCCGGAGTTTATTTCTATGCACGAACAAATGCGATAATCCAATTGAAGTGTTAAAAGAGTCGACAGTTTAAATATTTATAAATACATTTTTAATTAATATATATATTTTCAAAATATACATGCATTAATAAGCGAATTTTTTAAAGATATTTTAAGCAATGGATTATACATTTTATTTATCTAAATTCAATGTGTTAAATAATATGTATTAAATAAATCGAAAGGCTTATTTATACAAGTTCAAGAATAAATATACCTTATGGGGTCGCCAATTCTTCCATTTGCTCAACTTCATTTATCCTTTTTTCTACATTTTACACTAATTATCGGAATATAGAATGAATTTACTTTGTTCAGAGAGCCGAGGGCTTTCCATTCTTTACCGATTCTTCCATTGATCGTTGCACTTAACGGCTGGAATATTTCCTATTAAATAAAGTTCAAAGATTAAACTTATACATTAAAGTATTTATTTTTATCTATGAAACTGTATGTGCTGATATTACTAGAAAGTGAGGCAAGTAAATTTTTTGATGTTTTCAATATACTTGGAATATAAACTGGATTTGAAAATCGAGAAGTCTACATAAATTCAGAAATACATGAATTGTCACAAAATATGCGAATGCGTTTGATTTTCAACGAAAATGGAAAAATAATGTTAATATAAAGTAAATATAAATATAAAAATATTTTCAGCTCGCTCTAGCGAATTTAGAGGGTAATCATCAAGTAACCGCAACTATTATAATATATATATATTTTGATCATATATTCATCAGCATTTTCTAAAATGCCTGTTTTGTACTAGAATATTATTTCTATAAGCCAGAAAAACGTTTCTAATAATTAGGGCGATTTTCCAAATTTTGTAACTTGCTTATAATTGTGTGCTTAAATGTATAAATGCATAAGTGTGGATGTGTGTATGTGTGTGTATGTGTGTGAGTGTTTTGAGAGGTAATTGCGTCAAAAGTGCTGACAGACGCAACAGCACGACAACGAAATCAACAACAACAACAAGAACAACAAGAACAACAAGAATAATAACAACATAAAAACAACAACAGAAACAGAATCATTGACAGTGACAGGAAGAGGTGTACGTGAGCGGGAAGCGATGTTGATGATGATTTCAATGATGATGATGATGATGATGATGACAGCACTTTGTTGACAAAACAGCCCAAAACATTTAAATGCATTTTAGTTTATATTTTAACAGTTGGTTAAGTTTGGTTTAGTGATTTAAATAATTGCACGATGCCAGCGTCAGTGTCAACATCAAAAGCGACTCCAATTTTAGCTGCAACTGCAGCAGCAGCAGCAGCAGCAACGCTGTTTCGCTGCTTGGCACATGACACGCAAACTGAGCGCAAATGGAAAGGGTACTTGGAATTGGGTAATGCGAGTGGTCGAGGGAGGGGGAACTGGGAAGTGGAACTGGGAAATGAACAGCTCAAGGAACCGCAATTTGCGCGACAGGAACAATTAAACAAGCGACGAAGCGCAACGTTTATGTAGCAACTCTTCCCCTCTCTCTGCCACATACGTAAGCAAGCAACCTCTGCCGTCCTACTGCCCTGCAACCCCCCTCCAACTGTGCTGCTCCTTTTAACCTTTAGCCCTCTCGCCCAGCATTCGTTCTATATGCTAATTTAGAGCCATCGCAGTGGACTTGTCTCATTTATCAGGCGCGCAGGCGCAGTTTAGGAGCATTTCTCGCACTCGCCAAAAACTGAATTTAAATATTTTAATCGCATTGCAGCCACAACAACAATAATTACGGCCACAGGAACACAAAATAGTAAAAAAAATTAGTGGTTCCAAACACCAAATATGAAATGCCCTTGCCAACAGAATTGATCTGAGTGAAAAACTACAATATTAAATCTGCTTGCTAAAACTGAATTCTTTCATCAATTGATAAAAGTTAATTCAACTTGAAAAAAAAACACATGTTTGAAGAAAAGAGATACTCCTAGGAACTGCTAGTTATAAAAAAAAATCTGCTATTATAGAATAGTTATGGATCCAAAAATAACACTTTTTCCATTATTCTCTTTTTTTATTTTAGTAAATGTAACTTTGAGCTAAACTTTAAATACATATGTTAAATAATTAATTTAAGCAACAATAATTCGAATACAGTGTTTGAAGTCTTACTTTTTTTTAATTTTAAAAATATTAGAGTTGATTAAAAAAAAATCCTGATTAAGGAAAAAAATATTTTCCTCTTATAAATATACATCCTGAATATAAGGGTGAGCTACACTTGAGGCCAAACATATATGCCGATTTTCTAAAATTTAAAAATGAATCTTGTTGCTTTCTTGGCATTTGTAGGTTTTTAGGCCGATGAGAAAGTAAATATACCCTGGAATTGAAGTGTATTAGTCGTACAAAACTGACAAGTGAATTACAGTCTTTTGGCAAATCCCCGAATGGTTTGCATTTTTGAATACACATACTACTTGGGACCTGTCCAGCCGTGGACTGAATTGGACGGGGGGCGACGGGACTGGACTGGACTGGACTGGACTGGCCGATAAGCATCGCTTCCGGTCTCTTTGGCTGGCGTTGGTGTTGCCATTGTGGTTGTTGTTGTTGTTGTTGTTGTTGCTCTTGCTGCGGTTAGTGGTGTGTATCAAATGGGGTCTGTGGCACCTCGTGCGCCCCTGGGCATTGGCCATAAAAATGCGTCTATCTCTTTTGTTCTGTTCTCTGTGGTTGTTGCGAGATAGAAAAACGCGATACTAATTTTTGGTACCTACATTTAATTTCACTATTTTGTGTGTCGTTCTCTAACTATGTGTGTGTGTGTGTGTGTGTGCCTCCTGCATTTTAAATGGAAATCCGAAAATTTGTTTTTATTGTCATTATAATTTTGTTGGACGTGTTATTGCTGTTGATGTTGCTGTTTGTGTTTGTGTTTGTGTTTGTGTTGTTATTGTGTTGTAGCTGGTTGTTCTACTTGGCTGATAGCGTTTAGCACCTGACATTTTTAGTGGCAATTATAACAGCGAGCAGCAAAAGAGTCAACGAACCTCGGCCCACAGTCAGACAGATGGAATGAGGAAAAGCGCCACAGCCGCAAAAGATCGTCAGCCAACTCAGTCTGTCTGTCTGTCTGTCTGTCTGTTTGTCTCTCTGTCTGGCTGTCTGTCTGCTAACGGTGGTTGTGTGTTTCATTAGAAGGTCATTAAATAAATGCAGAGTTTAAGCTATCGCATACTTAAGAATAGCTTTAAGCCACAAACAAAAACAACAAAAACATAAACATAAACAATGTGAACAGCAACAAAATAGATTTACTTAGTCCGTCAGTCAGTTAGTTAGTTAGTTAGTTAGTTAGTTAGTCCGACTAGGGGCACAAAACGAAACGAAACGAAACATGACATCATGTTGCATGTTGTCATGAGTCATAAAGCAAAGTTGCATGTGCAGCTCTCAGGCCAGTCCACAACAACAACAACAACAACAACATCAACAACTGCAACACGGCAGCAAACTTTTATTGAAAGTCGCAGCTTAAAATTAAATTAGAAAATAAAAATGCAAACAGTGCAAAAAAAAAACAACTAAACAACAGCCAAATGCAAGAGAAGGAAGTGCAAATTTGTATTCGGATTTAAAATAGCGACAGATGAATACTCTAAAAAAAAGTCTATATACATATCCAAAAATTTACATCAATTTAATGCACATTTTTCAAACATACAAATCGAATAAGGAAAATAAACAAATTGATTTCTTGATTTGGCATAGCTAATAAAATCGTATAAATTATGGCAACATTTGCTAAAGACTACAACATAATTAAAACTGTAGTAATTTAAAAAAAAAAAAACAATATTCGTAGATTAAAATTCAAAAGAACATAGCATTTTTTTATTTGGCATAGTTAATGAAAACAAATACTTCGAACACCTGAATATGATATATATATATATATATATATATATATATATAAAATTGGACTAATCGATGATGATTTCTTTCTATAAAATAAACATATTCTGTTTCTATATTGATTCGCATTTAATTGTTTCCCCAACCTGTTTTTCCTTTTCCCTCTTTCTCTCTCTCTTTTAGTTGGTCTATCTGCCGCTTTTTGCAAGTTTCTGTTAATGGCTTGGCAGATATATAGAGTATGCACACACACACACGCACACAGCTGCACATTCACATGCATAAATAGTTAAATTCCCCACGAGGTGGCTAGCTTGCTGCTCAAGCGCGAGCTTCATTGTGCCGCACTTCCTTTTACTTGCTAATTCTCAGCTGTTCGGCTGTGCTGCTGCGCCCGCCCTGCCCTGAAGCCCCCTTCCGTACAGGCATTTGTGTGCTTCTATTGCGTTTTGTGTAGCGTTTTATTTCTTTCATTTTTTTGTTTGTTGGTTGGCTGTTTTTTTGTTTTTTTTTTTGTTTTTTTGCTGTTTTTAACTACATACTATGATTACGTTTACGATTACATAAGAATATAATATCGCAATTAATCGCATTTAACACAAAAATGTTCGGACCGTCCAAGGCAGTCCCCGAACTTTGCGTGTTGTTGTTGTTGTTGTTGTTATTATTATGGCTGCATTTCGATGGTATTTGTTGTCGTTGTTGTTGTTGTTGTTGTAGCAATCTCGACACGGCATACAGCAATTAAAAAGTTTTTTAATAATCGCGTCGTTTTTTTTTCTTAACTTTAATTTGATGGTTTGTTGAGCTTAGCCAGGTTCTTGCTGCCATTTTGAATTGGCATGCGATTGAGGTTAGCTGCCACCAGCAACGACTACCACAGTTCTTCAATTCCAATTCAATCTCAGTTCAGGAATCTCTTATAATGGAACATTTTGGAGAGCGCATTGTTTAGATCGTATGTAGGTTGTTTTTCTATCTCTCTCTCGATCTCTCTATATATATACATATATATGTATATGTATATATATCTCACTGACTATAGACACTTTTATTATAACAAAATTGTATCTTATTTGGTGTTTAGATTAAAAGATTTATGACTACAAATTATGGTACTTTATTGGGCGATAACATTTCCGTTCGTTCGCCCCGTTTACAAGCAACGAAAATGCCGAAACTACTTAAGCTCAACTTAATTTCTTGGCCAGCACCAAAACGAAAATGAGACCGGCAATAAAAAATTAACAATTAATCTTGAATAAAACATCTAACGGCCACAAACGGCCATAGAAACGGACAGGGACCGTCTCACAGCTCACAGCTCACAGCTCGCTCTGCTCTCGTCGCCCCGAGACTGGCTCATTTCTTCTGGCCAGTTCTGCAGAGGTCTTAAAACCAATTGAGTGCCCATTATTAACGCCGAAGCGAGCGACTCATAAAACTGAGAAATTTATTCTCACACCCAATTTGAGCTCGCTGACTAGATAAGGGGCAGGCTTTTGATGAGCTACGTTTTTTGACTGCCCCGGTACACTGCCAACTAAATATTGGTAAGAAATTTAAATATTGGTAAGAAAAGACTTTACAATATCCATATAAATAAATACATTTTAGAAGTTTATAAAGAAAATACAAAATTAACTTCTACAATTCTTTTAAATATTTATATTCTTACTTACCAAAAAATAGGTTTAAAATAATAATAAATTGGAATGAATAAGATTATGGATATGGCTGGTAAGATAAAAAACATTTCTCAAGTAATGCGACGATTCACAGTAGCATGTCATTTTTTTTGTGAGTGTACATATATATATATATATATATATATATATATATGCTTGCCACACCACCGTCCAGCCGAAAATGGCTCATTAACGCGCCGAGGAGGCCGCTGCAAAACACACACCTTATTTTGTCATTAATTTACATATTTGGCATAGTCGAAGACGCCGCCGATGCCGATGCCGATGCCAGTGACGATGCCAGTGACGATGCCGGAGGCAGCAACGGGATCCACCCCCACGCAGAGAAGCAGAGAAGCCGCACCTCGCCCCTCCCCCCTCCACACCACAAAAGGAAAATAAACACACACAAACAATGTGTGTAGCAGATTAGATAAAATGCAATGCTCGGTCAACTCTCTACGTCGCTCTCTCTCTCTCTCTCTCTTTCTCTCTCTCTTTCTCTCTTTCTCTATCGCTCTCTCTCTCACTCGGGGATGGTGTGAACATAACTCTTAAAGTAAATTACAATAAATCATTCAGAGAAATTCCACTTTTCACCTACCGGCAACTGGTCAACTGGGCACTGGCAACTGGGCACTGGCCACTGGGCACTGGGCAGCAGTTAATATCTCCTGTGCCCTCAGTTAACCAGCTAACCACTCAAATTTGAATAATGTGGTAATAACAGACGCGCTTCAGTTGATGTAATGAGGCTCTAAGCAGCAAGTCTTTTGGCTCATGGGTGTTTTTTTTTTTTTTTTTTTTTTTTGGTTTTCAATTCTTTGGGTTTTGTGTGCCTCACTCGGTGAACACTTGTTCTCTATGCTTGACCCTATAAATTAGTTTTTAGCAACAGCATTTAACGTGTAACGAACCGTTGTAATTTCTGGGACGCATTTGAATTTTTTGAAATTTTGAATTGTGTTATTTTTATGTGGTTTTTTGCTCGCTGCTCATTTTTTCCGCCCCAGCGAACATTTGTCCACATCTCCTTGCTAGACAATTAATCACATAGCCAAATTATCAAGACACACGAAAATGTTCAGCACACACATAAACACCAAAACACACACACACACACACACACACACACACGTGTGCATATTAACATTTGTCTTAAGATAAGCAACTAGTTGAAATAGATGATTCAACTTGTAATCAGAGATCCCCATTGATAATTATGCACACTTTCCGTGAGATCCGTAAGAATCCCGCATCTTATCATAATTATTCTATAATAATTGCTTATGCATTCCAATTAGCTATAATCTTAACATATTATTACTGTTTGGCTAAATATGCGTTGTCTTAGAACAGAATTTATATTTGAATTTCAAGTGTTAATCGACAGAACAGAAATGAAAAGCAGAAAAAATGGGAAATTAGTGTCCAAATATCCTTGTAAAATCTTTAAAAATAATAGTTTGTTCAAGATGATAATTCGTTTTAGTTGGCAACATCTGTGTTTCCTTTTCGAACTCGTGGTGATTTTCACAATTTATCTAACCAATTTTAATGGGCTTTGGGATACTAAAACAAGCATTTTTCGCAGCTCATTTTTATGTTATGAAAAAATCGATATCATTTTTAGACACCCATTTTTAATAATGTTATTCTGCATAAAATTTCAAATATAAATATTAATAATAATTTAAATAACACTTAGTTAACAAAGAAGTTTAATTTGAAAAACAACTTTATACGGTTTTAATTGTTTAGTTCAAAAATCAAAAATTACTCTTCATTTTATAACAAATATAAAAAAAATTTTTTAATTTGTTAAAAATCTAAATTAATTGACTAATTTAATTGTGGGCAGAAAATAAAAATAACACAAATGAACTACAAATTCAGAGTTGGTGGCTGACATGAAATGTTTTGTAGCTGATGCTGATCGGCAAAATTGGCAAGACGGCACATGTAAATGACGACGGGGCTAAAAAGAATACGCTTTTCCAACTGCTGCTGCTGCTGCTGCTGCGCATGCGCAAAACGTCAACAGCGACGTCAGCAGCGACGCCAACGACGACGACGCCAACGACGACGCAGACGCTGGCAACTTCCGCTGGAGTCTGAAAATTTATGCAGTTTTAAGTAAATTTGTTAAATGCGCGCTTTAATGCTTCGTTAACGCTTCGTAAATTTTTCACGAAAAAACAACAACAAATTAAGAAACAAAAAGCAACAAAACCGGGCAAAAAGAAAAACTGAGTCAAGACTTTAACAAGCCAACAGCAACCAGCCGCAAAGTGAGGCGTCGCCGGGACGCAGTTCACTAGAAGCGAGCAGCAAGTGGCGAGCAGAGAGAGAGTGAGAGAGAGAGAGAGAGGAGAGAGAGGGAGAGAGGGGCGGGAAGCAAGACGCAAGAAGCAAGAAGCAAGAAGCGAGAAGCGAACAGAGCATAAAAGTCAACCACCTGTAATGAACTGACGCCACCGCAATTTAATTCACTCTCCACCACACTGCACCACACTGCACTGCACTCTGCACCACACTGCACTGCAGTCGAGTGCAGTCCACTTGACTCTACTCCAGTTTTGAGTTGATGCAAATCGGAGCTTAGCTTGCACCTCGGACACCAACGGTCAACGCATCCCGAGGCATGCCAAATGGTCGGAGCCGTTGCTCTCTGCTCTCAGTTGGCAGCGGTGCAAAACTGTTTGCTCCACTAATGAGCGGAGCAAAGAGCCGTTTTCCATATGCTTCTGGATGTGCAAGTGCATGTGGATGTGGATGTGGATGTCGATGGGTATCCGAATGTTGGTTGGGGATTGTGGACGCAAGTGTTCGTAATTAGTCATAGTCATACCTATATATGTGTATATATATATGTGTGTGTGTGTGTATGTGTGTGTGTGTGTGTGTGTGTGTGTGTGTGTACGGCCTTGTATTGCTATTGTAGTTGTTTTGCATTTTTTTGCACTTGTTGTTGTTGCGGTTGTTAAATTCCTTTGAAATTTAATCTATTGTTACTAATTAAGCGGCATTCGTTGGCCCATGGAAAACGCTTAATTTTCTCTTAATTTATTTTGCAGCTTGCGGCTTTTTCCAACAATACAAAATGTAAATGTTTTTGTTTTAGTTCGTTTTTTGTTTTTTGTTTTAATTTCTAACTTTTATTGTACCCGCCTGTTGCGAATTGCCCACAATTGTTTGTAAATTGTTTGCATAACAGTTTACACCAGTTTCGACTGAGGTGCACGTGCGCATCTCTGAGCTACTATTTGCCACACACACACACACACTCACACACACAACTCATAATCACATTTAAATTTGTGCTGAAACTCGCTCAACCCCCACCTGCCACCTGTTGCTGCTTTTATACTTGTTGCCACATAGCTAAATAGCAGCTGACGCACTCGATTTATCAGATTGACTGCATATATATCTAAAATAGTGTATCTGGTATCCCCTAACTCTACTTATACTCTCAGGAGTTACGTTTATTTCCGTCGTAGTTTGTATTCTCTATTTTTATTTTTATATTTCTTATTATCTTTGTTGCATGTGTTTCTTCTTTGTCAGTATATAAGTATATACTCTCTCTCTCTCTCTCTCTCCCTTTCTCTCACTCTCTCTTTCTCACTCTCTCTCCTTCCTTCTCTCTCTTCAGACAGTTCTTCCTTCTTGCACATCCGCCAACGTTTTGCCTTCAAAAGGAACTTGTTAATTCTATCGTTATTTTCACTTCTTTTTGATTGCATATTCGGTAACGTTTTACGGACGACATATATATTTTTCCTATATATTTGTTTTATGCCTTGTATAATCTACAGCAAGTGAAAATTCTCTTGGCATTTTTCATCCTTATTAATTACTATTTTATTTCTAATAATTTGTTATTAGAAATGGTCAATCACATTTTCGTATATATTTTGCATTGCAATATGCCATTGATATTCATAAACGTTTTACTGGCAGAAATAGTGCTGTGCCAAATACTCCTTCCCCGCTACCCTTTAAAACCATTGCATACTTTGCGTCGCGGCTATCAAATCAGCCAATTTAAATGAACCAATCGATTTTATCGCTGGCCATAATTGAGCACTGGCATTAACACGGTAACACATTTTACGTTCCAAGTCGCCAGCTTTGCGCTTCGCCTTGCCACACCATGCCACGCCACGCCTCCCTCACCTCCCCTCACCAGCCCTCATCAGCAAACCCCTTTTGATGCTCTTAAGCTGCCTGATTGTAATTCGCTGCATGCATCCGCAAGCGGAATATGTATCTGTATCTGTATTTGCATCTGTATCTGTATTTGCATCTGTATTTGTATCTGTATTTGCATCTGTATCTGTATCTGCATCTGTATCTGCATCTGTATCTGTATCTGAATACGAATCGGTGTCTTGAGCTCTTCAAATGGCCACTTTTAGGCTGGCTGTCAATATTCGTTAAGCCATTTCATATGTCGTTTGTGTGCTAAAGTGTCAAACCTGACAACAGTCCCGACTTTTGCTTAATGATCTCTCAGTATCTTTATATCTCTGTCTCTCTCTCTCTTTCTCTCTCTCTATCTATCTTTCCATCTTCTTTTTTTCTCTCTGGATATGAATTCACTTGGCAAAATGAATGAACCCAAACGCAATTCACATTAACTATATTAAATATATATATATATATATATATATATATATATATATATGTATATATATATATTATGATTACTGGTAGCAAATAATTAAACAAGTAATTAGAAATCTAGTAAATAAACAATTATAATTAAACACATAAAATATCTAAGAAATTGAAAGTAAACACTAATAGTTAACTAAGTATATAAGTAATAATAATAATAATTTTAAAATAATAATAATTTTAAAAAAGTACTAAAGAATTTTAAACAAGTATTCCGAAATTTAGCAACAGAACCAAAATGCTTAAGCAATTAATTAAGTTATTGTTGAGCTGCAAATAATAATTGAACAAGTTAAAAAAAAATTTAACAATAACAATTAAAAAAGTATTTGGGATATTAACAAGTGAAAATTTATTTTCAAACAAGTAATTAAATATTATGTTAATAAATTAATAATTTAATAATAATTTTTTTGTCTATTATAATAAATGTAATGCAATTTAAAAATGTATGAATGAAAAATGAAGTTATTTAGCGGATTATGAATAGATATATTAATCATTTATATAAGGAGAGAAAACATAATTTGTTTGTTTAAATTGTTATTCTGTATAGTTGGAATTGAATTGGTTTCGTTCAGTGTAGACAAATTATGAATACAAAATCAAGTTGACGCTTTTTCTCCTTTGCAATTATCAGCATTATGTTTTCGCTAAAGTTGCGTCTCGTTGCAGACCTCAATCCCAATCCACACCCCACCCCACCCCACCCCACCCAATCCACTGATTCTCGTTCACCCGCACTCCCCCCTGCGCAGCCGCGAGAAACGAATGTTACCCCTAACCAAGCGTTTTAATAAACTTGTTGGCATCACAGCAGGAACAAAAAAAAAAAAAAAAAAAAAAAATGACCAGAGCAGTCAAAGAAACAGAAATTATAAATCGTTTCTGACATTTCAATTGACAGACACCAATGAGCGAGTTAATTTTCCAGCCAAGACACAAACAGTTAAGCGTTAAGCACACAAAGTAGGCATCGAGACAGTGCCTGCAAAAAAGCACTCGACGCTGAGTCGATCTGTATGCACTCAGTACACTCCGTACACTCCGTACACTGTCCGTTCTCTCCGGCTACTGTGTTAGCTGTCGCTCAAAGTGGCGATCAATGCCGTCCGAGGCGATGCGAGGCAGTAAATCCAAAATGTGATTAATTTCGTGCATATTAGAAATCATTTTTCAATTACCAACAACCGTTTTTTTTTTTTCTTTCTTTTTTTTTTGTTTTTTTTTTTTTTTGGATTTTTTAAATCGCAATCCGGCGACTGCTACTTACTTGGCTGGCTTATTTACCGGCCTGTTATGATTTCTGACAACTTATCAAATCGAACGACAGAAAATCAAAAGTGATATCAATAAAGAGATCAACGAGCCGTCGTGTAAAACTGTTAAGAGAAAGCCAAAAAAAAAAAAAAAAAAATAAAGAAAACCCAAATGCCAAAGCCACACATATCAAACTGATGAATGAATGTGTAGGAAATTGTCGAAAAGGTACGCAACAGACGCACTCACAAGCTGACTGACTGACTCTCTGACTGACTGACTGATTGGCTGACTGACTGACTGACTGACTGACTCTCTGACTGACTCTCTGACAAAGTGACAAACGTTCATTTGCCGACTCGATCGCTTCGGTCAAGCAGACAGCCAGGCAGCAGTTTACCTTCAGTTGCCGCTACCGCCACCCTCCCCTCGTCCTTCATATATATACATATATACACTGAAAAAAATCAAGAAAAATCTTTCAAAACATTTAAAAAAAAAAAAAAATTATTTTAGCAGGTTTTCACACATACATATTATAGAGTCATCGATATTCATATTAAAAACATAAGTTTTAAAGGAAAACATTTGCTCTTTTTACAGTGTACACTGTATACCGTCACCGTCACCGTCTTCAGTCTTCGGACTCCTCCTTCCAGCCACGTTTAAGACGCAGCGCAGCGCAACGCATCGAGATCTTTAAGCTGCTTAGGGGATTAGTGTTTTGAGACATTTGACACGTTAACGTTGCACTCACACACACACACACAAACACACACACACACACACACACACACACATACACTTGGTCTATATGGTCACAGAAAGAATCGAGCAACTGCCCTACAAAATGCCAGAAAGGAAGTGCGTAAGAAATGTATCCAATGAATGCGAAATAAACTCAAGTAGCAAACAGTCAACGGTTCGAGCCCTCTAAACAGGGTCACACTATTTAGAAGGAGCGTCTTCCCCCCCCCCCCCCCCTCTCTCTCTCTCTCTCTCTCTCTCTGTGTCTCTCTCTGTTTCTCTCTTGTTCTGCATCTGCTACGTAGCTGCAGTAGCCACTAAAATGTGGCAACTTATTGATAATTGCACATTGTAATTGCAATTGTTCGAATAATAAATAATTCCAGTGCAGCACTCAAATTTAATAAAAATTTTGTAGAAACTGAATTGTGTCCGCCAAGCAAATTATTAAATAAATTAATTAGCTATGTTTACCACAAAAAAATGAATACATATAAAAATCTTAGTTGAAGATGATCTTTCATCGAAATATATCCATATAAAACACTTGATGTGGAACCTATAAATTACATATTAAATGTTAAAAAAAAAAACAGCAAATATATAGCTATAAAAAATATTTAAAATATGAGATTTAATATGCACTTCATTTACACACATTAATTGTAGTTGAGCTAATTAATATTAATTTTTCGATAGTTGCACAGCATAAATTAAATCAAAACTTTGCCATTTTTTGCTTTTGCTTTTTTTTTTGAAAATTGCACAATGTGTTGGTTGTAAATAGCAAGCATAATAAATTGACATTTAATGCAAATGATTTGCAACCGAGTGTAAATGAATGACAGACTGCTTAACGAATTGATTCACTTGTCTTTGATTCACGAATGCATTCACACTGAGCACTGAACTCATTCACACACTCATTTGCCGCATGCATTATTCCCATCGATCTTTTCTAAACCGACCACAGAGCAACTTTTGCTGCCTCTGCCTCTGACACTGGCACTGCCCCAGCCCCTGCCCCTGCCCGTGCCCCGTGCCCATGCCACGGGAACTGCCTTCGTCTCTACCTGTGCCCCTGCACAGTGTCCCACTGTCTACCCTCTCGGTGGCTGTTGGAAAGAAACGTTTAAGACACCTTTTTGGTTACGCGCCAATGCGCAGCAATGCAGCTAAAAGACCACGACGCACTGCAGCCTCGGGATTGGGATCAACTGCGGCTGCGGCTGCGTCTTCGTCTGTGTTTGCTGCTGCTGCTGTTGTGAGATGAAAACTGCAGTTTCTTATCTTAATCTTGGCAAATTTAATTTAAACTCAATACGCAATTTACGCAGAAAGCATTTTAGATAAAGGACACAAAAGTGAGCAGCTCCGAGAACCGTAGAACCGGAGCCAGAAGCGGCTTAAGGCAGTCGATGCCGCCACTGTTTCCAGTTTTTGTTGTTGTTGCTGTTGCTGTTGTTGTTGTTGTTGTTGGGCATGCGCAGCGCAGCGCATGAAAGTTGACAAATGCCAAAATGCAAGCGGATTGTGTGTGACACTTCTTTGAGTGGTGCCCAGAGGCAAAAAAAAAGAAAAAAAAATAAACAGAAAAAAAAACAAAATTAATAATAATAAATTTGAGGACAAAAGTCTCGAGACTTGAATCTTGTACGTTGAATGTTGACTGCGACTGCGACTTAAGTCTGGGTACTCGTTTCTGCATCGGAGATGCATTCAATCGTTCAAAGCATTTTGCGCTAAAACTCACGTGACGAGTGCATTGGGAAAGAGGAAGAGTCCAGAAGAGTCAAGAAGGAGCAGCAGCAGCAGCAGCAGAAGCAGCAGGAGAAGTGGCTGATTTTGCTGCTCCCTTTTCTTTTTTCAGATTGTTTCCTTTTTTTATTTATTTGTTTTTTTTTTTAATTCTTATCAGATTTCTTAAGTGCAAAGCGAACTTGTTGGCTTTTTGTCATCTTTAATGTTTGAGCCACAAGTTAAATGTGACACTCGCTTTTGGCTTTCGACTCTTGATTGGATTGGCGAGTTGAGCGCGTTTCGCATTCGTGGGAAACGTTCAAAACACGCGAAACAGCAAAACAGCAAATAACAATAATGCAAATGGCAAATTAATTATCGTACTTAATTAAGCAACTCAACTACATATACACATAGATACACATACGTAACAATAACAATAATAATAATAACAATAATAATAATAATAAAATGGGCGCAGACAAAGATAGATGGGGTGTGAATGGAGCGGAATGAATAGAGCCATAAAAACTCATGCTCGAAAATTGAAAAACCATGTTAAGCCAAAGATCAAAAAGGTGCGCAGCCAAAAACATTCATTTCTGATTGCTGATTGAGACAAATGAAACGTTCTATAAACTGGCAAAACAACCAACCCCAAATGACAACGCCAGCAACAACAATAACAATAACAACAACAACAACAACAATAACAACAACAACAACAATAACAACAACAACAATAACAACGACATCAACGTTGGCCACACGCCGTTTCAGGCTGGAGCCCCAACCTTGTCAAAATGCATAAAAATTCAAATGAGAATCGCCGCCGCAACGGGCAATAACAGCAACAACAACAGCAACAACAACAGCAACAACAACAACAGCAACAAAAACAGCAACAACAGCAACAACAGCAACAACAACAATAACAACAACAAGCCGAACATCAAAGCGCAACAAGCTGCGGCTCCAACTCCATCCCCATTTCCAACTCCGTCTTCAACTTCGACTCCGATTTTGATTCGGAGTCGCAACTCCAGCTATGACTCGGCCAGCGTTTCCAAAGCAATGGGCCTCTGCCACTGCCACTGCCACTGCCACCATAGGCAAAATGTACACATTTTCGGGCACAAATTAACATTAACTTTATTTTATAGACACATCCAAAAATTGTCCAGTTGTGGCCCCTCTTTTGAAAATCGTAACAATAATTTATTTTTAATAATAATCTTATATATCTTATATATATCGTAGATATATCATACTCCTTTGCACATTTTTACATATTATAAAGAATATTTCTTAACCTCCTATTTTTGTAACTGACAGTTTTCATATTATTTTGCTCATTATTATTCAGAGACTTTTTCAAACTACTATATATATATATATATATATATGTATATTACAAATTACTTTCATTATTACACACAAAAGAAATTTTTTTCGTATGGTCTTTATAAAAATATCGAGAATTATACTTTGACAAACTTAAAAAAATGTCTATAGAAATTATTACTAAGAACAAGAAAAAATTTATAGTTTACAATGCGATTTTCTAAAATACAATGCGATTTTTTCCTGAATTTTAAAACTAGAATTTCAGATATATATAACATTTAGTTCAACGTTCTAAATATAAAATCTAAATAAATAGAAAATTAGGCAAATAAAACCGTCAAGTTTTTTACAGAAAAATTGCATATTTTGCTACAGTTTACATTGGATATAATGGCATTTGGGTTAGGGTTGTTGGGATTTGTTTTCAGTTTTGGTTTTGTGTCTGGGATCTTGGGGGCATGATTGTTGTTGTCCCAAAACTGTGAGATTTAATGCTTATTTGCGCAAAGTCAAAACAGATCTCGTTGTATATGTGTGTGTGTGTGTGTATGTGTTTTGCCGTAGCAGTTGGCAAAGAGTCGCGCTAATCATGACATAAAAAAGCGCAACAAAACCGATTTTCAATTCAAGGCAATTTAATTAAAGTTTTTCTTTTTTGTTTCTTCAAAGCAGCCACTTGAAAGAGGAGGCGCAGCAACTTGGCCAAGCCGCTGAGTACTCGTTATGCGGCCAAAAAAAAAAAAAATAAAATAAAAAAAAAAATAAATACTGATAGAGTATGCCAAGTTCGAGCTCTGTTTTGAATTTTCTGTTTATTTTGTTAGCTGAATGCGTGCAAATCGCTGCGAATCATGAGCGGTATGCTAAAAGTCATTAAATTGGACATGCGATTAACATTATTTCACTCTAAATGACATTAAATGCAGTTGCTGCGAAATGACTCAACGCAATAGATTAGCCTAAATGTGTGAGCTGTGTGACTTTAAATATGACTGCGACTGCGACTGCAACGGCGACAGCAACAGCGACTGCAACTGCTACAGCAACTGTTACAGCGACTGCAACGGCGACTGCAACGGCGACTGCAACGGCGACAGCGATTGCGACTGCAACAGCGACTGCTACAGCGACTGCAACGGCGACTGCAAAGGCGACAGCAAAGGCGACAGCGACTGCAACAGCGACTGCTACAGCGACTGCTACAGCGACAGCAACTGCTACAGCGACTGCTACAGCGACAGCAACTGCTACAGCGACAGCAACTGCAACTGCGACGGTGTACGTGAGCTGAGCTTTCGCTTGAAGCATTTGGCGACACAGGCAAAGCCTTTGGTGTAGGTGAGTTGTGTGCGTGTGAAAGCTACTTAATCAGCTCAACTAATAAAACAGCTGACGTTGCTCAACTATGAGCAATTAGTTAAAAGCTCATCAACTGCTAAATCTCCTCAAAAGCAGGTGAGAGTGCTTGGGTTGAGTGTGCCCAACTGGGAGCTAATCTGTCTACCAAAAAAGAAACGTTTCTCCAATGCGAATTACTGCAATCGGCAAAGAATTACTTCGATTTATACGATTTCGATTTCTTAAAAAAGTCTTGAGTTCAATTCCAAGTCATATTTCTTCTGATCGATTATCAATTATTCTGGTAGACTGGGAGCTGGTCTCAAAAGCACTGACTGAAGAGAAGTTTTTGTATGTTTAAGTAGATTGGCCCTGGCTGACCTTGGGGCGACACGTGGCTCCACTGGCAATTTGCAATTCGATTTGGTGATGTATATCACTTCACTTATCGTGCAATTTATGTATTGCATTCCGTTGAACAATGCCCAGCTTCCCAGTAAATACACAATATGCATAGATGTGTGTCTGTGTCTCTGTGTGTGTCTGTGTGTGTGTGGGGCTGCAATTAAACCAAAGAAGCTGGCGCGAGGAGGTTGGTACAGGGTGCTTTAGGGGGGGGGGGGGGGGGCAGGCGATTGTCTGAGAATGTTGTGGTGCACGTCGCAACGGGTAATTGGCAACGGGCAGCGCTAAACAAAAGGAAATGTTTAAACAAATTATTTTGAATTAAACCGCAGGTATTTATTAATGTTTTGCGCTCGGCCAAGCATAACGTTTGTAATGCGTTCAAGCTTTCAATTCCACTGAAGTTGTTTCAGTTTTGCCAATTCGCCAATTCATATACATATATATTATATATATATATATATTTTTTTTGGTGCCGTACAAAGCGGCGTATGCGTAATGTTAATTTTGCTGTTAGCGCTGCTGCTCTCGTGCCACACTGACTGCAAAAACGTTTCAATTTCGCTTATCGCTCACCCGCTACGCGGAAGTGCGCTTCAATATATTTTTTTTTTTTCGTTTTTCCTTTTTTCTTGCTCTTTTTTCATTTTTATTTATTTATTTGTTTTTTTTTTTTTTTTTTTTTGGCCACAAAACACACATAAAAGTTGCCACTATCCCCACCCCTATGCATCCTCAGCCGCCTGCATACACACCCACTCCACACGCAATCCATTCACCAGGCAGCCAATTCGTGCCACATGCAACATGCTTGCTGCAAGCAATTAAAGCACTGCCGCAGCTTATGCAATGCCTTAATCACGGATTTACAGAGATATATATATATGTATATATATATATACAGCATATATACTCGATACATATGGATGCACAAATATTCAAGTGTTCCGTTTAGTGGAGTGTTTCACTTCAAACCCACACACGAAGATGACTCTGATGCACAAACTAAACTGTTTAAGTACTTAATTACAACAACTCTTAAGTTATTCCCTAATTGTTAATTGGCAATTTGTCCTTTGTTGCACATGCCTCAACTCAGTTGCACACACAATTTTCGCACAAATGTACTGCTTGCAGCATCAAATTGCCACATCTTCAGTTAGTGGGGAAAGGAAATTGAGGCATGTATTGATTGTGGCCTGGATTTAAGTACTTGTTATGCAATCAACACGCAACAATTTGCAAGTCTACGGACTGACCCACTATCGGGGGGAGTAAGTAGCACCTTCAGCTCTACTCCCAATCATCGCAGCGACTCTCAACAACAATAATATCGGCAATTATTCAACACATTTTGTAACGCTGCAACATATACAAAAATATTATATTTATAAAGAGCAGCATCTGAAAGATGACAGCGAATAAATTGGGGAATGGGGAACGGCAGATGAAGACCGGTCAAAGCAATAAGCACAACTAAACAGTCGACAAAAAAAGCTTGTACTTATATATACATATATATATATATATATAACTGTCATAATTAAAGTAATTTGGTAGAAAATTTTTAGCCAATTAACCAAAAAGACGCAGAAAATGCGAAGCGAGAGTCGAGAGCTGAGCAAAGAAAAAAAAAAAATAGACAATCCAAACAGAAAATTGGACAGACAACAAATGCTACTTAGTTTAATACTTTAAAAAGCCATAATAATAGCATGAGACGATGATGCCAGCAAAAAAAATGTTAAAATAAGATGCCCAACGATAGAGCCGAGTATGCACGGCCTAGAGATACCCTGTCCACACACACACACACACACATAAGCTATGCAAACTAATCAAAAATAACAATTATCATCAAAATATTTGCTTCATTTATCAATGCATTTTTATTATTACTTGTTACAGCTTATTTTTTTTTATTTTTTGCTTAAGGTATATAATAAAAATAATCAAACAAAGCGGCTCAACAAGAAGTACCACAAAAATGAGTTAACAAAAACCCATAGCCAAAAAAAAAAACCATTTCGCATTTTTACGCATTTTATTTGATGCCACACGTTGAGGCGAATTTGATTTGCTGATCTTTAATATGAATTTGTATATCTTGTTTGAAGTTTTCGACTTGTGCCGTTTTTTGGCTTTTTTTTTTTGGTTTTTATTTTGACGTTTTTGCACCTCGATCAAAATGGACATCTTCGTCTGCTTCTGCATCTGCGTCTACGTCTGCCTCCATCTGCGGCTCCGACCGCATAGTTTTGACGCACAATCAGCAGAAATCAGCAAAGCGTTAATAATGCCACGCCCTCGTCTGGCGGTCAGTCAATTGCCATCAAAGTGTCAAAGGAAATTTGTCAAAGTGTGCAGATTAAAAGTGCAACAAGACATTGCCCAAATGGGTGAAATGTTGCATGCTTTTTTGTGTGCTTACTTCACATTTTATTTTATCTCAAATGAATCTAAAATCGAACACAATAAAATAGTACAAATTAAAAACATTATGCTTATATTATTACTTAGTTAAGAGTTCAAGTTTGTGAGTCCTTATTAACTTAATTATAAATAAAGTTGTCTATTCCCATACATACTATTTGTACATAGCGCACCTAATTACTTAATTTATATTTTTTATATTAAAAAAAAAAATATTTTAAAAACTAATTCATATATTCATATATTTCAGAGTTAGCTTTCAGTTCAGTTTAACTTTTCCAAAACAGTCGCACTCTTTGAAACTTGGGCATTACTTCAATGTTTTTTATTGGGAGAATCTCATTTTCAGGCCACAAATTTTCGACCTTGACCGTACTCTGATTATAAATTGAATGATATTCTTCAGCGGGCACTTTTGAGACATCTGAGTAATCGAAACAGTAGTGAAAAAATACTTTGATAGCTACATATGTGTGTGCGCGCGCGTGTGTGTGTGTGTGTGTGTGTGTGTGTGTGTATCTTTAGTTGGTTATTCATTCAGTCAAGCTTTCATTCAATTTCGTTCGATAAATTCATTCATTGATTCAGACAAACGAATTAAACACAAAGTGCGCTCTCATTGTTTTTGTTGACCCACAGTTTTGTCACACACAGCTGACCTACGAATGGATCTGGCCGATGGTAGCCCAAGGCAATGGGGCCCACTTGGCTACTGTTCCAATTACTACCAGCTAACCCCATCCCATCAGCCTCCCCGCCCACGTACATGCGATAATCCAAACACCTTCCGGCAGCTCTGTCGAACGCCTCGCACAAATTACAAATTATAATCGCAGCCACAGACAAAGGGCAAAAGAGACATGCCATAAAAATCAAAAGAGACAGAAACTCACCACAGTCACTCTGAATACTTATATGTGTTTGCTGGTTGTTGGTTGGTTGAGGGGGGGTGGGGAGGGGGAAGTAGGGTGAATTGCCGAAACAAACCAGTTGTTGGCAGGCAAATCGAAAGGCAACAACAACAAACTACAACAACTCTCTGCGCACGCATGTCACTTAACCCGCACTCTGCTGCTGTTCTTGTTGTTGTTGTAGCTCCCGGATTGTCGTGGTTTGTCGGGTGGAGGGGGGAGGGGAACTAGGGTGGTACCGTGAGCGCTGCTCGCTGTCTTCTTTGTCTGCTAAGCTGGCTCGTTTAAACTCCGCCTTTTATTTTCTAATTGATTTAAAGTGTGTTGACTTCCGCTGTCGATAATTTTGGTCCAGCCAGCGTGAGAGCAGCGGCGGCTCTGTTGCCTTCGATATCTCGCTTGCACTCACTCACGCTGACGCTTAGCCATCGTTGCCGCATGACAGACGCGTCGTCTCGCTCTGGCGCACGCATCAATCGCTAGCTGAACTTTCGCACCAATAAGCAGCCGCGACGGCAGCAATGTTGACGACTGCCAAAAAGCAAAGTAATAAAAATACAAAAAAAAAACGCGCTTGGCTGCCTTTTTACAGCAAATTGTTAATTAATCTTTAAGGTGGCCACGCTACCCGCCACCCCCTTCACGCTCTCAATCGCCCACCGGCTTTGTCTTGCTCTCTTTCTCTCTCTGGTTCTGTGTTCGTAACGTGCTCTCTAAATCTTTCCCTCTCTGTCTCTCAGTTTTTGGTCTGCGTGGGTGGGTGGTGTGCAAAGGAATTCGTTCGCCTGCTCTCTTCAGTGGGTGGTTGGGCTGCCTTGGCATTACAATTTTGACACCTCACGCGTCTGGCGTTGACGCTGACGCTGACGTTGGCGTTGGCGTTGCTGTGCCACAGCCTCTGTTTCTGCCTCTACCCCTGCCACTCTACGATTGCCTGCTAAGGCTAGCAGGATGTTAAGTAAAAAGCATTTTAAAAGTTATTTTATGGCATTTAATGCAGTTTTGGATACAGAAAAACTGTACGTTTAGATACTTTGACTTGAAGTTTGTACAGACAGGACAGAGGGAAACAGAGACATATAAAGAGTGAGAGAGAGAGAGAGAGAGAGAGGGAGAGAAAGGGAAATAGAGATGGATGCGTGTAGTCTGTACTCTTCTGGCGAGGACTAAGCAGTCTCTCTGCTCACTTTGTGAGTTAGTATATGTGTTGTGTGTATGTGTGTAAGTGTGTGTGTGTGTGTGTGTGTGTGTGTGAAAATGGCGTACGTAACGGAAACGCTTTTATACAATTAGATGAGAGTACGTGGCAAGGATTAAGCATCAGTGGCAGGCAGCCTGAAATTGCTACCGTAGCCTGACTAGCTCGTCTTGCCGATTAAACGATTAAATATATATAGATGTATATATATATATATATGGTACACTTCTTATCCGATTGAATTGGCAAACTTTACGCTTCAAACGTGACATTAATTCGCATTACTAAAGATAATCTTTTACCTATAGCAAAGAATCAATTAAGGGAAAATATAAAATGATCTATGATGAAAGGGGAAAGTTAAATGATTGATTGAGTCTCAACATATTCTCACGTATTTATCAATCATAATCAGCAAAGACTAAGTGGAAAATTGCACGAACCATAAAGATGTTATATTATATTACATCAAAGTTAATTTATTTTACTTATTGAAATCATTACACAAATATTTGACAACATTATTTTAAATGGTAACAGCAAAAAATCAAATTTAAATATACTTATTTTAATATTTGCTTATAATAAATTTTACAAAAGTTGGTTGTAATTGTTAGGCTGGACTAAAAATAGTTTTAATGTAATTTTAAATTGTTTATAGTCTATTATAATTTTTAGTGGGGTTTGTGGTAAGCGTCTCATACCCCACAATAAATATATTCTTGATAAATATGAATATTCTTGATCAACACATAGTTTAACCTTTATGAAAGAAATTCCCTCAGTTTTAAAGATATCTACATCTGGTTTCCAAGTACGGGATTTGTTCTTGCATGAAAAGATAACCAAACAAAACTCACAAAATATGCGTGTTTAAAAATATAAAAATATAAAGAACGGTTTGCAATTCTCGGCATGTTTAAGATAGCTACATTTTCATGCATATAAATTTGACTAAATAATTGACAATTTCAAATCGAGCTAATAAGTGACGTGATTCGGTAATTGACCAAACTGGGCTGTTGGCTAACAAATGTGTCGTGCGGGGATTGTGAATAATAAAAAATCGATAACTAAAACATATTCTGGGGCCATAAAAATTGCTGACAATATAAACAAACAAGCAGTATCCATGCAATGGCCATGCAAAATGACCCATTACCATTAATTAGTTGCATTTAAAACAGCAATGACAACATGAACAACAACAACAACAACAACATCAAACTAATGAAATGACCACAACCGATAAAACGATAAACAAACAACAACCACAACGACAACACCAAAGTTGTTGCGACAGTGACAATTTAAGTGCAATTAATTTTTACTGATTTTTTTTTGTATTTTATTTATTTTTTTACAATTTTGTTCTTATTTGTTTTGTTTGCAGCCAGGCAGCAACATGCAACAATCTAGTTCGGCCCAACTGTAGGCGTTGCAGCCTTGACAATTATTATTGTTGTTGTTGTTGTTGTTGCTTTTTGTGTGTGTGTGTGTGTTGCCAAATTGTTTGTTGACTTTTCGCCTCAGTTGCAAGTGCTGCAGCTCAACGAGCTAAATGCCGGGGATAACTTTCAACCCAAGTCCCCCTCTCATAACACAACCCAACCCCCCTCCTCGGCCACCCTCATGCTATCCGTTGAATAAATATAATGGAGCTATTATTAAATATAATTTGCTGTCACGCCATGCCGCACACGTAATGTTGATTATATTTTAATTAATTTCTATACTTTAATGCCTTAATAATTTCATTTTTATTTGCAAAACAATAAAAAACAAGCGCTTGACTAGCTGAGATAAACAGTTTCCTTAGCAAATACTTATTCGAATATTTTTGTATTAATATCTTTGTATATTTTGTAGATACAAAAAAAAAAAAAAAAACTAATAACACTTCAATTCATTGCACACTTTTAATATTACACTCAGATATGAAATTAATTTAAGAAAATCGCTCAAACAAGTTTGAAATGTAAAAATTTCTTAAAATTAGAAAAGTACTTTTAAAAATTTGAAAATAAGCAAAAAAAAAATTAATCAAGTTACCAGGAAATTTTATGCCACTTTTAATTAAGCTGTTTGAATTTCATAAACTTTCTAATATGCTTATAAGTGTGAAATCTGCAAATATATGAAATAAGTAGCAAAGAATTTAATATTAGAGTAATGTGCTTATAAAGGAAATTAAACATATTTTTCTAAATTATGGAATTGAGACAAAAATATTGCAATTTTTAGAAAAGAAATTAATTTCTGAATAATTGTTAAGTTACGCTTGAAGCCAACCGAATGGCTAAATTCTAAAATGCAAAGCAACTTTTTTTTTACCAAAGCCATTTATATTTTGTAGTGGAGGATTATGGACTTGCTACGGTTACATGGCAATCAGTTGCAGTACATAACAGTTAGTTAAATGCAGGAGTCTATAATTAGAAGCGGAAATATGTTGATCAACACTTCACTTGGCCGCTTAAAGTGGCTTAGAAAACAACCAAATTGAGTGCCGCAAAATCGAAAAAAAAAAAAAATAGAAGAAAAACAAAAATAAAACACAAAAAAAAAACACAACCAAAATGAAACCATACACCGAAAAAAGCAAACAAAGTGCTGTGGGTCGATGGACGGACGGAGGGACGAAGGGACGGACGGAGGGACGGACGGACGAAGGGACGTAATAACGTGTAACTGTAATTAAACGAGTCAGCGATACATGATTTTAACGCCTGTCGCGTAGCCACAAAAGGACGATAGAAGAAACGAGAGGACTAAAAGTGGACTACGAAACACCTGAGCCAAAAACAACAACAACAACAACGAAAACGAAAATAAAATAAAATAAAAGGCAGACAAGGTTCGCGTTGGCCGCTGGCCGTTAACAGGTTTACATTACCCTGGTGCGCTCATTGCGCTAAGCGGCTTTTAAGGACTCGGCCTTAGACGCCAACATGGCAAGCGGCACGGGCAGGGGCAAGGGGAAAGGGACATGGACACGTTTTGTGTTTGCCTAGTCCGACGGCGGGCAAGGGCAATGACGCCACAGAAAAACACTTCGTGCACCACATGTGTGCAGCTCTATGACTGCTGCTGCTGCTCCTCCTCCTGCTCCTGCTGCTGCTGCTGCTGCTGCTGCTGCTGGTCCTCTGTCCTGTTGTGTCATGTCCTGACCAGTTTTGTTTTCATTGTGGCAAACATAAGTGACCAATTTTATGTGTCATTAAAATTGGACGCAGCCAGGACAAAAACTCTGCTGCTGCTGCTGCTGCTTCTGCTGCTGTTGTGGCTGTGTCTGTTTCTGCTGCTGCAGCACGTAATTAAATTACACCTGTCCCTAAGCCCTATTTGGTAACACCTTGCCCCTTGCTCCCATTGCATGCCCAGTGCTTGGTGGCAGGCGCAGACGCAGGCGCAACACAGAAGCAACGCATAAAAGTTCATTAATGCTGCTGCGGCGGCGCAACTCAACAAACTCGTCGAGAGAAACAGAGAGAGATAGAGAGAGAGATAGAGAGACACAGAGAGCTGAGAGCGCTTACCGGAAATGATATCCCTAGTCCGAAGTCTGGTCTCAGAAAGCCCTCTCATTCGATATGTGTGTATATTCTGACATACATACATATGTATGCATTGCATTTGTTGCTGCATATGTGATAATAATTAGCCCAGCTTGCAACAACAAACATTTACAGTAGCCGCGTTGCATGCCCCGCAGGCAAACGCCCCACAGCGTCAGCGATTGCCATTGATAAAATATGAATTCCAAAGAAGTAGATCGCACGGTAGTGCGACACACACACACTACACTTTCACAACCTATACACAAATTGATTCATTCCCAAAAAATGTGTAAATGCAATTGAAATATTTATAAACTGAATAAAATTCACAAAATCAGCTGATTGAGTGAAAAATGTAAAATTATTTTATTTCCATTTTACTCTCATCATTAAAATATAATAAATTATAAACAAAAATTCAAATGAATAAAATTCTAATTGTCGCTTTACTTTCTTGATAAAATTACCTGCTTCAGTCACATTTTCAAAAATATATTTAAAATGTGATAAATCAGCGCAAAAATACGAAATAAAATTACTTATTTCTTACAAAAAATGTTGATTGCGTAATCAGATTATACGGTAAAAATAATCAATCAGTGCTTGATATATATATTTATATACATATGTATGTTTATGCGAATGTAATTACCAAAAAATAATAACGTTTATAATAATGTAAATTCTTCTATAAATAAATAAAATTCTTCAAATAATAATTTATTTTAATTTTCCAGTTTTATTCAGTTTGTTCGTTTTAACTTGAAATGAAACTTGCATTAGATTTAATTTAATATCAACTTTTTTTGTTAATCTATTCATTTTTTTGGCCAAGTGTTTTTTGTGGAGCGGACGGGAAATGAGTTACGCTTAAAATTGATATGACTTGATTCAATTCGATTCGATTCGATTCGATTCGATTTGATTTCGTTTTATGGTCAGACTCTGGCTCAGGCTTTCAATTTAAAACCAATCTTGTGGCCCAGACCTAAACGCCGATCATTAAAGGATCATTAGTGCTCATAATCTGATTATAATGCGCTCAGTTTGGCTCTGTTTTAGCTTGTTTTTTTTTTTTTTTTTTTTTTTTGTCTCTGCTTCTTCTTTATACTGTTTATATCGACGTTTTTTTTTTGATATTGTTCGTTTTATTTTGTTTTCATTTAGTTTAGTTTTCGTTTTATTAACAACTTTTACCTGACTTTGGACATTTCGGATGCTGGAAACAAAGTCAAAAATACATATTTTTATGACTTGGACGCCAATTAATGAAGCACATCCCGTTGGCTCTCGGATCGCGTGTCAGCGACAAATCTTCAAGCTGTATCCAAACGTTGGTGGTGGTTGGGTCGTGAGGGGGGGTGGGGGATGGGGATGGGGAGTGGTAGTTCTCGCAGTCACCGGCTGACCCCTGCGAATGGGCATGGGAATGCGTGGTTTCAATTTTTGACTGTGACTGTGACTCTGACTCTGACTCTGACTTTGGTCGGGGTTGAGTTAATGTGCCGGAAATAGAATTATGAATACGTTGGCGTGCGTAATTTATGCCGTTCAAAATGGCTCGACTTGAGACTTGAATCGAGTCGAGACGAGTCGAGTCGAGTGGAGTCGACTCTTGGCTCGGCTAATTGGTGGCGGTGATTGTCGGATCGCCAAGGCTTTTAGATTTATCTATGGCCTAGCACTAAATAAACTGCGACTCTTCACGAATCCTGCGCCCATATGTATGCATGTGTGTGTGTGTGTGTGTGTGTGACTCTGTGTGTGCTGCATACAGACACGGGGCGTTATAATTTACACTTGAGCTAAAATATTGATACTCGAAAAGCAATTTAGATAAGGCCGATGCGAAGGCTCCGACGACGCACACTGGAAATTCCGCTTCACACCTAACAGCCAGCCAACCGCAAGGTGTGAAAAGTTGTCCTTATGTGTGTGTGTGCGTAATAGCCTCTAACTGTGTGTGTGTGTGTGTGTGCGTGCATTTGTTTTTGTGCCTTGGCTAAGTGCGTGCACTCAGCAAAAAAGTATATTCTGAAGACATGAAAACCGTTTATTGACATTTTGTAAAAAAAATTCCCTTCAGATAGATCAAATAAATATTAAATAAATTTTAAATGTTATGTTAAGTGCAATGTTTATTAAAAATTTTTACAGAAAACTTCTAGTTTTAAAAATCCTCTTTGTAAAAATCAGAAAACTAATTACAAAATATATTTGTACTGATATTTCAGAAAATTTATTTCGTTTTATTAACAATTCAAATTAATGCTTGATATTTTAAAGATGTATAAAATGTCGTATTACTATAATTTTTTTAATAACTTTAATTTTTCTTAAATACTTTTAATAGGGATTTAGCAAATGCAATTTTGTTGTGTGATGAAAATGTATTTATTATATGTAAATAAAATTTCAAATATTATTTATATACATATATATATATTTAAGACTACTTATTTTTATTTTATATAGATAATTCAGAAATATTTTCGATTTAAGGCTTTGTATATTAATGAGAATTATTGCATTCTAGTTTATAATTTTTTCTGAGTGTATCAGGACGCACAGAGCCTCTGGCTCAAGCTGGCTGCTAAGCAGGCAGGCAGGCGGGCAGGCGGGCAGCTGTCACCTAGCCGAGTCTGCGCAAATAATAATAAAAAAAATAAAACAAAAAATAAGGAAACAACAACAATGGCAACAACAGCAAGCCATGTTTCGTCTTGGCCTTGTTAGAGGAATTCAAGTGCTACCAGCTGTCAACAAATGGTAAGCTGGCGTCGCCTGGCACGCCTCCACGCCTCGTTGCCGCACTCGTTGTGGCATTAATGAGTGCGATAACATCAAAAGGCTAGACATGATTTGTCAGACACATACGCGGCTAAGAGGTCAGCAGCAGCAGCAGCAGCAGCAGCAGCAGTGGCAGCAACTCATCAAGTGCAACAACTCTCACACCCCAAAGGAAGTCGCTGCTGCCAAATTGTGAAGCGTATAATTAACGTTCATTTATTTTCAAATTAACATTCGATCAGCGTGCAACACATTCGGAATCGGGAGCAGCACCAGTAGCAGGAGCAGGAGCAGGAACCGGAGGCGGAGGCAAAGGCGGAGACGGTAATCATTAGCAAGTGTTGCCTAGCTTCTAATTTTGCAGCCGTCTATTTTACGCCGTTTTCAGCTGATATTTTTTTTATACAATTCTTCAATTTCCCATTGCAGACTGTACTTGCTTATGCTGATGATAATTGCAGATAAACCACAAAAACCAAAAAAAAAAAAAATGGTAATTTGTCGAATTAGCTAAAAAAAAAAATTACTGTGTTTAATAATATTTATCAAATATTATAAAGATCGGAAGAGAATCGCAGAAATATATATATATATGAATTTTAATTTAATTGAACAATGTATTTAAAAGATGGATTCCCAGTCGAGCTGCCCCGACTATAACATTCTATCTTGTAATTTTTTCAACTCATTTACTTAATTAATATTATTCGGACTCTGTGAGTTATTTATTTTAAATTAATAACAAATACTTAAATTAACAAATACGTTTTTACTGTGTAACAAAATGTTAGCAGCCAACTGATATTTATTTAACCCAAGACTAAGCCTAATATTTGCCCGTATTCAAGCTTGACAAATTTCTTAAGTATTCATGAAAAACTGAATATTCTACTATGTAAAATATATATACAATATATCTATCTGGCTTGGATAGATTGATCAGACTTATATATTTGAGTTTGAAAATGAGCTACTCAGAAGTAATACAGTCAAGATTAGATGCAGCTCAACTAATGGTTAACTAGTTGATGGCAAATTGAGTGCCACTTCAGTTAACTTTTAAGAGGCACTTTGCTGCCTTACAAAAACATCCCCTCCTTCCTCACCTCACCCTTCGCAGCCCTGTTCAACCCCCGCCGCTGTTTAAACTGACAGCTGACTAATGACAAAGTTGTTTTGTGTCCTGTGAACAAAGCATGAAAAAAATACATTTGAACACCCCGAAAACTTGACCGTGCTTAAAAACAAAGTTGCAACGGTTTCAGCCACAACTAAATACCCCTTACCCAAACCAAGGCAAGTGCAACAGAAAAGGGGGCACGAAGCAAGCTCAAGAAATGATATCACAGCGATCAGGCTGAGATTAAAATGCAGATTAAATGTTTAATAGATTAAATAAACATATTTATTTATTTTTTTATCAGTTCATTGGCGTGCAGAGTATCTGCTAGTCTGGCACTTTTTTGTTGCTTGGCTGTTGGCTGTTGCCGAAGTGCATTTCATGGACGGCAATAGCAAAAAATGTGGCGCTAAAGAAGGAAGGACAAAAAAAAATGCAAAATGTTTTTAATGCGAACACTTTTAACACTAATGGTGCCGGAATATTTAATTTGGCCAAAGCCAAATGCGAGTGCGAGGGGGCTGCGGGTGCTGCGGGGCTGCGGGTGCTGGTGCTGGTGCGGCTGTTGGCCAAAAAGAACCGTTGAAAGGCAACGGCCCGAAAGCACATTAAGAGCAGCAACAACAACTGCAACAACAACAACAACAACAACAGCCACTGAAAGAGAAGGAGAAACTGACTGGCAGGTGGATGGTACAACAACAACAACAACAACAACAACAACGGAACGGGCAAATGTACACCGCAAAACATGTCAAATGTGAACACAATCTCACAACCCACCCCCAGCCCCGTGACCTCTTCTAACACATTCACCCACTCTCCCACTCCCACACCTTCCATCTCTCCCTCTCTCTCACTCACTCTCATATCTTGTGGCACTTACCCGACACGCAGTCCACGCAGTTTGCCTGTTGGCAGCACTTTTGAGCCGGAGATGTTGGCGTAAATTTGTTAATTTGGCACCGATGACAACCAAAGCAAAAGCAGGAGAGCAACCAACCAACCAACCAACCAACCAACCACCCACCCAGCCACCCACCACACTCAGTAAGCACCACCCAACCACGTTCCAGCAACAGGCAATAGTCGCACTTACATGCCTCCCCCTGGCAAGGAGTGGCAAGGAGTGAAGCGTGGCATTGCGTAAAGGGGGGGGGAAAGTTGGAGGGCAGCAGCAGGTTTTGGGTATATATATATATATTTTTTTTCTCTGCATTTGTTGTTGTTGTTGTGCGCGTTGGTGTTGCGAGTTAAAATTGTTTTAATGCTGAGGCAAATTTATGCAAATTGCGCTCTTTTTGCATATTTAAAAAGCGAATACACGAGCACTTTGCCAAAGTAATTTGTTACATAATGGTGCTCCAGCTCCAGCTCCAGCTCCAGTTCCAGCTACAGTTGCAGCATTGAGATGCTGATGGGGTGTGGGCGACGGTAGGTGGTCCGGGGACAGCGGAGAGGGGCAGCAGAGGGACAGGAAGCGAGCCGAGCGCCATGTTGGAAAAGTTTAATTTGCCATAAGTGCGAGCCATTTTGCAGCGTTTTCTGAACTTTTTAATGGAACCTACAAAAGCTGTCATCGCCAGCAAACCGAAAGAAAGCAAAACCTCCCAAAATGCTCAGCTTTGTGTTTGTGTGTGTGTGTGTGCGTGTGTGTGTGTGTGTGTGTGGTGTGGGCATGTGACAAAATTATGCAAATGCCATTTGCCTGTTAAAATATGTTAATGCTCTTCGCGCTCTCTGTTTCGCTCAGTGTAATACTCTCTCTCTCTCTCTCTCTCCCTCTCCCTCTCTCTCTCTCTATCTATCTCTTCAGCTATGCGCACTTTTTATACAGTGAGTTTTCAGATTTTCGCTGCCTTTGATGATTTCAGCATTTTAACAGAGACACTTAACGAGCCACATGTGATTGAAGCAAGGATTGAGGGAGGGTGGGAAGGAGGGAAGGAGGTAAGGAGGGAAGGAGGGCAGCACAAACAGCAAAAAGTTCAAATGGTTGATTAAGAAAAAATTAACTATGTACACAATGAATGTGGATTCAATTATTGTCTTTCCAAAAACTGCGTCAATTTGGTTGAATTTTCAATTGTGAATATTGTATAAAAACCTGGTTAAATTATTTATATTTAACTTTGTAGTTATTCACTTAAGTTCTCCAAAACATAAATTTGCAGGCATCTTTAAATTAATATAAATTTATGAATTAAAATTTATTTATTTAAGAAATAAGACAAAAGTATTAAAAAATTAAAGAAATAATAAAAATAAAAAAAAAATTAAAAAAGTTATTATTTTTGGTGCTTGCTTAAGATCGAATTGGCTTAAGATAATTTGGTTTCAAATTTTAAACAATGAATGGCTGCTTTCAATAATAATTTCTAACTTTAAGTTTTTCAACTTTCGTATTCTTTGCAAATTGTTTTCTAAAGTCTATGAAAAATTATTTGAGAGCGCTGCTTTTGCATATAAATAAATTTGGAATTAAATCATTACAGAAAAAAAAAAAATCTTAAATTAAAATATATAAAATATTATTTAAAAAAATGAAGTACAGCGAGAAGGTGCAAAGATTGAGTAGATGGACAGATGGATGAATGGTTGGATAGTTTGACGGGGTGTTGGCTTTGGGGACACAGCAATAAATTGCCACGCCCCAGAGACAAAAGCATATGAAAAATAATCGTAATCTGAGCGAGATGGAGTGAGAGTGAGAGAGAGAGAGAGAGCGAGTAGACAAGCACAATGCCAGTAATAAAAGCGACGGGCAACGAAAACTTGTCAACCTCTAACAATAATTGAGTCATAAACTTTATCTAATGACAATTTATGCCGTTGAAAACAAAACAGAGAAACGAGTTGATAATGCACTCGACACCGGAAAGATCGAGATTTATATATATATATATATATGTATGTGTATGTTCATACATAAATTTTATACTTGCGGTTTTAAATCATAATTTCAAAATGGATAACAATAAGAGTCATAAAAATGGTGTCTCATTAGCAATGCTGGCATTATTTACAGCGAACCGAAACTGTTGCCGTTAGACTCGTAAGCCTCCCGACCTGGGATTGGGCCTGGCCCTGGGATTGGGCCTGGGCCTTTACGACTATTACCGCCTCCATTCGTTATAATTTGTATGTGTCAATTAGAGAAACCGCAGCTTCAAGCCCAACTCGGACTCTCGGCTTGCTCTCCAAGCGTAAATTTCTATGGTCAAGACTGCTAGAGAGAGAGAGAGAGAGAGAGAGAGAGAAGTAGTGGGAGGGGGAGCAAACCACACTAATTAACTTAAATTTCAATTAAAATGTCTTTTGTTATGTGATTTTTATGTGGCCAGTTTGCCCATTAGTTCATAGCCGTGGCGAACCGGAAACTTTTGTCACCCAAAAAATGCTAATGAATGCGCACGTCCGCTGTGCCCCTCAATGCCGCTCTCTCTCTGCCCCTGTGCCGCTGTGCTGGTGTCCCCTGGGACCCTCTGTACCGAAATGTCACCTACCTGGAAAACTATCTATGCACAAACAAACAAATGGATAGTGGAGTGCTCGTTATATTCATTTGATACCATTTCATTTGGGTGTATCGTGTTTATTTGTTAATTTTTGGCCTTTCCTATTTTATGTATTTTTTTTTTTGTTTTGTGTTTCTTTTTTATATTTATGAAAATTTCTTCATTAGCACATAAATTAAGTTTAATTACATTTTAGTTGGCTTTATTAAAAATCATCTGGCTCAACGACAACAACAAACAAAAATGTTACAATCAAAAAAAAAAATAACAGTCGCAATTGAGTGCAAAATGGCGTCAGCAGCGGAAATGCGCCATGAAAAGTGGCGTTTTTCAAGTTATGTAAATTGTTCTGGAAATGGAAATGGAAATTGGTGCTATATATTTCTATTGTGCTTAAACTATGCACACATATAGTTATGTAAATCCACAACTACAGCCTACATTAAATAGTTTGTACTAACGCAAGTTGCTCGAACTTATATGCAAATTAATCTTCAACTATACAAAATTATTTTGTTTATTCACATAAAATGTGTATAATGAATGAATAATAATAATAAGTAAGAATTTGTAAGTTTTTTAATATTATAGGTATAGTGAAATCAAAATATTAATTGAAGTTGGCAATCGAATGAAAAATGTTGTAAAATTTTTTGATTTTTTACATCTTTTCAGCCGATAAAATTTATTAATATTTTGTTATATTTTATATTTCATATTTAATTAATTCCTTACTTTTCAATTGTAAGTCAATTAATTTTAATATTATTTTGAATTTTCTGAATATATATTTTTTGAATTGTGGTCTTTAAAAATTTTGGAAACTACAAAGTAAAAAAAAAATAAAAGCTGCCTTGTTCTAATTAAAAGTCGGTTAAAATTGTTCAGATATGATCAGAAGCAGCTAAATAAAAAAAAGAGTTAAATAGGTGTTATTATTTAGATGGATACCAGTGAGAAAGACCCATTTAAGCCATAGCCTTTGGTCAGTATAGCGAGCAGAGTTTATATACATTTATATAGAAATATATCTCAAATGTAATGTGGCAAGCATTAAAAATGCATCTAGCTGCAATTATGGGGTAAGCACGTAAACACATTGAACATAACTCATTGTGTGGCAGGCAAAGTTGCCATAAAATATGATATAGTGAAGAATCCATTGTTATTGTTATAATCTCTTAGAGAGTCGGTTGCAAAGCTGTTCATGGAACATGATTACGCTGTGCTCCCTTCAAGTTCTCACAAATATGTTTTGTTTTTTTTTTTTTTTTGGTACCAAGTTAAAGTTTTGTTTGCACTGTAACAAGTTGCAAATTACATGTGAATTTGCGATACCCCCCCCGTAAAATACCCTATCCACAAATGTGACACTCGTTGCGTAATGGGGTACGCACCTGTGAGAACCCCTTTCTAATTATGCCCCATGACCGTTCTATCACCTCATTAATCACATACCATTAGCCTGGGTCGGGCCAATCGATTGTCAAATGCTCAGGCAAAAACCAAAAAAAAAAACAAAAACAAAAATACACTTGGAGGAAATACAATTATATTTATTTATTTTTATCGTTGCGTATTTATCTTAATTACTTTTTCGCTATTGAGTGGCTGTCCTTACAACTGTCACTGCTCTTGCCCCTGCCCCAGCCACTGCCCCCACCACCATCTCGTACCCCTTCTCATGTGTTATACAATTCAATTTGGTTTGTCGGACAGCTGGAAAACGACAGCAAACACACTAAAACAAAAACAATAACAAAAACAGAAACAAATCCAGAGACGACAACGACAAAACAATTCAATCAACTGAGGCTTGCTTGAAACATTTGTTGTTGTTGTTGTTGTTGTTGTTGTTGGTGTTGTTGTTGTTGTTGGTGTTGCTATTGCGGCCTGTGTTATCACCAATTGATATCCTTTTTAATGATACGAGCTGACCAAACCTTTTTCAAGCGGCTCAACAATTAGAGAAGACTTCGGTTCAACCGATTGACTGACGGTTAGCCTCATTGTCGCGTCATCGTCATCATCATCATCATCATCATCATCATCATCGTCATCATCATCATCATCATCATCATCCTCATCATCGTCGTCGAGTCGTATCAATTTACTCCGAGCGTTGGCGGTAATAGAGACGGTAACAAGTCGTGGGGAGGGGGGGCGTTGGCGGTGTCGGGGAGGGCAGCACAAATATGTCATCAAAATGTGAACGAGATAAAGATAGAGAGATAGACAGCAAGCGAGAGAAAGAGAGAAAGAGTGAAATAATGTAGTTTTGATTCACCGCAAAACAAAATAATTCATCAATCATGCACACTTGACCGGACCGGACCGGAGCGGAGCGGAGCGGACCGGGCTGGACTGGACTGGAGCGGACTGTGTCCGTTCGGCTAACCAAATGCACACTGTACAGTGGGTCACAACGGTATGCCACCAGACTGGGATCAATGTGCGTTCAATAATGCAATTAAATATGTGTACATATATATATATGTGTACATATATATATATATATATATATATATCAGTTTATCATTCTAAAATTAGAAATTTGTGCTTTGTTCATATCGGATTTATTAAAAGAAGAGATTTTCAACAACTTCTTCTAAACTTTAATATATAAAATCAATATATATATATATATATATATATATATTATATTGTATATTATGTATATATGTCTATTATATCTAATTTTATTGACAAGTATATTAATAGGCATAACAAAATAAATATCAGAAGAGTTAAGTTGACAAAAAATTGATTTTATACTGTATATATATATATATATATATATATATATATGTGTGTATATTTGATAGAACTTTTTTCAACAAAAAATCAATAAAATATAAAATATAAAATAATAATAATAATTAACTGACTTATCCAAGATACTTTGGATAATATTGTAAAATACGCTTTAACTAATTTAACTTGTTCCACAGTGCCACTTGTTTAGTTAGGTATACGTATCTTTATTCCTTTCGTCACATATATATATATATATATATTATATATTCTCGTCTGGCCATCAGGGCTGTCGTGGAGGTAACATTAGAGAGCAGCCGCCGCATCCTTTAACCAATTTGATGCCTCTGCTGTGTGACAAAAAATCAATCACAATTTGAGCTCAATGCGTGGGTCGAGTTTTAAGGTTTGTGTTTTTTTGAAGTTTTGAGGAATTGGTTATTGGTTATTGGTTGTTGAGTGTTAAGTGTTGGGTGTCCTCGAGAGTGCCACGCCCCACACTCAAATATGGGCTTGAATGACTTTCGCACGCTTAACGACTGAGCAGTTTTAATCAATTTGAGACAGTGCCAAGTGGCAAGTGACCAACTAGCCAAGTGCTCAAGTGGCCAAGTGAATGGCATGTTATGGAATTTGGCTACACAGTGAGAAGCCGAGTGCTTTGCGTATTAATGCCAAATTGGCGAACGTTCAAAATGTAATCAATGCGGGAGATGCGTACAATGTAATTGAAACCGATCAACACTGTGCTGTGTGTGTGTGTGTAGTGTGTGTAGTGTGTGTAGTGTGTATGTGTGTGTGTATGTGTGTGTGTATGTAGTGTGTGTGTGTGTGTGTGTGTGTGTGTGTGTATGACGAGGAGAGGGGTCAACTGTGTAGAGTATGTGGAGCAGCAAAGGCACTGACAAGGCTTTTTGACCAAGTTAAGTGCTCATTAATGCGTAACACGGAGATTGGCTTCAAAAGCCATGCACCGAATGCCTTTAATTGTTATTAAATTACCACACCAGGCACAAAGCCACTAAGCCCAGAGCCAATAAGCCCAAAGCCCAAAGCCCGAGAGCCAAGTGCGTTCACATGAAGCAAATGTGAATGTGAATGCGAATGAATGTGAGTTGCAAAAAATATATATATAAATAAAAAAAAAATATAATGAAAACAAATATCAAAAAGTGTTTCAGAAGATTCAACACCCTTATATATATATATATATATATATATCTATATTAAGTTGTTGAAAATGTGTCTGAATGAGTTCAAATTATGATATTTGATGTGACCCATCTATATATATATATATATATAGACATTTTCAACAACTTAATATATATATATAATCACGGGAAATTTATCATACTTATTTCTCTCTTATTCAACTTTTTACTAAATTTTTTATTTATTTTACTTTTGCCGTATTTTCATAGTTCTTGCAATAAATATTTTCAATTACCTCATTTAAAACTAGCTATTGGAATATAAGATTTTAGCCAAACACAATTATGAATATATTGACTAAAATTACTAATAATTAAAAGAATATGTAACAATTCTGTCTACTGATGAAAAATTAGTAAACATTGAACTTTTCGTATTTTAAATATTGTATGTCAATTTATTGAAATTATTTAACTCACACAAAAAGAGTTCTTATATCAAATTGCATACTTTAAATTGTAGACTTTAAAGTATTTCCATATGATGAATATGTTTAAGACAGATTTTGCAACAAAATGCCGATAACTTTCTTTTTTGTAGGGTATAAAATAATACCCCGATCGAACTAAGGACTGGCCCGGGCCGAGCTCTTTCGAACCACATGGGTGGCCTGAGAGCATTTTAATATATATTTTGATATAAATATTATTTAGCGCTCTATTGTTGTTTGGCTTTCGATTTAATATGCGATGATGATGATTTTGCATATTCGAAGCCATTCGAAGAGTTTGCATAGCCGTGAAGTTCATTCAACTGTTCAACAGCTCAACGGCTCTGCCCCGGGGGCAAGAAGGGGTCGGTGCTGTTGCAGCACAGTAGCCACAAATGGAACAGCGACGGATAGAAAATCGAAATCCAAATTATTGACACTTGAGGTGAGACAAACGAAGGGCCAGATTCATATGGTAAGAGTCAGAGTCAGAGTCAGAGCCAGAGCCAGAGCCGGAGGGCAGAGGGCAGAGAGCAGAGAATAGCGCATTGAGGATAGCAATGCCTGAACACTCAGCTGCTTGTATTCAACTCATGTTCGTGCCCAAGCTACCGAAAATTGTTCATTAATGAAACATAATTGATTTCATTCATTAATCATTAAGCGTCGCCCGATAGACGAGCATCGCATTCAGAGTTGAGAGTTGAGAACACAGAACACTGCAAACCAGCTCAAGAGCTGCAGACCCGGAGACCCAGGAGACTCGGAGACTCGGAGAGTGCGTGTTAGATACTTCCGCTCTCAAAAAGGGTTAAGCGATGACGCAGCTTACATAAAAAATAAAAAAAAAATATATATATATATATATATATATATATATAAATATGTATGTATGTATGTATGGATATTTATGGATTTGCCGTGCTATGAACTATGACTTTCACTTGACAAACACACACACACACACATCTGGTATGCTCAAATTACAGGCAGGCAGATCCAAATATTCACATATATCATCTTCCTAAACAGTGCACATTATTTATGCCATAAGAAAACAAAGATTTGAAAATTAATTCAATATTCATTGCCGTAGCTGAAATACTCTTTAAACTACCATTCCAAGAATACGAAAGATACGAAATATGCGAAAGAGAATTTTTGTAAACTGCAGCAGCAGAAGTATAAAAAATCTTAACAAAACCTTAACTTTAATTTTGAGTTGAAATAAATATAATTTTAATTGCATCCAAATTTTATTTGAATCATTGTCAAGCTGCAGCAAATTTCTAAAAATCATATTAATATTAAAAATGTTCATATTATTAATTCAAGTAGCTGTTAAATATATAAAAATATATCTTTATATAGAAGAAAAAAAAAATACAAGTCCACCATTATTCTGTTGATTTATTCCTATAAACCTAGGGATAATATTGAAAATAATAAAACAATAACATAAAAAAAATATAAATTAATCTAACTTAAATATCTTAAATAAAATTAAAACAATAATTATATTTAATAAAAAAAATACCATATATATTATTTATAATTGCCAGTCAGTTAACCAAAATATTTTCCTAAAATCAAATTATTGAGCACGATTTGTTAATAATAAAAATTTAATATTTTTATATGATGTGGAATTGGTTTTGTTGCAAGTTCGATGAAGTAACTGAAATGCCCAACGCTTGCCGCATGCCCCTCAGGAGGGAACTTCATAATTTTGATTTAGAATGTGCGCAGGCGCAGCTCAAAGCGAGCCGCAGTCCAAGATGACTCCACATGGTATATGGGCAATGTGACAAATTTATGAGACGGCGATCCCCAAGAAATCACTTGGCCTGTGTTGTGTGTTGTTGTGTTGTTGTGTGTTGTGTGTTGTGACAATGAAAACTTTTTCGGGGCTAAAAAGGTATGGGTCTATTGAATTGCCCGCACGAAGACCAAGAGAGAGAATCGAAATGATGATGGGAGCGGGAGGCAGAAAGGGAGGCAGCTTCAAGTTGAATTTGAGTTTCGGCTTTGGGGCACCTTTGTGGAAGTGTGTTTTGTGTTTTGGGTGTTAAATTTATGTTTGGCTTTTAGCTAAATTCAAATTCTATCGCTCAATTATGTTGAGATAAAAGGAAATTGCTGCGACATTAACACTTTCTTAATCTGATGTTCTGAATTTATATGCGGCCGAGGAATTTAAGGCGGCGTCTCCTCAATGCAACAACGCATCGCAGAGTCAGAGTCGCATTAATGCCACGCGCAGCCAGCGGGTCCGACAGATCTTAAAGGGGTCCAGAGCAGAGCACATAACCAGGTTGAACTGAAACTGGCCTGAAATGTGGCCGAAAACTGAAACCGAGCGCTGTTTATTTTAAAATTTATTACCAAAATTATCGACTAAACGATGCAAGCAAAAACAATCGATAAAAGTGAATTCTTTTAGCCGGCTCGATGGAACGGTCGGAGGATGCGCTGAACTGGGGCTGGCCCGTTGCCAGTTTAAAAGCCATTGCATTAAACGTCAAGAAAAACCTTTTAATTTGCTTGTAACAAAAATTTGTTATCTCCTAAACTGTGCCATAAAAAACGAGAACGCAAACGAGCCAGCGGCAAAGCTGAGCTCAGCTCGAGCCCGAACCCAAACCCAAACCCGGATCCATTTTAATATATCACGGGGAATGGGCATGAGAGACACACACACCATGTGTGTGTGTGTGTGTGTGCTTATATATATGTATTGGAAATAGGAATGGGAATTGAAATGAGTATGGAGTATCGAGGAGCAACAGTCGACATTCAGTCTGGGCATGTCTCAGGTCTCTCGATTCCCGATACTCGACTCTCGAAACTCGACTCTCGGCCGGCTCTTAAAAGGTGTTGATGTTTAAGTTTAACATTGTTTCTCCTTATCGTTATAGTTTAGTGGCAGCAACAACAAAAGCGGCCCAAGTCCAAAAACGAAAAAACATAACACAAAAAAAAAAAATAAAAATAAAATAAAATAAATAAACAAACAAGAAAGAAAAAAAAAAAAAGGAATTAAAATAAAGATCAACTTTGGCTTTGGGTCCGGCTAATTGATGCAACTTTTATGGCAGTGCCTAAAGAGCCGAGAGAAATTGTATAGTTGGAGTGAGTATTTTTAGCTCACGTTTACAACTCGACGATAAGCATCGCAGCACTTGAGATAACACCACCAGCAACAACAACAACAACAGCAACAACAACAACGCCAGCAACAACAACAACAACAAGCTGAAGTGGCTTGTTGGCATCTTGTGGAGTATTTGGAGCACTCGCGTACAACTTTTACATTATGCACTTTGAATACATCTTGTGCGATAAGCTCGACTCTTGTTCCTGTTAGTCCAAACCCTTCCTTAGTCCACCACCCCCCCCCCCCGTTCCCAATCCCACCTCTTGTTATCCTTGCCCCAGCCCTCCGTTTACGGTGTTGTTGCCGGTTGTTGTCTCCGCTAAAATATATTCATCACAGCGCACAACTGATAGTCGGCTGGACGAGACGAGCAGCGCTTTAATGAATGACCAGTTCCAGTTTCAGTTAAGGTCTCTGTCTTGGTCTGGGTCCGCGTACCGATCTGGGGCTGAAGGTAGGTGTGCTAATTGATGTGCCATCTCATGGCCAGGGCCTGACGCACGTTGCACGTTGCACGCTGCACGTTGCACATCGTCGTACATCGGACATTGGACAACAGACGCTGAACGACCGGACGACCGGACATTGGACGTTGGCGCGTGGGCTTATCGCGCCCAAAGTTGGGGCGTCATAAAGTTGCACGATGTCAACGCGCCAGCCTCCAGCCCATGGCTCCAGCTAAAGTCCACACACACACACACACACACACACACACAGCACACACACACAGACAATATCTGGGCCGGCTAATGCATCAATTTGTGCGGCAACTATTTGATTTATGTGCTGTAAAAAGCGCCTGTGGAGTCGGAGTCAAATACGGAATGCGGACATTCAAAAGCTGAAAAAAAACATAGCCTTTTTAGAGATATTATATAGATATATATGCTTTTGCTTGTATTTGAACTATTATTTCATTTTATATCCATTTATTTTCTATTAAAATCAATAAATCTAAAATCTCAGCCCTATCGAATAACTATACATATAAAATAAAAATTACTTGGCAATATATGATTTGTATGCCTTAACACTTTAATTTCAATCTAAATGTTGGAAAAACATTTTTAAAATTTTTCCTTTTTTTTTTTGAATTTTTCTGTTTAGTCTGATATTAGGCAACGTTTTGTAGCCTTAACTAGCATTAATATCAATTAGATATGTATATATATATCTAAAACTATGGTCTACTACGATTTGGGCTTTAAACCAGTTTTCAAAAGGGAATAATACATTAAATTAGCAATTTTGAAAACCTGTACTGACATCAACGTATGTAAGTGGAAGATCCAAAAATATCTGATTAGATTATGCGAAATAATTCTATTATTGGGTAAATATTCACCAATTCAACCAATTTGTAAGCCACTAAATTTTAATTGGCAATACAAGCTGTAAGTTTTATTTTATTCTGGTATGTCAAACAATAATAATAAATAAATAAATAATTTAAGCTACTATTAATGCTTAAAGCCTAAATGTGTGCGCACAATGCCCAAAATACATAATATTCTGTCATTATTAATGCCATTCATATCCTACACAATATCAATCCCATATTTTTTTTTTTTTTCCATTTCCGTCTTTTCTGTCTGCTTGTTCAACTATTTATCTAAAATGTATTTTTCTATATGTCAGCCTCGATTTGGTTGCCATACAAAAGACCACTTAAAATCGATGCCAATACGAATTCATATTAAAGGCACACTTATAAAAATTATAGACAGAGATGGCGATGGGGCAGAGAGCGGAGGGTTATCAAATGGAAAACTAGATAAATGTTGTACAAATTGTTAACTGCTTTTTTATGTTAATCGTCGCATACAAACTTATACAAACCATAAAAAAAAAAAGAAGAAAAGACAAAATCAAAATCAAAATCAAAATCAAAGCGCACGACAAACGCAGTTCAAAAAGTCAGGTGAATTTGGATTTCAATTTGAAATTATAAAAAAAATGTGTTCGACTTTAGTTTGCTGGTTCGATTCTGAATTCGAATTAGTCGTACAAAAAGTCCGAATTTGCACTCACCTCGCCACTCTGCGACTCTGCTCCGCCTCCTGTGCCTCTGCCTCTGCCCCTGCCCCTGTGTTGCTGCCTCTGCCACTGCCACTGCCTCTGCCACTGCCTCTGCCCCTGCCCCTGCCCCTGTTCGTTTGTGTTCAGGTCGGGCAAATGGCTTGCTAAGTGGTTTTAACACTTTTATAGCGTTAAGTTTTTAATTTAATTCGCTAATAAATAATTTAAGTCAATTTTCAACATATAAAAGATTGTGCGATCATTAAATGTGTTTTGCCCTCCACGTTTTGTTTTCGCCTCGAATTCTGTTTGCTTCCATTTGATTTGATTTCACTCCACAAAACTATATAAATGAACAAACATAGATCTGCTCATTCTCAGCTCGTTGCTTTTTCAAAATTCATTCACTAAAAATAAAAATAAAAATAAAAACAAAAATACAAAAATACAAAAATAAAAAACGCTCACGATTGTTAATGTGAATCGGCGTTAATGGCTCAAATTCGAATACGAATGTTGTGGCTTTTCAACAAATTTGACGACAGTCTTTGTTGTTTTTTTTTTTGTTTAAAATGACATTTAAGTAATTATCTAATTAAGTTAACATTTTGCTTAGAGATAAGTGATAAATTATTTATTTTCCAATTTCAATACATTTCTCATCAAACCTCTCAATCCACTTTTACACCTTTATTTATGGCATTTCCCTTCAAAATGCTGTATTTTTCAACTGATTTTATGAAACTTGGCGCAGATTGGTTGGTTTTCAGTTTTGAATTTATGGTTAAAAACGAGTTTTTTGCCAATCGACTATAGATAGATTCCAATGAGCCACAAAATATTGTTGCCAAGAGTATTTAATCTTCGGCATGCCGAGACTCATTTTATTTGCCTTTTGTGGTGTTTTTTACATGCATTTTTATGGAATTTGCTTAAAAACGCCACCTAAGATCAATTTTGTTGCCGATTATCTTTTGAGCTGGTTTTTTATTAAATTATACTGTGATCTTTGTGTTGCCATAAATTTTGTATTTGTGTTCGCATTATTGATTTGTTTGCTGTTTTCGGCGAGCTCCAGTTTGACTGATCAAACAAAGCCAAAAAAAAAAAAGAGTGCTCAACCTGCAGATACCCTGTATTCAGGTGTTAAAACCCAACTTAGAGTTGATTGGCTGTCATACATTTTTTTGCCTCTACCATTTCTCTTTTACACTTTCACTCACTTAAAATCTCTTTCGTTGCAGTCAGCAGAAAATAAAAAAAAAAATGTATTTTAAAAAATCAATTTTATCAAGGCCATGTAATCAAATCTGTATATGGATTCAAGTGTATGCAACAATTGCCTTAATTCGTTGGTAATTCGAGATGCTTACAAAGTTTCAGTTTGCTGAATAATAGAGGAGGGATGCGGCGGGGTATCCGGCAAGCAATGCCGTGTCACCCGCTCGACATTCTGAATCAAATGTACATCAAAATAATAATCAAAAGTAATTTGCGACAGCAGGAATAAATGCAAACGAAAACGACAACGCAGCGGCACTTGAACCAAAATAGGCATTAGAGTCATATCCCCATCCCCATTCCCATTCCCATTCTCATCATCATCATGGGTCTCATTCCCGTTTCCATTCACATCTCATCCACATTCATATCCTGACAAGTGCTGGCGGCGGGCGGGTTTTGCTCTGGTCACATAGCGTATGCTATACGCCGACGGGGTGCTCCTGGGGTGCTCCTGAATTGCTGCTGCTGCTTCCTTCCACTTGGTTTACCGCGCACATCAACACCCTCAGCTAATTGATGACAAATCATTATGAGCCAGCCAAGCACTCGCACCCAAAGCCAATTTTGATGAATGGAAATGGAAATGAAAGTGGATGTGGAAATGAAAATAGAATTGGGAATGGGAATGGGAATGGGAACACAAATAGAAGTGAACATGTGGATGATGATGTTGCTCTGGCTATAGCGACGCCCTGAATGTGGATTGGCCAACTGACGTCGAACATTTCGGCTGACAACTGTCAAATTAGCAGCCGAGCAAACGAGCAGCCAAACACAAAAGGAATTAAGGCCAAAAATTACATTCCACATTCAACATACAACATAAAACAGTGCCTGTTAAAAGCGAGAGGACAAAACAGCAGCACGAGCCAAGGACGCCCTGGACGGTGCTCACAATATTCAAATTGTGAACATATTCAGCTCCGTTGGCCACGAGGGTTGCCACAACTGTTCCTTGGCTTAGGTGCCACAGAAAAATTAAAAAGACATGCGGAAAAAGTTGCATGCAATTTATACTTTCAAATGATTGACAAATAATTCGAAATCTTTACTTAGAAAATTTATTCGCTGAGCAGCAAAAATTGCATATTCAATTTTATAACGCTGCATTTATAAATAAATTTAAGTAAGTGCAAAAAAAAAGAGGTTATCATTTCTTGAAAAAATTGTAAATATGTGTTGAAAATCGCTGAAGTGTCAACATTTATAAATTATTTGAGCTATAAAACTGGCATTAAGTAATTTGAATATTAATCTCAAAACAAATGTAATCAAAGCAGAATTAAAAGTGCATTAAAAAAGTAATAAAGAAAAACCAGTTTTGTATTGAACATTTTCTTTTATATGAACTTTGATAACTATGTAAATATGCTGCAAACAGTTTCGTACAACCCTCGCAATTCATCCCCGTTGCTGATGCGCCGGTGGGGGGCAGGGAACGGGGAAGGATTTCGTGTCAAAGAGACTGTGTGGCACGCAGAATCGATGCATCGCATCGCATCGCATCGCCTGCTGTTGCCATTTGGGCAGTGGCACAATTGAAAATTGGCTCAGGCCGAGAATCGAGAGTCGATCGAATCGAAGTCGGAGGCGACTCGAGGCGGCTCGGGTAATTGGATCCCATGTGCAACTGTTTGTTTGCTTTTTGTCCTGGGCCTTTTGTTTTGCGCAAATGCGACTTGCTGGATTTTTGGGAACAAGTTAAAGTTGCACTCGCCGGAGCACTGAATTTGCCGCCGGCACCTCGCACAGCTTGCGGTCCATTTGCGCACGCGGACAACGGCGGCGCTGCTGAGGGGAAACCTGGTCGGACGGAACCCTTGACAGCCCTCGGTTGGTAAGTCATGTAGCCGTAGGCGCAGTTTAGTCACACTTCAGTTGCCAACTGGCCAGTTGCACGTCGACAGTTGCCATTTGTCGCATTTGCCCAACATAGTCCCAGTCCCAGTCCCAGTCCCAGTCCCAGTTACAGTCCCAGTTACAGTTACAGTCACAGTCCGTTACAAAAGTCTTGCCACGTGCCGCAGCGAAACAAAAGGCTTGACTTTTGGCGCTCTTACAACGGCACACTCACAACCCAAGGGGGTAGACCACACACACACACACACACACACACATACAGGCACGAAGAGACACTTGACTAACGGCACTTGGCCCTGGCGCCCCTGACAAACCAAAGAGTATCGGCTTACCCAGCCTCGGTGAGAACCTTTGGCATTGGCGTGTGCCTGGGCCAACGACTCCACCAAAAGACAAAAGACATGCCACATGGCATACACTATGTGGCACACACAATATATACATGCCATATGCCATATGCCATATGCCACATGGCAGATGAATTCTGGCTTTGGGGCTCTGATTGCGTTGCACAGTTAGGATTGATTGAAAATTGGTAAACCGCAAATGCAATTGCGAAGCGAATTGCAAATCGATGATGAGGATGAGGATGAGGATGATGTTGATGTTGATGCCGAAACTGAATTTCTTTAGCTCAGCATCCAAAGCTACACAGCGACAAAAATAAATGTTTTACATATTTATTTGCTGTTTATTCAAAATAAATAAATTATACAAAGCGTAAAAATTAATTTTATTGTATTTTTGTTGTAAAATTTAATAAAACTTCAATTGTATTTGCATTGCACAGAAATTTATAAAAGCTAGAAATAAAAGTAACAAAATAAAAAAAATTTGGTTTTTAAAATAAATGTTTTACATATTTATTTGTTGTTTATTCAAAATAAATAAATTATACAAAGCGTAAAAATTAATTTTATTGTATTTTTGTTGTAAAATTTAATAAAACTTCAATTGTATTTGCATTGCACAGAAATTTATAAAGGCTAGAAATAAAAGTAACAAAATACAAAAAATTTGGTTTTTCTTCTAAAAATTAAATTTTTTGAATAATATTATATTATATTATATATTATTATTATATTATTATATGAAAAATATAATATGAATATAATTTAAGCATTACAATAACACAGTTCCCCATTTTGTTTTTATTTAACTGGCAATAATTTCTTAATGTGTCTCTCTCTCTCCCTCCGTCTCTCTCTCTCTCTCTCTCTCTTTTTCACAATTTACTATAAATTACTTGAACTTTTATAAGAAGTTTAGTTCTTCCTTGGATTAGCCAGCGGCAGATCTTCGATAGATATTGCAAAAATATCTCAAAATTGTTGAGAGATTCAAGCTTTCTGCTAATAAATCACGAATAATTTTTGTCTTATGTTTACAGTTGCTTTTTTTTGCACACAAAAAACTATTTAAAATTAATCAAAGCATTTTTTCTTTTCATTTTTTTGTTTTTTTTTGCTGTGTAAATAAAACGCATGCAAATTGGGCCGCAGGTTCAAAACCAGTAGCCGCCAAAAGCCGCTGTTGTTAATGTTGCTGTTGTTGCTGTTGTTGCTGTTGCTGTTGTTAGTGTTGTTGTTGCCGCTGTAAGCCGCAGACGCAGTCAGTCTGAGTAATTTGCAGCGTTTAACTGGCGACGAGGGCCACCGGCAAATCGATTTCTGTAGCTGCTGGCGCCACAAAGCCATTTACAATAATTTAAAGGCAGCTATGTTTTTTTTGTATGCATCCAGAGCAGGCGGCACAGCTACAACTGTGACTCAATATTGATTCAACGTTAACCTTGTCGCAGCTCCCTGCAGCCCCTCCCCTTCGTGGCAAATGAACCCTTGACCTTCGGCTACATCAATTTCGCACGGCTTCCGTTTGCAGTTAGTGTTGAAATGTGGGTGGTTCGAGGGGGAAGGAGGAAAGGAGGAAAGGAGGGAAGGAGCTTCTGCCTTCCGGCCATTGATCGAGGGATGTCTTTGGCCAAGTTGTGTCATCTAATTTGATAAACACGCATTTAAGCGAGCACAAATTTATTGATAACGGAAACGGGAACGGGAACAGGAACGGGAACGGGAACGGGTCCACAACTTGCGCCATTGTGCGCAACAAATTGGGTGTGTAATGAAAAGCAGCAGCAGGAACAGGAGCAGCACCCAACTCCCAAATTCAACTCCATCCCCAAACACAGTTTTTTTAATGCTTAGTATGCAGTTGTTAGACGGCTCGTGTCCTGTGACAAATTAGCTTCACAAAGAAAGCAGCAGCAACTGAAGCACCATAAAAAACGCACAGGAACTGAGGGGCATAACAAAAGTTGTCAATTAGCCAGGAAAAGATGCGACGACGCTGAACGCATTGCAGCAGCTTCCGGTGTGAAAGCATTTTGTCAGCTCGAACGCACACAAAGTAGAAGAAGAAGAAGAAGAAGAAGAATAAGAAGAAGTTCACAGAATTCACAATCGTCTTTTTGGCCCAAAGATGGCCCACAGTTGGCTCAAGGGGAGCATCGCAAATTGTATTCATAATCAGCATGGAAAGAAATCCCAGCCAAATCAAGACTGATCAAAGCGAATTTCCAAAAACTATTTAGTCAATTTAATCTCGATTCTGGCCAAATCTGCCCATTAATTATGCTAATGCCAACTAAATATTCAATGAACTGTGATATGACAACTAAATTATGCATAAAGTTTCCAAGCACAAAAAAAAAATAACAAAAAAAAAAACCACAAAAAAAAAAAACGATGCTTAGCTGAAATAATTTTTTAGCATCAACTGCTAATTGTCCCAAATTCCCAATTCCATGGGGACATTTAACAATCGTGAAAACATTGAAATTAAATTAATATGCTCTACTTGCACCAAATTAAAAGTTCAACTCGTCTGACATCCAAAACTTCTAATTTTTATTAAACTAATAAAATCTGGAATTTGTCATTTTCACAGTTTACAGTCAATTAAGATACGATTATACATAATATAATGAAATAAAAGGAATATTTTACACCATTTATATAAATCGGAACAGTTTAAAAAAAATCTTTGTAATCCTATTTTTTTTTTGCCTGCCAATAAAATATGCAAAAATGCAAACTATTTTTTGCTTTATTCAAATTAAAAAAGTGTTTCTTCAATTTGTTAAATATTGAGTTCTATATTCTAAATCGATATTAGATAAAGAACTGCATAAAATAAATAAATCTTTTCCGAAGCTGATTTTAATTGGGAATTCTTACAAATTTTGAGTACAATTTTTAGTTAAAGTTTTTTGTACTGAATAATGAATAAGCATAATAAAAGAGATTAATATGTTTATTGGCATTTTGGCAGATTAATTTGCAGGCTAAATGGCCATTTCAAAATGTACGTAAACTTCAAATTTTCATACTCACATATTAAACTATCTTAATTAGTGGCAGAGTCTGTTGCATGTCCTACGCATTTCTACTCCGTCGTCTGGCGTTAAGATGGAGTGCAGCTTGTGATCCGTGGTGATGGCTAACGAATTGTAATGGCTGTGAAAAGTTTCGCACGGTCGTGCGGCACTCATAAATTTATGAGTGGCACTCGAAAAAAACAAAAAAAAAATTCAAATCGCCGGCAAGAAAATAAAAACCGCAACAACATAATCAATTTGTTACAGAGGCGTTATGCATCGAAGGACGGAACGACGGAACGACGGAACGACTGAACGACTCCCAGGATCAAGGATCACAGACCTAGTGCGCAAGTTCTACGCACAAAAAATCGAACCCTCTCTCAAAGGACACACTTGACAACAGCTTTGGAGGACGCCGCAAAGTTGCCAAGTTGCGTTTGCCACTTCACGCGGCAGCCAAAGTCAGTCGATTGAGTGGCATCAGCTAAAAGTTATGTGTGTGTGTGTGCGTGTGTGTGTGTGTTTTGTGTTTTGTGTGTGTTTGTGAATTGACTCTAACTGTTTTTTTTTTTGGGGTTGAGAGCGCGCTGAGAGGCAGAGCAAATTGCATTCGCTTAGCCGCAACCCCATAAATTAAGAGCCGATTCAGGCGGCTATGCAAAATGTGATTGTCATAAAAGTAGCGAAAAAATGGCAAGCGGCATGTAAACAGGCAAAACAAACAGCGGGGTAGGATGCCACCGTATCCGTGTAGCCGTCTATCCGTCTATCCGTCTATCCGTCTATCCGTAATTCGTAACTCGTAATTCGCAATTCGTATTCAATTCTGAAATTCAATGCAAATTCCATAATCACCCTTTTTTGGGCGAGGGTTGTTGCAAGTCAATTAGAAACGTTTCGGCGACGGCCACTCAATGGGCTCACAGCGCCGTCTTAGCTGTGAATTGTGTGATTTGTGTGATTTAATTTTGCCAGGCCGCGTTAAGAGCTGAGAGAACTTCAAGTTTCGCTTGGAGATTGGCAAATGTTAACAATTTGTAAGTGGCACAATTTAAAGCACGTTTGCGGCCAAAATGCAACAGTTCTTCAAGTGGCCCATTGATATTCTGGAGCTGGCCGGCAGGCAGGAGCAGCAAGGACTCGTGTGTCAGCTTGCATTAGGCTCAGCGCTCAACTTGAGGCTGAGAAACCACTTGGGAAACCACTCGCGCAACCACTCGCCCAACCACTCGGCAAACACACTTGCAACAACAAAAGATCTTCCACATTTTTTTTTTTTTTTTTTATTTTTTACCGATTGCTCTTTTTCTTGTTCATATTGTTCTCTTTTATTTATTACAACACACACAATACACGTCTTAAGACTAGCCACAAAAAAAATTGTTGTTCAGGACGAAAAAAAAAAAATATGAAAAAAATTCATTTGTAAAAAAAAATTGCTGCTTACTATTTACAAAAAAACATTTACAAAAATTTACAAAAATTCATTAAGCTACATTTTTAAATAGTTATAGTTATGAAAAAAAAAATATATATATATATATATTTCAGATATACATATGTATATTGTATATTTGTTTAATGCGAGACATTTACGTGGGGCAACTAAAAATGTGTGCTTGGATGCAGGGGAGAGTCGTCTCCAAATCTTCTCAGTTCAGTCACTTTGTCCACACACTTTGTCCCGTCGTAATCGCCGTCTGAGATCCAGCTTAACGCACACATGGCGCTCATACATCCAGCGCCAGCTCTTCATCGTCTTCATCATCGACATCCTCCTCCTCCTCACCCTCACCCTCACCCTCAGCCTCGTCCAGCTCCACGCCGACAGTTGGAGCCTCAGCGCGTCGCAGCGTTTTAGCCGCAACAGCTGTCAGTGGCAGTGATGATGGTGGTTGTTGTTGTTGTTGTTGTGTCGCCTCCTCTGTCGCATGCTCTCGTCTAGGCGGCGGACTGCCCGGATTCAGTGGCGGACTTGGCGTCTGCAAGCGCTGCCGACTGCTGCTGCTGCGCTCGTAATCCGCTTCGCTGTTGGCGCTCTGGCTGGTCGCCGGTGAGCGTTCACGCGGTGGCAGCGACGGCGGCGCATAATAGCCGCCCAGCATGGGCGCTCCGCCGGGCGGTGGCGGCATGCCCGGCAGACCCATGCCCGGCGGCATCCGGCTGGGGTACATATAGCTCGCTGGCAGCGCTGGCTTCTGCAACGCGGCGGCTGCAGCCGCTTGCCGATAATAAATATCAATCGCCGATGGCGGTGCACCGTGCGGCGATTGGGCAGCGGCGGCTGCCGCATACGGCCAGGCGCTCAAATAGGGCGTGGCACTGCCATAAAGACGCTGAAACGCCGCATAGTTGCCAGCCTCGGCGAGCAGCTCCAGGCCAACAGCTGTTTGACGCTTCCATTTGGTTCTGTGCCCGCAAAAAGGGACGAAAATGAAAATAAATAAAAAAAAACCACTCGATTAGTTGGGTGTGAGAAAGCGCGACGAATGCTAAAAAAAAAAAATGAAAATTAAAATAAAATACAACAATAATAAAGATGAACTATGAGGAATTGATCTAAGCCAAACTAATCCGCAATGGCTGCCAACTATTTGTTGCTATTAATCATTGCCCAAAATGTGCCGACTCATGCCGCTGACTGCGCGTGTCCTGGCTGCCCGCTGAGTGGCGGATCCGCTCGATGCTCTTTGCTATTATTGCTGTTTATATTTCGCACTTAATTGTTTTGTCATTTATCTTGCAGACCCGAACCGCTCACACGCCCACCAAGGCGCCGTACGAGTCAAACGGATAAGCAGCGACTCCAGGTTGGCAGCGAGAGATTTCAGGTTGCGGCCTAATTGGCCAAGGCACGCCCATGCAATGGAAGCGAGAGAGTATCTTTGGCAAATCCTTTAATTGCAGCTAGGCGCCAGCCACAGCCCAAAAAAAAAAAAAGAAAACATAAAATATATGCGAAACCTCCTTGAACCTGATCCCTGCAACGAGCCCGAACCCGATCGGAGCTGAGCTGCAATTTTCGCACATTCATCGCATGCAGCTGTGAACAATTTCCAAAATTGACGAAAATACTCTATGGCAACTAGGCATATTCACTTGGTTCTACTTTTTGGTCTTTCCATTCTTTGTTGTTTATGTTTAAAAATAAAAAATCGACTTTCTCTGTTTATTTTCGGCAGAAATTTAACCCAAAACTATAACCACAAAAAAATCTTTAACGAAAATCGCCCATTTTTAAATTAGAAGTAATTTTTAAATATATATGAGAAATATAGTGGAAAGCAGAACAGAGCAGAGCATTTGCTAGTCGGTCTGCAGCAATATTAAGATGCGAACCGTTCTCAATATCCGGTCCAGTGAGCTGCCTGGAAGATGCCGACGACTCTGTAGAATGAGTCTGTGTCGCTGCTTGAGTTTCTTGGACGAAATGCTGCTGCTGCTGCTGCTGCTTTTTTTTTTAATGCCCAACCAAATGTGACAAGTCATTGGGCAACAATTAAAAAAAAAAAAAATAAAAAGAATGGGAAAATAAAATAAAAAGCTATTAAACGTAATAAGGCAGCGGCTTTGTCAGCTATTTTTAAACAGCAGCAGCAGCAGCAGCAGCAGCGGTAGCAGCAGCGGTAGCAGCAGCGGTAGCAGCGGTAGCAGCGGTCGCGGCAAATGCTATTAGAAATCGAAGCGAATGAATAGCGGCTGACGCCGAGTAGTGCCCCTGATAGGAAGCTGGCGGGTAAACGATATACGAAAGACTTAGGCAACAAACTTGCGACTGAGCAGCAAAAAAATAAAAAAAAAAAAGGCCAAAATACAAGAGAACAAAAAAAATAAGAAAGAAAAAACAAACACAAAGTAAACAACTCATTTAATAAACAGCAAAAGCATTTTACGACTCTTGCGCAAAATGCAGCAAATTAAGCAATCAGCATAAAAACAAAACGCATAAACCGCTCCAGCGTTGATTCCGAACCGGTCTTTGGGGCACTCGCTGGCTGGGAACGTTTGCCAAGATAGGCCATTAAACCGAATTTTATTGGAAAAGTGCGCGAAAAAATGGGCGGTTCCATAAAAAGCGCTGATTAGCAACACACACACAGTCAGTTCTACTAATCTCCAACCAATTTCCCCCCCCCCCCCCCCGCTACACCCCTCCACAAATCAACTGCTTGTGGTAAATTAGGCAGGCTTGAAAGAGACCGCAACTCACCTGCGATTCTGATACCAGGTCTTCACCTGACAATCACTCAGCTCCAGTTTATTGGCCAGCTCCATACGATCCTGAACACTCAGATATTTTTGCCGCTCAAACGATTTTTCCAGCGTCTGCAGCTGATGATCCGTGAAGGCGGTGCGCGCCTTGCGCTGCTTCTTGCTCAGGCTCATGCTCAAGTGGGAGTCGCTGTTGCCATTTTTGAGGCTGTCCTCGCCGTCATCGTCCTTGCCGCCTGTTGGACCACAAAAAAAAAAATGCAAAAACAAAAACAAAAAACAAGAAAATTAAACAATGTTTCAATTTCAATCATTTCTCGCACAGTCTGTGCTCCTCTCACACACAATCACCCCCCACCCCCCTCCACACTCAATTTTTAGAGCATTTTACTTGATGGCATCGGCACATGCAACATGAGATAACAAAAGTACAAGAACAAAAATAATAAACTTGCCTTCAAGTTTGTTATTTCGCCTGGTGGCATGCCATTGCTAATTTGCAATTAAACACTTTATGAGCACAAATTACAACAACAACAACAACAACAATTCTTAGCAATGTTTTTTTGTGTGTGTGTGTGTGTGTGTGTGTGTGTGGAACGTGTGAAGCGAAGCTCAACAAATCGCAAAACGAATTACTGAAAACTTAATTTCTCAAAATTCTACTCGAATCTAATTTATATTTATTTAATCTTTCAATCTTTCAGATCCGCTCAACACACCAAAAAACGATCTGAGCCAAAATCGTTCCTTTTCAATTAACTGCATTTTCAATGCAACATTTGTTTACTTAAAAATATATATTTTGTTCGTTGATCAAATCACAAAAACAAAAAAATATTGGAATTTAATTTATTTGAAATTTAAAACAAAATTTCATTGAAACTAAAATAAAATTGTTTGTGTATGTGAAATAATTTGTCTGGTAATAAAAATGAAAATCACTTTTTGTAAAATTATTGCTAAAATATATTTAAAATATAACGATCGATTAATAAATTAAACTATTTAAGGAATTGTTTTTAAAAGTGTTGTTTTATTCTTCAGTTGTATTTGAATTTAATTGCTTTGCTGATTACAGGGTATCGCCTAGTCTACATACAGTAATTATATATTTTTGCAGTCATTCTTGTTAAGCAATTCTTCTTTACAAATGATCTGTTCCCCTTTCGCCTGCCATTTTGAATAAATTAGAAATATCTTCATGCAACATCTTACCATTCTCCCAGCTATCTCTTCCTCTCCTTCTCCCTCTCTCTCTCTCTCTCTCTCAGTCTCTTGTCGTCTCTCTCTCTCGCTCTCGCTCGCTGTGTCTTAATGTTTTTCTTGACATTATTACTATTTGCTTTTGCCATTATCGAGCGGACAAACACTTGACCATTTGGACAAAACCGGCTGCCATCAACTGCATCTGTTCACATCAATGCGATCCTCTTTGCCCCTGCCCCTGCCCCTGCCCCTGCCCCTGTCTTCTGTCCTGACTCGTTCACCGCTCTTAACGCCAATCTGTGTTGACTCTTATCACAAAATAAAAAGAATTGGCAACTCCAGTCGAGTTTCGGACCGACTTGTATTAGACTAGTCGATCCGAGAGGTCCATGCATTATCCTTGTTTATTTTCAGCTGCGTTGGAGTTTTATAAGTTATTTTTCCAACTAATCTGACCATAAATTGTTCGATTTATTATTGTAAAAATATTGAACACCAATTTATAAGTAAATTAGTTGGTTAAAAAACTTATGAAACTCCAACGCAGCTGAAAATACTCCAGTTTAGCAACAAATTAACATAAGATTGATTATATACTTTATATATATTTGGTGCATGTCAGATAAATATTCTAGTTGATATTTTGTATGCCCTTCTTACACATATTTACCCCTACAGGGTATATAAAACCAGTCAACAGCTGTTTCCCCTACTGTTGCTGCCGTTTATGTTGCTGTTGTTGCTGTTGTTGCTGTTGTTGTTGTTGAGACTTGCGCTAGTCAAAAGTCAGCCAGCAAAACATTTCCGCAATATCTCAAACCCTCTCATAAATACACAACGTCCGCACCCCCGCCCTCTCACCCACCCTGCACTCATTGCATTAGTAATTAAGTGCTTGTGGCTAAACTGTATTAAACATGCTTAAGTGTGCATACAACAACAACAACAACGTCGGTGGCAACTTCCTTCTGTCTTTCTGACTGCCTCACTGACTGACTGTGTTGGCAAAGTTGCTGTTGTTGTTGTTGCTTGTTGGTTGTTGCTGCAGTTGCACTTGTTGTTGCTGTTGCCTTCGTCTGCATTTAATTGCGCATGGCAGCAACTCATTTACAATTGGCCTTTTTGCATTTTAATTAAGGCAACAGCAACAGCAACAACAGCAACAACAACAATTGCAACAACAACAACAACATGATTGCTTTAACTCAGCTTTCTTTAGCTTTTTTGTTGCTAAACGTTTATCAGCATTTTGATAATGTGCGCGCTTAAATGCAGTCAGCAGCAGCAGCAGCAGCAGCAACAACAACAACGACAACAACGGCCAACGGCAACAAAAATGTAAATGCTACTATAATGCTTGCATAACGGTAAAGCGATTGTATGCATTAACATAGATGTATGTATAACAATGCATTACGTCTAGGATTTGCTTCTGCGCTTGTCTTGCGCTGCGTTTCCGAAAAACAACAACAAAAAATCGCAAAAGCCAACGAAAGACTTAGGCAACGAACTTGCGGCTCAGCATATGTATGTGTGTGTGTGTGTGTGTGTATTTTGCACTTTGCGCATGCAGTTCTAATTATTGTTGTTGTTGTTGTTGTTGCTGCTGCTGTTACTGCTGCTAATTTTAGGGCCCACACGCTTCGCTTGGAAGCCACATTGAAGTTTAAGAAACGAAACGAAACGAAACGCAACAAAATATTAATTTCAATCAGGTAAAAAAAAAGAGGAAGAAAAAAAAGATCAAGTCGAAGACGAAGCGAACAAAGTGGAATGCGAGGTGAGGCAAGGCGAGGCGAGGCGAGGCAAGGCAATGCAAGGCAAGGCCAGGCGAGGCCAGGCGAGGATGTGAAAGGGAAGTGTGAGTGTGAGCGAGTGTCTGCATGTCGTAGCGGATCAGCACACAGTTCATTTGACAGATGTAGACTCAGCTGAGTAGCGACTCGAATCAAGCTTAGGCTCAATTTCAAACGCGCTGCGCGACGGCGAGATTCGAGGCGCTCCTCCTCCTCGTCGTCATCGTCGTCGTCTTTCTTCATCGCATCCTGATCGATCCTGGCAACTGTCGCTCGCACGCGTCTCAAGTGACACGCGAGTGTCACCAAAGCCCAAAGATGAGCAACAAATTTGAGTTATGAACTACAACAACAACAACAACAACAACAACAACACGAAGCGCATTCTTATTCTTGCTTTTTGGCTTCGATTAAGCCGTTAAAAGCTACGTTTTTTATTTTGTTTTTTGCAGCGTTAAAAAATAAATATATATAGAATAAAGGGGAAAATAATCCGAGTTTTTTCTTTAGTTACTTTTTCTTTTTTTTCTTGACTCTTTTTGTTTTTTTTTTTTTTTTGGCTGCCTCGAAATCGACGCTCGCAGCGTGGGCTGAAATCTCGTCTCAATGGTGAAAGAGAATCGATACCCAGCTGATTATAAAAGTGTGTGTGTGCGTGTGCGTGTGTGTGGGCTGTGTGATGTGTGCTGTGTGCTGTTGTTATTATTGGTGTTGCTGAGGCCAACACATTTATGGATTTTAAATTTCATTCATTTGGCTTGTGTCTCAAATCAAAACAAAATTTGTTGAATTGACAGCAACGCGGGGCGCATTTCTCTCTCTCTCTCTCTCTCTCTCTCTCTCTCTCTCTCTCTCTTGCTCTATACATACACACATTTTATATATATATGTGTGTGTGTTTGTGTCTGTTATTAATTTTAATTGATTTTGGCACAAGTCTAACGAAATTAAAAAATGTGCGTGAAATTGCAGAGGATTCACCAAATTTGACGAGAATTTGATTTATCGCAACGAATTCATAATTATTTTCAACTTTAACTCTAATGAAAATCGTATCTAAAGATATTCTAAGCAGCTTTCCATATATATGTATATTTTAAAAGACTATTCAAGTAAAGCTGCTCCACAAAATAATTATTACTGTATTACCCTAAGAAAGGAAATAATTCTGATTTTAGTTCGAGAGAAAAATCTCATTAGAGTCCAAACAATATTATATATAAATACATTATTTGCATAATGCTACAATTAAAATTTTAATGTAAACAAAAATGTAATTTGCAAATTGCAAAAATATTGTTATTATCAAATCGTATGCTTTTTTTCCGTCGCACAATCGAATAAAAATATGAGCATGTTTTTTGATATGAATTTAAATTTAATGTTGCTTACATATTGAAATACTGGGAAAACATAGGTTGCCGATGCAGCTAAGTATCTGAACAACAAAGCAAATTAAACTGTTTTACAATATCAAATTATCAGCAGTTGTCACTCGCCATTTAGCTGTCTATTCAATATGTTCCCTTTCAATCTCTCTCGCCCCCCCCCCCCCCCCCCTCTCTCTCTCTCTCTCTGCTCATTTATGTGTGTGGTCTGGAACAACAAACACGCACAACTCACACAAATCGCGAAATCAATTTCCAACGCACGTTTACGACTATTTAATAGTAATTTGTCATAATTTGCATAACGTTTAAAAACACTTAACAAACAAATAATAATAATGAAAATGGAAATGGAAAAAAACCATACAACAGCAAACGGCAACAACAACAGAAAATATATATTAAATTGTAGCACTGCTAATAGTAGCAGCAATAACAATAACAATAACGACCACAGCATTAAAAGTCATTAAAATCAATTAAATTGTTGCATGCGGATATTTGACATGGGGCGGGAGACACGATGACTGGGTGACTGGGCGAGAAGGAGAGGGGATCGGTGCGAAAGCAGAGGTCGATTTATTTGGAGCGATCTCTCTCTCTAGCCAAGGGAACCAAGTTGAGCCGTTAAAAATTAAAAAATTATTAGCGATTATGTACATACGCACATACGCACATACGCACATACATACATACGCACATACATACATACATACATACATACATACACAAATACACACATACATACATACATACACACATACACACATACATGCCTCTCTGAAAAGCGGTCCGTTCTACTAATTATCAAAAATAGCCAAATAATTAAAAATTAAAATCAGAGCGAAATAAAAAATCGATGTATTTAAAATAAATCGACAACAATAAATATTGTTTGGAATGTAGTTTCATTTTATATTGTTTAGTAAACTCTTGGTATAATTTAAAAATTAATTACACAAAAGTAACATTTATTTTCAACAATGCACACATTTTTTCTGAGTGCATCTATCTTGCTGTCTGGCTTAGCCTGCTCTTCTTGCCTGTTAATGCTTTTGCTGATTAGCTAGCGACATTTGTAGCCTTTCCTATGAGCTATTTGTTTGCTATCTATCAGACTAGGCCACAAACCACATATGTTGTTGTTATTGTAATTTATAAGGTTTTATATTAAAGCCAAACTGCGTGTAAATACAATTAGCACAGGCGCTCAACCGAAAGCGGGCAAAGCATGAGAATTCTATAGACAATTTAGCTTGCAATAAAAATAAAAAAAAAAATGCACCTAATCAATTAGTTTGCTTGTACTTATTATGTAAATAATATGAATGTAATATTTGTGCACAAAATATAGTTATTCAAACTAAACTTTCATGTTGGCCAGGTCAAAATCTTACTTAACACTCAACCAGCGTTCATTTAAATAATCCTATTCCAAAGCACAAATGCTGAATTAAATGCAGAAATTGATAATCGAAAAAAAAAAGGATCTACTTATTTTTATTCAAATTTATTTAATTTTCATTGAAGCCATGCTTTGATCAAGATTAAATATTTGATTTGATTCATTTCGATTAATAAAAATCTTTGGAGACTTTTAAGAGCGAAATTGAACAACTATAAAATTGCATTTTAAAAACTAGAGTTACAAGCTAGATTTGAAAAATTTTAATTTTCTAATTTCTTTAAGAGATTGCCTTTTAAAGAGTAGAAAGTATTTTAAAACAGACTCTTTCATAAGCCAACAACAAATGTGAACGCCAGGATGATTTTCAATTTGGGTTTATTGTTTTTTTGTTGTTTTCTTTTTTGAAATGGGAGCACAAATGGCACAAACATTTATTAAGTTGGGAGTGATGAGACCGATTCTCTCTTTGACTCCAATGAGAAGTTCAACTTACCGCAATCGTCGCTGTCGCTGTCATCAATGGTGCTCGCCTGATCCCCGCTGATGCTGCTCCCGGTGCCGCCCAGCAGCAATCCGCTTGTATTGCCATTATTATTGCTGCTGCTGCTGTTGTTGTTGTTGTTGTTGTTGTTGCCATTGCTGTTGCTGCTCCCACTTATATTGTTGTTGTTGTTGCTGCTGCTATTGCCGCTCAGCGAATGCAGCACAATCGGCGAACGCGATCGCTCGTCCTGGCTCTCATTGTGGCCAGCAGCAGGAGTGCCAAGCGGCACATTGGCGCCATGACGATGCAGCGCCTCGAGGCGTTCCCGCTCCAGTTGCAGCTGATGATGATGCGGATGCGCATGCGGATGCGACAGCGGATGATGGGCAAGCGGATGTTGCGAATGTGAGAGTTGCTGCCGATTGGAGCGAGCAAATATATATAAATAAATATATATATAGTCCAAATATATCAAGTCAAAATCCACTTAATGTCTGCTATATTTCGAAGGTGCCCTCAAATAAAATTAGATACACCCAAAAATATCTACAAATAACCATTTCTAATTATTATTATATCTGATATCAAGTGATATTTAGATAGGATAATTATTTCCTCTAAAATAAAAGTGACTATAGGAATTATAAGATTCTTGAATCTTTAGCGAAATTTAAAAAAATTTCACTTAAAACCTGTAACTATGTGAAACAATATAGACAAGTGGAAATGTCAACATTTGCTGAACTTACATTCCGCTCCAGTTTTATAATGATTTTTTTTTTGATTGAGAAAGCCTTATTTATGTCGTATTATTAACATCATAATAAAAACCAATGTTATCAAATTTTTTGACATACCAAAGAATCTCTTCAATAGCACTAAACTTTGACTAAAGATAAACAAACATTAATATTTTAACATTGTGGATTTATTTAGTTTAGTGAAGCACTAATTGATAATAGTGGTAAGTTTATAAAAATAAATAAATAAAATGAATATTTTTATGGCTCTAATTATGACAGGCTCAAAACTTAAAATCAATAAATCTTTATAAATTTTTAATAATCTGTCAGTTATAAAAAAGTTTAAGGTCGAAAACTGTGTGTTCATTTTATTGTTGACTCAAAGCAAATCTTTGATGATTGGTGATTATTATGAGTACAGATATTTGTCAGCACAAATCCCCCTGGCTTACCGCACTCCATGGGGCTGTTCCATGGCAATCCTTGGCCAGAGGTGGCGATCCTTCGCGACCCGCCTGCCGACCAAATCGATGAAGATGGGCGTGTGGATGCTGCTGCTGTTGTTGTTGCTGCTGCAGCACCGCATAGTGGCTGGGTGGAAAATGGGCTAGCAGTGGCGCCACATGATGGTATTGCTCCCGTTCCCTCTCCCTATCCCGCTCGCGCTCCCGCTCCCTCTCCCGTTCACGCTCAAAGCGCAACAGCTGCTGCTGCTGTGCCAAATAATGCTGCAGTGCAGCTTGCTGCTGCTGTTGGTGTTGCTGCTGCTGTGTCTGTTGCTGTTGCTGTGTCTGTTGCTGTTGCTGCTGCTGGTTCTGGTGATGCTGCAGCGGCGGCGGCGGTGCATAGCAATCTTCGGACGGACTCGCCGAGCTTCGTCCGGCGGCGGCTGCCATTGCAGCTGCGGCAGCGGCAGCAGCTGCCGCAGCAGCCGCAGCACTGCCAGCCAAAATATCGGTGATCATGAAACGGGAACGTGGCGTCTGTGTGGATGATGGCGATGGCGTAAGGGTGCCCGGTGTGTCCCCAACGGCTGCCGTAGTTGTGGACATTTCCGGTGGCATTGTGGTCATGTATGTGGTGGCACAGACTCCTCTCTCCACTCCACTTGCCTCTGTCGCGCACTTAGCTCTCGGCCAAAGCCTTTCAAAGCCCCTTTGCCGACGGCAAAAAATCAAAATAGTCAAACAACAACAAGAACAACAACAAAAAAATATAGTTGCAAAAATTCCACGAATAATTTGTGTCAATTTGTGCTTTGAAACTCGCGCGTAATTCTGCTTCTTCTTCTTCTTCTTCTTGTTATGATTAGTATTTTTTATTATTATTACACGTTGTACTTGAAATTAACGGTTGCTTTTATTCGACAAGACGAAACGAGTCGCGATGAGACGCGATGAGACGCGATGAGACGAGACGAGACGAGCCGAAACGGGTCCAACAAAAGCCGTAAGACAACCGCTCGCCTTTGGCTTTCAACCGAAACTGAGCTAAGCCAAAGCGGGCAACTGCTGTTGCTGCTGCTGCTTCTGCTGCTGCTGCTTGTGCTGCTGCTTCTGGCTGTTAGCGGCCAAAACAAAAACGGCTGAAAGCGTGGGGAGAGCGAGAGAGAGTGAGCGACAGAGAGAGAGAGAGAGAGAGAGAGAGGGAGAGAGAATCCAGCCACAAAACAAACAAAAACAAACCAGTCCAGAGCCAAGCGGCGCACCTGTCGTCGTCTCGCTCACACTCGCACACACATCCGCATGCCGCGTGCTCTGCTCTCGCTGTCGTGGTGAGTTTCGTTTATTGTGTTGTTGCCTTGTATTGCCTACATTTATTGGTCGTAATTGGCAGCAATTGACATTCATTAGGTTTCAATCAACGCCAGCTCGTGCTCTCTCTCTCTCTCTGTTTCTCTGCCAGCTGGGTATGGTGGTGCGAGTGTGGTGAGTTGAGTACCTTTGGCAATGGCCGCGACGCGACAGTCCACATAACGGTTTGTTTGATGTGCTATAAAATGTTTATGGCAACTTTAATGCTGTTGCTGTTTTGAATTGTTATTCTTGTTGTTGCTATCTGCTGATCGTACTTAGCAGTACACGCTGAATGCTCTATGTGTTTGCCATAAGAGCTCAATATCAATCTTATATGTACTACATATGGCACTTTTTATGGCAACTGTTTGAACTCAACACTCAGAACACAGCTTGCCGTTGCTGGGATGCTGCAACCCCATTGCGACCAGCGACCAGCAGCACAGCAAGTACAATTCAGCATCTGTAAGCTCCGCCCCAATAAACTGGTTAACAGACACACATACACACACACACACAGGCACACATACACACATCTACTGAGAGACTTGTCGTGTGCATATAGCGCGCCTGCTCTTTCTCATGCCGACCGGCTCTCTCTTGTGTCTTCGCGTGTATTTGCGTGTGTGTGTGTGTGTGTTGGTGTCTTTTGTTATTTTTGCGCTTGTTAACACTTTTTGTTTGGCATTTAAACAGTAAATTGGCAGCAGTTAAATGATGCCCTCTCTCTTGCTCTCTCTGTCGCTCTCTCTCCCTCGCACGCTGTTGCCCACCCATTCGCTCTCACTCTTGCTACACATACACATGTAGTTGTAGTTGTAGTTGTTGCTTAGTATCGATGTCAATTTGCTGCCTAATGTGCAAGTGAATGACTCTGGCAACTGGATCGGCTACATAATATGGTAGCAAAGGATGGAGCCAGCTGGGAGAGAACTGTTTCCACCTACCTAGTGGGTAGCCCCCTTAACTGGAGCCGAGCCAGACGCTCGGGGCGGAGGCTGCTGCTGCTGCTGCTGGTGATTTTGCTGTTGCTGTTGTTGTTTTTGTTGCTGCTGTTGTTTTGATGATGGAGTTTTCGCTTCAGGCAACTGCAGTTGTTGTGTGTGTGTGTGTGTGTGTGTGTAGTTACTTTTAAAAATGGCTTCATTACAAATGACAGCAATTGACAATTGCTGTTGTTGTTGTTGTAGTTTTTACTGCTCACGTTGCTGTTGCGGCTTACATATAAATGTGTATTTTGATATTTATATGTGTATGTGTGCATAAATGTCTCTTGAGTTATCCTTGTTGTATAGCATTTTAAATAAATATAATTTTTTCTGTTTTATTATTTTTTAATTTATTTTGCTGTTTGATACAATCTTAAATTTTTATTATTAAAAGACTTTTACATTTAAATGCCAATAGCACTACTCATAACTTTAATTAAAATAAAATATATAATTTTAATTAGGGATTCTATTTTTGAAATGGAATCTGTAAAACTATACAATGATATTTTATTATATTCATCCCCCATAATAATTTGCCCAAGAAATCTCTCAGATGCTTAGCACATAATAATACCATTAAAATAAATATCTGTTTGAAGTTATTAAGTTAATTACTCTGTATTTTAAATTTAATTATACAAATAATAGAAATTAATTAATGTCTTGCAAGGTTAATAATTATTAATATCAAACATTTTTTGCATCTATCAATGCCAGTAAATTGTACCTTTATTCTACCCACTTTTTTTTAGTTTCCGAAATCTCTGAAAAATAAAGTTCTGATGAATAACATTTCTTCGAAATCAGACAAGAGAATTATCGAAAAGAATTCAAATATAAGGTGAAAAGATTAAATGTTCAATTAAATTTTTGTTCAAGGTTTAAGTAAGTTGCATTTCATGCAAGCTCCTTGATAATTCGCAAATAAGGTCTTTGAATTTATTTAAGATATCACAAAATTATATTATTAACAAATAAGTTCTTTAAAACTCAATAAAATTCGACTAAAAACAAAATCAGACTGTTATAAAAGTAAAAACAAAAAATAATGTGCCCCAAAAATTTGCAATCTCATCTTGAGTTAAAGAAAAAAAAAATAATTATATTAATTGGGGATGACATTAAATATTTGGAATTAATACAACTTACAGTTTTAGTACATAGGAAGATGAATCGCTTTCTAGATTTGCTTCTTCTGGTTTTAACTCCAGTGAAAGCGACTGGAGACTGGCGACTGGCGACTGGCGCCATTTTGTTGTGTGAATCTCTCATTAATATCCAAAACTGTATATCTTCTCTTCCGCTCAAAAAACTAACAGCAACACAGCAATCGTAGTTCATTAAAAATTAAAAACCAAAAAAAAATATGGAGATATTTTTCACACTCGCGCCAATGTTCAAATGATTTAAAAAGGCATTAAAAGTGACACATGAGCGCCGACAAAGTGTGGGTGTGGGTGCGGGTGGTGGTGGTGGTGGTGGTTGTTGAGGTGTTGGTGTTGGTGTTGGTGGTGCGACTGTTATTGCCACTGATTGCATCGACTCATTAAAGTCGGCTACAAAAATGCACAACTGGCCATTAATGATGGCAGACAGGGATTGATGCTTGGTTGGTTAGTTGCGTGTAAATTTTCACACTGTTGACCAAGTTATTTTAATTAGGTTTCTGCCACACTCAGTCGACGCCGAGACACTCAGCCACCCACAATTTGCCGTGGGTGTGAGGATGGGTGCGGGGTGCGGGGTGTTACAACCCCCTCGGGGATGCGTGTAAGTGGCTGTGGGATGAGCATGGATAGGCTTTGAAGGTGTCGTTGCTGCACTCAGCTTGCCTGATTCTCGATAAAAGCCAGCTCAATGCTGCGAGGTCATGGGGAGTGGGGTAAGAGGAAAGGGATATGAATGAGGGCAAGGGTAATGAGGAATGAGGAAATCAAAGGGAAACGCTCCAACACAAACAAATTAAAAAGCACTTAGCAGTCAGAGCAAGCAGCAGCAGCAGCGGATGAGAGGCGAGACGAGGAGTGGCGAGGTGAGGCGAGGATTGAGCAGCGACTCCTGTTTCTGATTGGCGCCGATGTTGATGCCGCTTTGCCAGGTTGTCGCTTTGGCGCTTTGCGTGAGCTGCCAGCAAGGCTGAAGATCATTTAAAGGCTCTGTCAACGCCGCGAGCGGCAAAGCGGGGATCTAAGTCGCTGTCGCGGTCGCTGCTACTGCTGCTGCGCTGCTGCTGCGCTGCTGCAGCCCTGAACCCGTAAATTTTGAGACTTTGGGTTGGCGTGTGGCGTCAGTCAAAGCGGCTTCAAATTGCCCAAGTTAACATCCTGTTTTCGACTTTGGTTTGGTGCCCTGCTGCTTAATTGAGGTTTAACACAACATTTACCGCTTTTTTGCTAATCGCCTTGAAGCCGCCGCCGCCGACGACGACGACGCCATCGCCATCGCCGGCAAAGTCGAGGTGTGGCTGTCCAGTTTTGAAATTCACCTACAGCATCAGCTTCAGATCTAGGTGACCGTTCCGAAAGCAAAACAAAACCCAACCAAACCAAATGAAACCCGCCCCGAACGTGATTTCATTCATAAAAATCGCGCTTTGTGTTTTCCTGTTTTCTGTTTCAATTTCTGCTTTCGGGTTTTGTTTCTATATATGTTTTCAGATTCGGATTCGGCTTAATAACAACACGTCAAATCATTTCATTTTCAGCCAGGGTCTTCGATGTGTGTTTCGCTGTATGCAACGTAGCCACAAAATATAGATGAACGACCGGGCCCCGTCCCTGTTTCTCCCCAATTTCGATACCCATTCAGAAATGTTTATCACGCAATGTCGCAACTGCGTTTTTAATCGAATTCGCGGCTCTTTTCATCAGCATTCGTCGATTGTAATTGTTGCTGTTGCTGCTGTTGTTGCTGTTAGAGTTCGTGTTGCTGCTGAATCTCACAGTCTATTTATATTTAATAATATTGATGTTATACCCTCGTTAGTTTCAGAACGTTCATCTAATGAAATTTATTAATGCTATCCGTTACAAGTTTAAAGGTAAAATTTATATTAATGTGATATATATGTCTGTACATCGAATCAATCAATTCGTGAACAACAGGATCTTGGAAATGCCCATCAAAAACATTTGGGCGAAGAAGGTATATTTCTCTTTTTAATTCCAGTCTTCTTTTTTCTGATATTTAGAAAAGAATCATCTTCTTTTTTTTTTTCTTTTTGGAAAATATACGAAAACATCTAAGATTTGTGGTTGATAAAAGATAATGGACACAAACGATCTAACAGATCGCAATTTATATGTAATAATTAATAAAAGGAAAAGTTTTTATAAAGATTATTATTTGTATTTGCTGACCTCAGAAATTCGATAAAATGATTAAACGCAAGATGCAAAATTATTGTAAATAATTGGCCAACAGATTTACTAATCGGATGCCATAAAACATATGTTCAAAAATAACATCATGTTCCTACATTGAGTCCAAATTAAAATTCAAATGTTTTTCATTTCTTTACAAATTTTGTAAATTTATTTATGCTTGTGCGTTGGAAGCGATTCGGATATATCTTATCGATAGTTATATATCACACTGACAGAACAAAGGGCGACCAACAAAGACGATGACAAAATCGTACAAACTTTTACATCAATAAAAAAAGCCAAGACACACACACACACACACACACACTTACACACACACTCCAAGTGTTTCATCTCATGGGGTTTTTGTTGTTGTTGTCACTCTCCTCTCCTCTATCAGCCAAATGGGCCAAGACCAATGACAGCAACAACAATAACAATGTTAAGACTATTAGGCGCTGAGCTGAAGACGATAAATGTGCCAAGTTTTATGCTAATGTTGGGCCTTATTTCTGTATATGTATGTGATATGTGTATCAGAGCCGATAGATACTATAGATATATGGGATGCATAAAAAGTGAACCGAATGTTGCGGCAAGCAAACAAATAGAAATCAAATGTAATCAATTTAAATATGGCATAAAATAAGAGTACAAAATCATGTTTGTCTAAAAGGCGATAATAAATGCAAATTAGAAAAAGCTTTGATATACTTCAGTGATTAGATCGGAACGGAGATCCAGTAAAGAAAACATTCGAATTGGTCGATTTGGTAAAGGATTTTGAATATTCGTGCATTACTTATGCTGGCTGCCTAGATATTTTTATTATAATTCATTATTTGTATATTTTTTTTAAGTTAGACTAAATGCTATTACTAACCCAGCTGTTAAACATAATAACAAAATTAAACAAATTAAAAAATAATAGTAATTATTTAAGTATAAATATTATTGTCAAAAAAAGGAAATGAAAATGAAAACAAAAAAATGATGAAATGTGTGAAATGCACAAAATATTAAAAGAGAAAATAATATGTAATTGGCTATGTCTAGTAATACGGATCAAGAATACATATGTGCCCATTAGGGTTGTAGATGCGTGCTTTTGCCTGTTACAACTTCCTTATATCAAGAATGTCCTGTCCCGAAATCGGTAAATATTTTAAGTCTCTTCGTTCAAAAGATTAAATTAAATTAAATTAAATCCTTTTTGATTATAGCTGCCTGTGAGGCAATTTGCACGTTAAAGAGCTGTTAAATAAATAAATATATAAATATATAAATATATCAATATATAAATATATAAATATATAAATATATAAATATATAAATATATAAATATATAAATATATAAATATATAAATATATAAATATATAAATATATAAATATATAAATATATAAATATATAAATATATAAATATATAAATATATAAATATATAAATATATAAATATATAAATATATAAATATATAAATATATAAATATATAAATATATAAATATATAAATATATAAATATATAAATATATAAATATATAAATATATAAATATATAAATATATAAATATATAAATATATAAATATATAAATATATAAATATATAAATATATAAATATATAAATATATAAATATATAAATATATAAATATATAAATATATAAATATATAAATATATAAATATATAAATATATAAATATATAAATATATAAATATATAAATATATAAATATATAAATATATAAATATATAAATATATAAATATATAAATATATAAATATATAAATATATAAATATATAAATATATAAATATATAAATATATAAATATATAAATATATAAATATATAAATATATAAATATATAAATATATAAATATATAAATATATAAATATATAAATATATAAATATATAAATATATAAATATATAAATATATAAATATATAAATATATAAATATATAAATATATAAATATATAAATATATAAATATATAAATATATAAATATATAAATATATAAATATATAAATATATAAATATATAAATATATAAATATATAAATATATAAATATATAAATATATAAATATATAAATATATAAATATATAAATATATAAATATATAAATATATAAATATATAAATATATAAATATATAAATATATAAATATATAAATATATAAATATATAAATATATAAATATATAAATATATAAATATATAAATATATAAATATATAAATATATAAATATATAAATATATAAATATATAAATATATAAATATATAAATATATAAATATATAAATATATAAATATATAAATATATAAATATATAAATATATAAATATATAAATATATAAATATATAAATATATAAATATATAAATATATAAATATATAAATATATAAATATATAAATATATAAATATATAAATATATAAATATATAAATATATAAATACATAAATATATAAATATATAAATATATAAATATATAAATATATAAATACATAAATATATAAATATATAAATATATAAATATATAAATATATAAATATATAAATATATAAATATATAAATATATAAATATATAAATATATAAATATATAAATATATAAATATATAAATATATAAATATATAAATATATAAATATATAAATATATAAATATATAAATATATAAATATATAAATATATAAATATATAAATATATAAATATATAAATATATAAGTATATAAATATATAAATATATAAATATATAAATATATAAATATATAAATATATAAATATATAAATATATAAATATATAAATATATAAATATATAAATATATAAATATATAAATATATAAATATTTAAATATATAAATATATAAATATATAAATATATAAATATATAAATATATAAATATATAAATATATAAATATATAAATATATAAATATATAAATATATAAATATATAAATATATAAATATATAAATATATAAATATATAAATATATAAATATATAAATATATAAATATATAAATATATAAATATATAAATATATAAATATATAAATATATAAATATATAAATATATAAATATATAAATATATAAATATATAAATATATAAATATGTAAATATATAAATATGTAAATATATAAATTTATATATATATAAATGTATATGTATTAATATGATTGAAATTTTCTCTTTCGTCCCTACTACTAATGCATATTTGGGTACTTGTTAATATATTTAATATCTGTCTGTGCCTTTATCTGGATATCTATCGAAGAGATAAGGCGAATTGATTTGGAATGAATTTAGTTTATATTTATCGCCACACTAAACCGCCCCAATTGCCACAGTCGCTGCACAATTTGTGATATTAATTTACAGCTTGGAGTCGAGTTTCGAGAACTGCACTTAAAATGCGCATAAAACGCGTCAAGCAGCGCTAATTGTGTCCAAATGACAACGACAACAACACAACTAAGCACCAATCTAAAGAGAAACATACACACACACACACACACACACATACAGACACACTCCACCCCTTCACTTGCCACCACCCACTAAAATGAGTTGATTGTCACATGCAACAGATAAGTTAAAAGTGCAACTCTCCTCTTGCCACAAAACAAGCTGCTGCATAAATCGCAGCACTCGCTCAAAATCTTATCGCCAGAACACATCAAAAGTCAAAGTTTTTGCTTAACAGCAACAAGCAACAACACCAGCAACAACAACAACAGCAACAACAATAGCAACAACACCAGCAACAACAACAACAACAACAGCACCAACAAAAGCCTCCACTCGACAATATTTTTCATGCTAAAAGACTTTTAAGCTGTCATCGACGGCGCTCATAAAAATCGACCACCAAACTGGATAGCCGGACAACTTGGTTAGTTTGCCCAGTCTGCCCAGTCTGCCCAGTCTGCCAAGTTTGCCAAGTTTGCCAAGTTGTCCAACTGCTGCCCAACAGCGTCAAACTGTCAGCCATTGTTTCATGCATTTAATGTGCCCCGGTCGGAGCAAACTGAACAGACCGAACACGTTCCAGACCACTAACCATATCCACATGTCCAAAGATCAGCGTCCAAAGAGGAGGAGGAGTCCATTGTCCAACACAGTTGTCTCCAAGTCCTTTAACGCAAACAAATCCGAAATGCAATCAATAAATTCGGTATTGCCAAAACACTGTGCACATTAAATACATATTTTGATCATATAAATACATATCTTGATCATATAAATACATATTTTGATCATACAAATACATATATATTGATTATATAATTATATATAATTGTGTATTTTGCATATTGATTAACCCAACGCATATTATAAATTTTTCACTTAAACTCATAAGTAACATCAATAAAATCATTGACGACTGAAGGTTTTGATTCAGATATGGAGAAATTAAAACTTCAACTTTTGTGTTTCAAATTCAAAACTGCAAAATTGCGGCAATAATTTACTCGGATCCGAATTTCTTTTAACAATTTGAAGTCCTTTTTATACATATTAATTAAAGAATTAGAGAAATTACGTAAAAGTACATTTTCTGAATAAATTATGCCACAAAATAAGGAACACCACAAAAAAAATCATACTCAGGCAAACAATTTTTTTTTTTTAATTGCAAATATTTATTTTTAGAAGCTAACTTGAAATGCATTGATATTATTGAATTATATTTTTTTCTGCTTGTTTTTAGTTAAATTTGCAAACAATTGACTTATGCATTTAAATTCTTGGCAATAATTTTAAAATTAAGAAATAAAATCAAAAATATTTAATTTTTTAAAACAACTGATTTGCATTTAAGCTAAATAGCTTTCGACTTTTTATTGCAGCTTTTTTATTTTCTTCTTATTTTTATTTGTATCCAAATTGTTTTTCATTTTGTTTTTTGTTAAAGTCAAGTATTTTTTTTTTTTTTGTTCAAATCTTATTTTCAAAATCGACCGTTAATTTGACATATATGGAAAAGTTTTAATATAGTTTTTTAATCGCTGATTAATTTTTGTGAACGCTTATTCAATTTGACTTGAGCCCAATTTGCTTTATTTGTTTATTTTTTTGTTTTACTAATTGTGAAACACTATTTATGCCTCTAAAAATATATATATAGATATAATTATATATTTAGTGAATATAAACCTTTTTTATATTGCGCAGATAATGCTTCTCTTTGGAGTAGTATTTTCCCATTTCCAATTTTATCTACAATTCTCCCTCACTTTCAGTCTGTAAAAACAAAACAAGAATAATCAAATCATTATGTAACAAGTTGCCATCAGCACGTGCCTATCTCAATATGACTGCAAGTGTGTGTGTGTGCGTGTGTGTGTGTGTGTGGACGGGTATGGGGGTTAGGGTGGTGCGTAGATATGTTCGCGTGTAAAATATGTCGACAATTGCCAATGGCTCCTTGTAATTCCCAATCTATGAATAACAAATAGCCCCGTGCCAGTCAACCGGCTCCAGGCCCCCAAGCAAACTAAGGTATTTGATGACTGCAGGACATTGCCGGATGGCAAGGTGTGGGGAAAGGCCAAATATGACTGCTACTGCGAAATCAAATCATAATCTGAATTTTAGAGCAACCGAGATGGCAACACCAAATTTTGAATGAAGATGGAGAATGTTGTTGATATTTGTTGTTACTGAATAGGCAAATGCAATTTTCCAGCACGTTGTTACATGAAACGTTTGCCAGCGCCTTCTTCTCATTGGGGCAGCGTGCATGATGAGTATGTGTGTGTGTGTGTGTGTTTGTGTGTGAGTGCGAAACGGAAATGGCGTGAGCATTCTACGAATCATTTGCTTGTTGCTGTGTGAGTGCAAATGAGATGGCATGCATTTTGATATAGGACTTACGCTTTGACGCCTTTTGATTTGATTGTTGACATGACATCAGTGGCACGCCTCTTACGTCCCTCACACCGCACAAACGTACAACTCCAACCCAACCGACAATAATCCCCCGCCACCCCCCACCACCCAGCATATGCCATTGCAATGCAGCAGTAGGAATCCCTCAGGCATGTGCGCCATTTGTAATTCAAGTCAAAAGGCAGCAAATATAGCAATGTTGTTGTGAAAGACTACGGGATTATAATTTCTTTTCCGTTTCAATGCATTTCATTTTCGTGCACAACGCACGAGCTAACACACACACACACACACACATACTCACACTCAAACACATATACAAATGGAAAGTCTGACGCACTTGTGCGCTTTGCATTTTTGACTCAATTATAATTTTTCATGCAAAAATGAGTGCCGAGTGGGGCAGTCAACATAAGTAACGATACTTGTAATCTGATTACATAACGTGATCAAATTAAAATGCATAAAAGTATTCATATTAGATACGATAGACAACATCACAAAGCGCGCACACACACAAACACACACACACAACATTTGCCTCTCATTTGTTACAAGTTTTTCTATGTATCTCAATGAAATGTTGCGTGCTATGTAAGAATTTACTCAAGAAAGTACTCAAAGCAAATATCCTCTATACTCAATGAAAATATCCTCAAAGAAAATATCCTCTATTTCCACATTAATTACGAATCAGCATCACAAGCCAATTCATTGCATTTTTCATAATTTTTCAATACCACGCTTCATACATTAAAAGTAATAAGGAATTAAAAAGGAAAAAATTCGGTTGGTTTTCAAAATCTCACCTTATCTAAACCCTACTTCTTTAATTCTGAATAAACATTTCTCAGAAGTGAGAATATCAAATTTTCTGCATGCACGAAAATTAGCAATAAAAAGCATCGTGAAATGAATAGAAAAACTCGCTTGAGAGACTCAACAACTGCAAAGCATACTTTTAGAACAAACCATAGAATCTGTAACTAGTTTCAAGTTCTTAAAAATACAATTACTACCGGTTAAATACCTATCACTTGATTAGTTAGTTAAATAGCTCAATATCCGCAAGTAAACACACATTTCATTTGTAGTTGTCCTTAGCACTTAAGGATTAAAATGTATATTTAATTGTTCATCTCAATCACAGGTTTTTTAATTATACTTAATTTAAATATTTATAGTTACTTATCTGAAAATGGATAATACAAGTAATCTCAAATAAAATTGCATTGGCAGATTCCCAAACATTAAATTATATATTAAATATATATTAGACGACTTGCTCATAATGTACAAAATATAAACACATTTATAAAACCACAATCTACTAATTATAAAATAAATAAATACATACATCATTTTAAGCAATTTTGTGTTCTGTTGACGACAAATTTGATCATTCCTGCCAGATATCCAATTTGATTATAAGGAAAACTATCTGATCAAATTTAGTGACTGTAAAAGTGCCAAAGAAAATCATTATTATATTAAATACATTAAAAACTATCAATTTATTCCCGAATTTGTATCAGATTATCGAAAACCATATCTTTATGTAACAATTCTTTTAATTTTAATATTTGAAAATAGTTATTTATTTTATGATCAAATAAAAAATAAATAAATAACCAGCTTAATATCCTAATTGGCCATTTCAAGGGATTAAGTAATCAGATTCTTTAATTAATTAACATTTCATTCTCCGTTCCACAATAATACTTTCCAATACCAACATAGGGCGACATTATAAAAAAGCCCTTTCAAACAGTTTACGATTTTGACTGGATTCGAGTACCTTGCCCGCACTCATATACATAACCCATACACAAGCTTTTGCTATGACTCTGGGTTAAAAATGGCACAACATCAATCGATTGGCCCAAAACCAAGCCCCAATGCTATAAAATAAATAAATTAATAATTTCCAGTGGCAGCGCTGCAACGAGTTATCAGTTATCAGACTGGCATCGTTGTTAACTGGTTAATAAAAATTCACTCCAATATTTTCGCCTGAAAATTGCCCTTTAAATGTAAAGTAAAAATCTTGCAAAAATTACAATTACAATTAAAATGATAATTCAAATCAATTGACTTTACTTCTCTTCCTGTTGTGAGTCCTTTTTAGGATGCCATAGAAATGGTTTCCAATAATGTGTTTTATTCGATCGTGAATGTGTTTAAAATTAGCTGCTTTCGATTTTATAGACTTAAGAAATTCAAAATACTGACTTATACAGACCACAGAACCAGCTTATCTCTTCAAGTACCTAAGATTCACTACAACCACATGAACTAAAAATAATGTTTACTTTAGACACAAGACTATAAATTCTGAAAGTAGTCTCTTCATTTACGCTTTTCGCACTTTAAAGTTAATTTCAGTATAATTAAAAACAATTAAACTTAATTAGATATTTGGGAAAATGCATAAATGATAAGAATGGCAATGTTAAATTAATTTAAATCAACTAAGTGAATATCTTATTTAAAATAAATTATAAATCTGATTACTCATTAGTGACTGGTTGTTTGTAGCACTGAAGTGAAAAACATTAATCATGAATCATCAAAAAATTGTATTTATGTAAATAAAATGATGAAAAAAAAATATATAAAAATAACTGATTGTATTTACATAATACAAATAAATATAATATAATTATATATATATATATTAATTCAGTCAAGATCCGATTTAGCCATAATTGTTTGCTGAAAATTTGCAAAAATATCCGATTAGCCCCTGGCAAGGGCAACTGGCAGGTTACAAATTTCTGGCGAAAGTAAGCCGCCCGGTATTTGCCAACAAAATATGGCCAAGATTTGGCTATACAAAAAAATGTCCTTGATACGAAAACAAACTCTATTACAGTTATATTGTGGCATATTTTCAATGAACATAGTTTTCAATGGCTATGGGTATGGCTTATTTGGTATATGCTATATCTAAGAGTTAAACAAATATAGTTCGGATTCGCAGTTAATTAACTGAGATCTCTCATTAATTGAAGTTTAAGTCCCAGTTGGACATCCGATTCTTAAATAAACAACCAATAATAACCACAATTTTCATTTTTTTTTTCTTTTTCCTTTCTCTTTCTTTCGCTCAAAAAAACACTTAAAACTACATTTCTCACAAAATTGGTTTGACAAAAAGGAAGAAAAAAAAACCATCTCTTAAACATAGAACCATTTCGCGCACATAAATTCAGGAAATAACAATCCGACGGGGAATTACATTTCGTTTGTCAAATTGCAAATGCTTCTATTAAAGTTAAAAACAATTTTAGCTTGTTTTTGTTTTTTTTTTTTTTTTTCTTGATTTTGCTTTTGGGATGCAAATCAGGGGCCGAAAGAGGCGAAATTATAGCTTGCTTAAACAATTTTGAAATTGAAATAACGATAAACAATTCGATGTAAAGTGCAGCGCAACGTAAACATTTATATGAAATCGTGGACGCTCCTCATTGCGTACGCGCTGTTATCACTATTTTCATCTGTGGATAAACTTCTGGCTTCGGGTCCGAGGTGATCAGTTGCACCATGTGCTGCTGCAGCTCATCCTGGCTAGCCCGAGTGCCCGGCGGTATCATCCAGATAGTATCTGAAACATAAAAAGAGGGTGATATTTATATATATATATATACATTTTAGAGATAGAGGCACAAAAATGTTGTTCTTTTCTTTGGCATTATTAATTATTATTGTTTTTAACCAGTCCCGAAGCACTCACCGCCAAAGTACCAACCGTTGGGCGTGCACAGGCGCCACATAATCGCCGGCTGTGTGGGCGTTAGATCAGCTAATATATCACATGTTTCACCAGGACGCAAGGTCGGCGCACTGATCCGTTCCGTCTGAATTGGCGATGTTAAATAGCAGCCATTGGGCCAGCGTTCAGTGCCATCGTTTTGTAATTGAAACGCCTGCTGCTGCGCATTCAGGTACTGCCCCTGGACAATCTTCATTGAGGGCATCGACTGAAAACTGCAAATGTCCAAATAGATTCCGAGGGCAGTTTGCAAATTCCTGCAACACAAAATGGCAATAATTATAAGAATTATGCAAATTATGGAATGCTTTCATTCGATTGTCGCTTACCAGTTGCTCATTTCCAAGTAGAAGCGAGCCGACTCGCGATTCATTTGATTATTCATTAGGCTCTGGAACTGACTGAGTAGATCCTCGTGATCTGTGGTGCCCATGCAACTGAACTGCTGCAGCAGCAGAGAGTCAATATCAGAGTCACTTGTGGGCAGGGCTGGACCCAAGCCACCAAGCCCCTTGATTTGCGCCCCTTGTGATGATGTTGATGTGGATTGGGGTGTAGGTGTGGATATGGGTATGAGTGTGCTTGCGGTTGCTGGTGAGGATGCCGGATGCGCTGAGACTGCAGATACAGCTGGCACGCCAGCTGCTGTGGACAGAACGAGAGGCATTCCTGGCGGCGCTGGCAACGGTATCGCAATGTTGCTAGTGTCCATCATTGGATTTGTGGTTGTTGTCGTATTTGTTGTAGTGCCAAAAAGCGGTTCGCATTGCATACTATCTTGCAACAGTTGTTGCATATGCTGCTCCTGCTGCGGCGTCTGTGGCTGTGGCTGATGCAGCTGCGTTGAACTCGCCTCTGTTGTGCTTTGTGACTCGTAGTTCTCCTCAACGTCCATCGCTACAAATGCTTCGTATCTATTTCTATTTCTATTTTGCGCTCAAGAATTGAAGTCAAATCTGCAAAAAAAGTCGAAAATGTCAAATGCGTTGTAAGCATAAAGTTATTGTTGTTTTTAATGCTATTGTTTCTCATCGCTGCTATGACAGTCAGACAGAGAGACGACAGACAACCTCTTCCGGCGACTCTCTCTGTGTTTTGTGTTTGTGTAAGTGTGTGTGTGTTCCAGCACGGTGTTTGGCTTGTGTGTGTGTGTGACGCACTCAACTTAGTTATTTATTTAACTGTCGCGAGAACATTAATACGCTTGTATCCTCTGCACTTATGTTTTATATAAAAATAGACTAAAACATTAAAAGGCAGCAGCAATGCAACAAAATATGTAGTGTTACCGCACTCTGGCTATCGCAAAAATACCAATAATAATACTTAATATGTACTGACACTAAAATTAAATGTTTCTGTTTTGTGCGCTGGACTATAAAGGCAGATATGATGTCCTTAATATTAAGTTTTAAATAATTTTTGCCTAGATAAACATATGAGTACTTAGTAAGTGGAAGTAAATCTTCGATAACACTTTTCAATGACTGTACATTTAATTCAATAAGAATCTTTCCGTTAAAGTTAAGTAGCCAATTTATGTTCACCTTATTTTTTAAAACCTGGCCTTTCAAGACAAAGGTTTGACTTTTATATGATAACATTATTTATAGTTCTATATAATAACTGCCTTACGATTTTCGATCTTGTGCTTTTCCCTCCAAGATGATGCTGAGTCCAACGCAGCCGCACACAAATAAATAGCAATAAAATACCAAAAATTTGATATCGTTATTGCGATCGAAATTTAATGAAAAACGGACTGTTACCAGCTGGTCGTCATATCGATAGGCGTCATTCGATATTTTGAGCACCCACCACACAATGAAAACAAATAACTCTCGAGTAGTATACAAGAGCGCTGCCGCTAATATTATTAACACAAGGAGTAGCAGAACACAATGTGGTAGACGCTGCTCGGCCCCAGTTGTCAACACAGCAAGCGGATGGACGAGCAGCACATCGAAAGTCAATGCACATCAACATTAACAGCAACAACAAAAACAATAACAATAACAATAGGAACGTGGATAGCAAAAGCAACAATAATAACAATGAAACCATTTCAATTATTTTAATGTAAGTGCCTAACGAGCCCTAGCGCGGGTGCCCAACGCCACCATCACCATCCATGTCCCCAACATTTACCTGACGCCATTGGAGCAGCAGTAATGAGTTACCAGCGTATGAATCAACACAAAGGCCGAAATAACAAAAGCAACAAGAAGAAGACCATCGTACAGTGCAAACATACAAAAATCAAAACAAAACAAGAAACGGCGAAGGTGAAGACTCCGCCAAAGACAAAGACATCGAAGCCGGTGAGAGAACTTCTGACTCAAAACTCAAGACAAATAAAGAAAGTAAGCATAAAGTGGAAATTAGGCCAACACATTTGCAACGCCAACGAACGTTGGCCAACAGCAAGCAGCAATCAACAGCCAACAACAATAACAAAATAGAGAACTCCGCCTCATCCATGAGACTTAAGCCATAAGAAGCAGCAATAGCAACAACAATAAGATCAAAATTTTCCTCAAAATGGACTTTCTGGCCAATTTAATCAAAAATCCGCAAACAATATTGTGTAAGTAGTTGTTATTATTATTATCAGCAAATAAATAAATATTTACATGCATTATCAAATGTACGTATATATAAATTTTATATACATATTCTTTATATTGTTGTTGAACACATAGCCACTTACATCGATCTGGACTATTCGCTATGGCTTTATCGCTTTCTAACGCCACTGATTGTCACATTCCTCCTTCCGCTCGTCTTCGTCGCTCTCATCTACATATCATTTTTGGTGCTCTTTATCTACAAGCTGCACAGGTAAGCAAGTCCAAAAAAAAAAAAACAACAACAGCAAAAAAACAGAAAAAACCAAACTGCTTACGACAACAAATGCAAATATCGAAATACATACAAATATATATATATATATCAATATATAATTATATGCATATATTTAATATAAAATATGTACTGCATTTCTGCCATTGAACTCTTGCATGAATTTTCCGCTGTTGCAACAAATTCAGCAAAAACAAGATAAATAAAAAGAAATCAACAAAAAAAAAAGTACTTTCCAACACCCTGTAACCTTATCAAAATTCTTATGTTTATAAGAGTGTTTATCGCGAGTGTGACCGGCTAAAAAATATCCTATGTTTCAAGCGGCACACTAAAAAAAATATTATCAAATTGATTTCTTCAAAAACTGACGAAAGTCTATCTTATTCACGCCGATCTTGTTATATACTTTGATCTATATTTTAAAAGATAATATTCCAAGTTTTTTGTTTTAAAAATAATAAGAGCAGGAAGTATGTAGAAAAATATTTCTATGCCTGGCAAAAAAAAATCCCTCAGTGAAGGTTTGATAGCAAAAAAATGTTTGCATATGGTGGTTTCGTAAGTGTTTATATGCTTAATGGGTATATATATATATATATATATACCTATGTGTACATTTTTAACAGCGAGTAGCGTATTTATATATATATATATATATACCTATGTGTACATTTTTAACAGCGAGTAGCGTATTTCAAAATGATTAAGCAGTAAAAAAATTACAAATCGAGCACATTTGCACACACACACACACTTGAACTTTTTCCCTCTTGAGCCTGGTGTTGGTGTACTGTGGGCTAGGGTTGGGGCTGGTGCTGGGCTTTTAAATCAAGTACTTTACGATGACTTTGCATTATTTATTTGATATTTCAACAGCTCTCCAAGGTGCAATTTTGTAGATTGTGTAAACGCTCAAACCGGTTCTAAAAATTGCAAATTAAATAGAAGTTAGCTGAGGCCTCGAAAATGATATTGATAGTGGATAATACGACTCGTTCATGACACAGACACCTTGCTGACACTCAGCTAATCATTAGCTAAATATCGTAAAGCAAGTACTAAAAACTGAGCACATTCCCTGCGCCAGTGCGTCATGCGTTTATCAAAAGAGCTCACAAATCAGAACAAGACACGACATTTTAATCGTCACTCTTATTGCTATGGCTATTTTTGTTTTCCTTGCGATAACAAGACTTTAAGCTTACGATATTAGTTCCATTTCCCACATAATTATCAGACAACTTATCATTGTACAAATATATGTATGACCACAATTAACCCTAAACCCAGCTGTTGAATATATTTCTATCCGTTTGTCAAGTTTGCCTGTAAAACACATTTGAATCTGGAAGTGTCTGTATATCGTAACGGACACGAAATCCACAACTTTGTTGATTTTTAGCTAGCATAAATTTTTGTTCAATTAAGACTTTAATTAAGTTATGTTGATTTTATGAAAACTGCTGTTTATTGTTGCTCTTTGCTTTAGTTGTGTTGGGCGATGGGGGGTTGGCAACAAAAATAAATGTCACGCCCCCTATACTCCAGTTCGCTGGGGTGGCATCACGCAACAGTTTGTTTGCCCTTCTTATCAGTGACTTGCCATGCAACAACAACAACAACAACAACTATAAAAATATTGGCCACTTTGTGGCTCGACTAAACAGGTGCGGCCACATGTACGCATATGTGAACTACATGTATATACATAAATATATAATATATATATTTATATATATATAGTCCATTGATTTATGGAGATTTTGATATGCGAACGCTCCTCAGTCCATATAATGCTGATAACACCTGAGCCGATGATACTGCTAATTCTAATGCTGGACAAAAAAAAAGAAGAAAACTAAATTTAAACATAATTATCAATTTAGCAATTAATTGGCGTCATTCGCAGTGCAAAACAAAATTCCATTGATATTAACTGCATGCTATCTACACCCATGGTCGCGTCAATATATACACATGGCAATTGCTGATGGCCCAGCCAACTTCAATCCGGAAAGAAACCCCAAAATCTTGATCATTCATATTCCGCATCATATATCAAGTGCAACACAATATTTGACTGCAAATCGATAAATAAAAAAAAAACGATAAGAAAAATGTGTTTCGAAATTGTGTGCAACAAGAAATGTCTGTAAACCAGTTCAATATTTGATCAATGACCCTAAATTTGATGAGAATTTCCATTATTTTTTTGTATTTGGCGTTTATTCGAATTTAAATGTAGTACATATATAATGGGGTTACTATATGATATAGCTGATTTTTATTTATTAGAACCATATTTAACTAAATATTATTTAAACATATCTTACAATTGTAGACAAACTTAAGATTTTAATGCATCTGCATTTGGCTAAAGCGAAATATTTATTGATCTTTGGAAGGTCTACGACTGTAATTCCAAACCACATTAATTTTATATAGCATATTCAATAATAATATAATTAATATAATCATCTATTTATGTTCAATTTGCAGGCAGGTTATAATGCGAGCGGTGCAAACGGATCGAAACTTTTGGCGTGTCGGACGGAAGATTGTGGCTGCAATTTGGGATGCACATGCGCGGATCTATCATGGATATGAGGTGATCGGTCTGGAGAATGTGCCGCAGGAGGGACCAGCGCTGATTGTCTACTACCATGGAGCGATACCCATAGATATGTACTATTTAAACTCACGTATGCTGCTGCAGCGCGAGCGTCTCATCTACACGATTGGCGATCGATTTCTGTTCAAGCTGCCTGGCTGGGGCACCATTTCGGAGGCGTTCCATGTCAGTCCCGGCACGGTGCAGTCGTGTGTGAGCATATTGCGCGATGGCAATCTGTTGGCAATCTCACCAGGCGGCGTCTATGAGGCACAGTTCGGTGATCATTATTATGAGCTGTTATGGCGCAATCGTGTCGGTTTCGCCAAAGTGGCCCAGGAGGCTAAGGTGCCGATAATACCATGTTTTACACAGAATTTGCGCGAAGGCTTTCGCCAGGTGGGCATCTTTCGCACGTTCTTTATGCGATTGTATAATAAACTGCGGATACCCGTCTATCCCATTTACGGCGGTTTTCCGGTTAAGTTTCGCACATATCTGGGCAAGCCCATACCCTATGATGACAGCTTGACGCCGCAAGAGCTGCAAATCAAGGTGAGCTCCTCTCCGCTAATTTATATTAATTATTATTTACAATTTGCTTTGTTTGTTTTTTTTTTTTTTTTTTTTGTGTAGGTGGCCACCGCCATTGAGGATCTTATTAATCGGCATCAGCGTCTGCCTGGCAGCATTCTTCTGGCGCTGTTGGATCGCCTGCCGGCATTTAAACGTCATCGAAAGGATTCGGTGTGCAGTCCCATCAAGGATTAAAGCGGACTGAGCAGCTGCTGGCAGGCAAGCAGTCAGGCAGACATATTAAGAATAAAATCAAAAACATCTCTGGAATTTGATAATAAGATGAACTGTGTTAATTGGACTAATAATAAATAACTAAAGCAAAACTATCAAATCCGTGGGCATTGAGCAAGATCATCATCGATCATTGATTGCAGATCATCGATTGTATGCCATAAGACTTCGTTCCATGTGGACTTCATTATAATTATTATTGTGTAATGTCTAAACTAATGAATAACTACTACGTCTACTTCCTCCGCGGATTTTGTCTAATACGCTCGTTTAAGTAACAACAACTTATTGCAATAAACCGCCTTGTATAGCTCGTAACATATATATTTTATTTTATTTTACATACAAAATAACAAATATAGAATGCCTTGTTACCCATCAGCCATAAGCCATGGCCAATGGACACGAACATATTAAATTCAATGTGTAGCATTTTATTCAATGATTACATTTCTTTTAAATATTATCAATTTCTCTTCTTTTTTTTTTGCTTGTAGTTTTATCAACATACATAAAACACATTCTGTAATCATCTAATTGCATTCATCTATAGGATAAACTATGATTAAAACGCAATCACTTTTCAATATGTGTTGAGCTTGTCCAAATTATGGCATTTTAAATTTTCGACTTTTGCCCATTTGCCGATTTTTGGGCTAGCCTAAAATCACTTTTCATAAATGAAATGAATGATTGATCGAGTTTGCGTCTAATTGTTTAAAATGTGGTATTATTTAAAGTTCTTTGAAAAATATCACTTTTATGTTAGAACCACTTAAATATTTAATTATTGGAAATCAGAGAGAGAGAAAGAACGACAGGGAGAGAGTGAGAGGGAGCGAGATGGAAAAAGTGATATTGAGTTGAGCTACGAAGGCGGACTACAATTTAATATATATAAATTAACTTATTTGCAGAGTTTCCATACAATCATTAACACTAGAACTGCGTAAATTACTAAAAAATTGAAAGGAGAACAAACCCACACACACACACACACACACGCACACACACACACGAGTTGAGTGAATATCCATAATTAATTATACTTACCAGTCATGCAACAATGTTTATCTCTTTAAAAAAAAACTATTCGCCAACATCGCACTTTGGAGCCAAGCAGCCGACAAAAACAAATTTTTTACAACAAATTAAAGACAAGTTTTAATTTCCAAAAATAAGCATGACCCGCTGGTTACTGCTCAGAATTCCAGTCGAGTCTTAAGAAGTTACCTATATTTATATAAATATTAAATTTAAGGAGGAAATTTACATAAATCAATAGGCCATCTGCAGTGCACAGTGGTAGCTAGTAGAGCATAAAAATGTTCAAGTATTTCTGATAATATTTCGTAATTAAAATCAATTTTTATTGATATATAAAAACTGTCCCGTTAATATACAAATTTTTCGGGGATAAATAAATAATTTTTGATAGATAGATTTTGAAAATCTTAAGCAACCTTTTATGGATTGTATCAGTGAATGGTGGTCGTGGCAGTTGTCGGAACCAGTGTGCTCTAAATGGATGCGAATACGGAAAAATGTGAAGAGTGGGGGGCGCGGGTGCGTGATTAAGTATGTTAAGGCTGTTGTTGATCTCGGCGCAGAAGTAAATGTTAAAACCGGCAGCGTAGCGATTTGGCTAAATCAGTTGCGAACACAACATAGAATGGCAATCAATTGGCTGCTGCTACTACTCGCGTGGATTGGGTGCTACTGCTGGAGGATCGGGGATTCGACAGTGGAGGCGCGTGCCTCTCAGGGCATGCATGTGCAATTGCCACACGGTGGCTGGCTTATTGGACGCCACAGGACAACGCACAGTGGTCAACATATGCGTGCATTTATGGGCGTTCCATATGCCCTGCCCCCAGTTGGTGAGCTGCGCTTCCGTGCGCCCATCCCACAGCCGGGCTGGCAAGGTGAACGTCTTGCTGTGCAGGATGCGCCAATATGCATGCAACGAGACCCATTTCGACGCGACACACAAATCGATGGTGTCGAGGATTGCCTGTATCTAAATGTGTATACACCAGATCCGGTAATTGGAGCGCCACTGCCTGTTATGATCTGGTTTCATGGCGGTGGCTGGCAATGCGGTTCAGGGATTAGCAGCTTCTACGGTCCGGATTTTCTGCTCGAGCATGATGTGGTACTCGTTTCAGCCAACTTTCGGCTCGGTCCACTTGGTTTTCTCAGCACGGAGACGTTGGATTGTCCTGGGAACAATGGACTCAAGGATCAGTTGGCAGTGCTGCGCTGGGTGCGTGATAATATCGCCGCCTTTGGCGGTAATCCACAAAGTGTAACGGTGTTTGGTGAGAGTGCCGGCGGAGCGAGTGTCACCTACCACATGTTATCGGAGCAGTCGCGTGGATTGCTGCATCGCGGCATTGCCCAGTCTGGCACCTACTTCAATCCGTGGGCACAGCCGGCACACAAGGGTGTCGCTGCTGGCCGTGCCCAAAAGCTCACCGAACTGATGAACTGCACCCAGGTTGGGGACGATTGGTCGACAAAATTGAAGTGTCTGCGTGGCAAGCGTGCCGAGGACATCGTCGCCAAGCTTTACGATATGTTTGTAAGTTGCAATAATCATAAATGAAGAAGCAAGCACACAAAACCTGCGGATTACTTTGAGTGTACAATTTTCCAATTTTACAGTCTTTTTTTTCTTTCTGATATGCACACAATATATATATACAAAATATATATATACAATATATAAATACATATATATATATACTGTTATCATGAACTTCGAAATTATTAATCTAGAAATGTTGAATTTGTAATCCATTCTTAACATTTGGACAGGTGTGGGATTTCGATCCCATGATACCATTTCCTCCAGTCATTGAGCCGGCGCACACAGATGCCTTTCTAACGCTGAGACCACGTGATGCGCCACTGCCACATGGCCAGAAATTGCCACTGATGATAGGTGTAACGGCTGAGGAAGGGCTGCTAAAGACCGCGGCATTGTTAAACTTACCGCATCTGATGGAAGAGTTTAAGACGTATTTCGACCAGCTGCTACCAGTGGTGCTCAACTATGATCATCACGAGCCAGAGGCACAGCAGGACATAACGCGGAATATCGAGAGTTTCTACTTCAAAGCCGGACACAACTATAACAAATCCAATCATCAGAATTTGACCGATGTAAGCATTATGTAAACAGAATTCAATATGAGCATATTAACTATATTAATGAATATGCTTGCAGCTAATCTCCGATGGATGGTTTGTGGCTGGAGTCGATGAGTATCTAAAGCTTCGCAGCGAGTCCTTGTCGCCCACCTACGTGTATTTATTTGATCACAAGGGTGCAGCAAGTTTCTCGGAGATATTTAAGGGCGGACGCAATGAATTCTATGGTGCCTGTCATGCCGAGGAATTACAGTATCTCTTTCCCATTGGACAGGAGTTGTTTGTGAGCGCCGTGCCAACTCGCCAGGATCTAGAGCTGCGGGAGCTTATGCTCCGCCTGTGGGTGAACTTTGCGCGAACAGGGTAAGACTTGGATTCGTCTGTTCGTTGTAACTGAAAATATCGAATTCATTATTAGCGATCCAAATCCGGTTCTGGGCACCAGCAACTTACCCATATGGCAACCAACAAAAACATATCCAGTGGAATATGCGCGCCTTGGCTCCAAGTTGGATTCAGAGGACGTTGAGGAGCTGCCGCCACTGCTGCAAATGGAGGTGGCACTGCTGCAACATCGTGCTGACTTCTGGCGCGATCTCAAAGCCCATTTGCCGGCAAGTCAACCGGAGCGGCAACACAATGAACTTTAGAATTATTATTGCTCTTTGTTTTTAAAAATAAATAAATTAACCATGCTGCCAGATATCGGGAAATACAATATATAAAAAACCAGGGCTGCCATAATAACAGAAGCAAAGCAAGAAAAAAATGTACTCAAATTGGCAAATTATATTAAAAATAATATATGGCCTTGTCTAAAATCATAATATAAACAATTATAAGGTCAAGATTGGTATAGCAACATGTTATCATTTTGCTTTTAAGAAATAAACAGAACATACCAGATGTCGCAGAGCAATGTGAACAGAGCAGAGCTGCCAGCTGCTATAAAGATTCAAAATAATAATTTGTGTCAGATAAAAATAAAAAAGAAAGAAATGCAAACAATGTATGATTATTGTACATTGTGCCGACTGCTGTAAGCAAGTGCAATACATTATTTTGTATTATAAGTAATGGTATTTGCGGCCTAACAATCTGGCAACCATAGCACACAAAATCGTAGTTTCATTTTTTTTTTCAAGCTAGCCGAAATTGTCGTACGCATACGGGCAAAAAACACACACACTTATATATAAACAAAGCAAGTTTCGTTTATTTTTTTTTTTTTCATAGATATTGTCGTTTACGTTATATACGTACATATAAATACGAAAATAAAAATATCACAAAGATTTACACCACACGTCTGTAATTACAACGAACATTGTGTTTTTCTCTCTTAACTTGGCCTCGAGTTGCATTTTTGTGCGCGTCACAACACTGAAAGTGGGCGACAAATGGCTGGCTCGGCGCTGCGTCGCCTAATGGCGGAATACAAACGTAAGTACACAATCTTTGTGCGTGCGAAAGGGAAAGAGACAGAGAGGGAGAGAGGGCTAACGGTGACACCTGGACTTTACACAAATTGCCGTTGTTGTTGTTCTAATTGTTTTTGCCTTTATTTTTGTTCGCCATTTTGCCAGAGTTGACAATGGATCCACCAGAGGGCATTGCAGCTGGTCCCATCACGGAGGACAATTTCTTTGAATGGAGGCTCTGATTGCGTGAGCTATATAATTCTGTATACACATTATCAATTGCTGTTAATTGCTACTTTTTGCCATAGCGGACCCGAGGGTACTTGCTTTGAGGGTGGCGTGTTTCCAGCTCGTCTGATTTTTCCACCCGATTATCCACTAAGTCCACCAAAAATGAAATTCACTTGTGATATGTTTCATCCAAACATTTTTGCCGATGGCCGCGTTTGCATATCAATATTACATGCCCCCGGTGATGATCCCATGGGCTATGAACTATCAGCCGAACGTTGGAGTCCCGTTCAGAGTGTGGAGAAGATTCTGTTGAGTGTGGTTAGCATGTTGGCGGGTAAATCATCAAAGAAACTCAAATCAAATATGAAGTTCATTCACATATATTTTTTGAAATCTCTTCTGATTTTTAGAGCCCAACGATGAAAGTGGGGCGAATGTCGATGCGGCAATTATGTGGCGAGAGCGGCGGGAAGAGTTCAATCGAATTGCTCACAAATTGGTGCGTAAAACGCTCGGTTTGCCAACATAAGTACTTACACACACACACCCCGACTGAAGATACCACGAACCACTACAATACATACTACAACAAAATTTAAAAGTAACCAACTGCGCGAAGAGACACTAAAACAAAGATTAACAACAAGAACAACGACAACACTACCACTACCACGATACCAATCTTAAAACTGAAATGGGAATCCACAAATTATAACTAATCCACTTCCCAACATGCATTGTCGAACTACAAATCGAGCGACAACCACGACAAGTGTGCCAGTCATATGTATATATCTAGATATCCAGTTAGCAGTTATTTGTAGCAAGGAATCTTAAAGTCGTATCTACCCGCGCGAATTAAGTTTCCAATTAAATTATTATTCACGCTGAATTGTTTAAGCTTAGCCTTGTGACCAGAAAAAAGCAATTCTTGATGTTAAACTCAATAGCTAATAGAACCATCGGTGCATTACTCTAAATTCTCGGACTTTATTGGTCAAGAAAAACGATTCCCAGATTCGACAACAGAATATATATATATATATATATAAATGTAGACTAAGCAAATCATATATATATATATATATAATGTAGGCTAAGCAATGCATATATATATATATATATGTAGACGAAGCAATGCATATGTATATATGTATATATATATATATATGCATAAATAAATATTTTATTAGTGCTATTTTGATTATCGGTCCCAACATCCTCGCCTCATCCACGCAATTGAAATTATGGTATAGTGTGTAGTGTGCAATATAATTACTACTTTAACGTGCGGCAAAAAAAAAATTTAAAAGAAGTGTTTTCTGTTGTAAATAATTAAATGTATCCTTGTATAATCTTTGAACATTGTTAGTGAACTAAAAATTAACTTAGTTATTCGTAGCATACACAGTGCTTACTGAAATTAAATATATTTTTCGCTTGTATCTAAATTGCTGGTCTCAGCGGCACTTTATTACATTTTTTTATGTACCACTTTAAATTTTGAGTTTTAAAAACCCCTTTAAAAATTGGTTTTGTAGAAATCATTAAAGTTTGAATATATATAATGAAGTACAATAAATTTCTTATTTATAGAATACAAAAATTAGGCTCTTAGCAATAAAAGTTTTTTGCAAATTTGAAATACAACTGAATGCGGAGTGTTATAATTTTCTTAATATGTGAATAGATCGGCCCTTCGTCATGGAATTCAAAAACCGCGCCTTAAACAGCGTTGCTAGAAAGTTAAGAAAGCACCACCATGATTGAAACTAACTAGTCTGGCCATATGCGATTGCATTGATATGGTCACACTGCCAAAACTAAATTCAGTCATTGTTTTTGCTTTCAGCTAAACGCAGCGTGCTGCGTTTGTGTCTAACGTTTAAGCGGGTTTGTTGTTTTCCTTTTTTTTGTTGGTGCGGTTGTTGTCGTTGTTGTTGTTATTGTTACATAGCACGACAATAAAAAAAACAAATACTTAAAGGTATGTTAATGAAAACGAGAACACTGCAGAACACCAGGAACAAGTGCTAATTTGAAATGTATATTAAAATACTACATTGCAGTGTTTAATCATATAAGAAAATAAAAATCCCTATATGTGCGAGTGGTGCTGATAAAAATAAGCGCAAAGTGAACATACTAAATAAATAGAGTACCGCATTAGTGCGGAAAACGTGACGCATGTTGCTGCCTGCAGCCAGGTGTGCTTGTGTATGTGTGTGTGTGTGTGTTTCAGCGTCCAATATGCTGTTAAAAATGGGTCGCATTATAATTACAGCAATTTGCCGCACTTGGATTAGCTCTGCGGGTTTTGTTTGTTTGATTAGGCAGAATGTGCTTTAAATTAATAACCACATAGATTTATTTCATAAGATTTCAAAAAACACACACACACACGCATGCAGACGTGGGATGAAGTGGGCATGCCAACGCAGCTCAATGTCCAATCACGGTTATGCTGCAGAGTTGCCAGCCTGCACACTTCGTTAAAAACATTGTGTAATGTTTGTTTTCTTTTTAATTTGTTCCCCGTGCCTTTCCAATGTTATTTTTACCAACTGCATTAGGCGCATGGCTGACAATTTTGATTTGAAAAACACATGCAAAAATAAACTAACTTCTCTGCGTCTTTATAAACACAACAGAAAGAGCTGTAAGCTGCAAATTAACATATTCAAAATAAATGCAATTCAGGCCACTTGATCGATTTAATTTATGCCACTGTAGATAAATCAATAAATATATGCTAAAATATACATTTGTTTGAAGTTCGGTTACGCGCTGTGTCGCAATTTCTCGTGTCGCCCCCGATTTTTTCTAAAGATTGAGAATTCGCTGTTTTCTCAGTATTGTATTCTTATTGGCGTGTTTTCGTGTGTTCTGTGTGTTTTAGTGTTTTTAAGTTAACAAGTGGTTGCGCCCACATCTAATGAACATCAAGAACAATATTGAATTGTTGGCAATTAGGCAATTTGTGTGTACTTATAAATAATTTCGCTTAAAAATGAGATCTATACTTCTGCATGTGTGTTAGTGTGTTGTGCATGAACCATTTTAAATAGCGCACGTGACGTCATTGCGGGAATTAACGATGATCATTCCAATGATAACATTAGCGATGTATTAAATTTAGCTTTGATTTGTTCAAGTACGAAATAAATATTTATGCCACAAATAAAAAGTGTCTATTAATTCAAATTTCAACACGGCCTACCGTTAATGTATTAATTCGTTTAGCTAAAACTTGTCAAAATTTATGTAATTGGAAATGCCAACAATATGACAACTCTTCGTAATGCATTCAATTCAATTCATTCATTTATTACATTTCATAACTTCAACACTTTTTTCTTGATATGCACGCCAGGCTCAGCTCGGACCCAAACGATAACGGTATAAGGGAAACAGAAACAATGCTTTCGCTACAGAATCAAAGACAACCGAAAACGTCGCCCCTGGTGGATGACTATGAAATATCGGACACTGTCCTGGGACTGGGCATCAATGGTAAAGTGGTGCAGTGCACCAATCGACGCACCAAACACAACTACGCCCTCAAAGTGCTCCTCGACAATGAGAAGGCCAGACGCGAAGTCGATTTACACTGGCGGGCAAGTGGCTGCAAGCACATCGTGAACATTATCGATGTCTACGAAAACACCTACAGCGGTCGCAAGTGTCTCCTGGTCGTCATGGAGTGGTAGGTGTCCATTGGCTATCATTTTGCTATCTTAATTATCTCGCTTTTTATAACAAACATTCCCTTTTTTTTTTTTTTATAATCTACAGTCTTAATTTCGTAAAAATCTTATGATACGTTCTTACTAGAAAATTTCCTGTTGTTTCACACATTTCTAGATATTGTCCTCGTTTTCTCTTTGGTTCTTTACTTTCTTCAACTTACCATGTATTTTTATTATTTATTTTTTTTTTTTTTTAATTTTTAGTCTTTAATTTGAATAATAAATTTGTGGATTGCCTCACATATGAAGAATTTAAATAATTGTTCGTTATTCGTAATCTTTTTGTAGATGAGAAGTGCTCTTCCCAATTAGATGTTTACAATTAAATATTATACTTACCTTAAATTCAAATTGGTCCCTCTCTCTCGCACCTCTCTCTCTCTCTCTCTCTATAACTCTTTATCGTTGTGCGTAATTCGAAATCGTTTTACTGGCGACTTGCAATTTTTTTTTTAGAAATATATTTATATATTTATGTTTATCGGAAACCCATATAAATATATTTAGTGTCGTGGTAATTGATTCGATGACAATTTCTTTATGTTATTATGACAGCATGGAGGGCGGTGAGTTGTTCCAGCGCATACAAGACAAGGCGGAGAGCTCGTTTACAGAACGAGAGGCGGCGCACATAATGCGTGAGATTTGCGAGGCAATCGATTATCTGCACAGCCGAGATATCGCGCATCGCGATTTAAAGCCAGAAAATTTGCTCTATACGACAACGCAACCGAATGCGGTGTTGAAGCTTACCGATTTCGGTTTCGCCAAGGAGACCTTCACCAATGACACCCTACAGACGCCCTGCTATACGCCCTACTATGTCGGTCAGTTGGCTCAAGTCCGCAGCTTGGAAGCTTAAATAATTTCATCACTTATTAATTAATTGCATTTCTTTCTGTTTTTAGCGCCGGAGGTGCTCGGTCCGCAAAAGTATGACAAAAGCTGCGACATCTGGTCACTGGGCGTGGTCATGTACATTATAATGTGCGGCTTTCCGCCGTTCTACAGCATCAACGGTCTATCAATATCGCCGGGAATGAAGAAACGCATACGCTCCGGCCAATATGATTTCCCCGACCCGGAATGGACGAATGTTAGCCAGGCGGCTAAGGATTTAATCAAAGGCATGCTCAACGTTGATCCCGCTAAGCGCTTGTGCATCGAGGATGTGCTTCGCAATAACTGGATCGCCCAATATAATGCAGTACCACAAACACCACTCTGCACAGGACGTTTACTCAAAGAGGGCGAGGAGATCTGGCCGGAGGTGCAGGAGGAAATGACTCGTTCGCTGGCAACCATGCGTGTCGACTACGATCAAGTAAGTAATGCACGGCCAAAAAATATCCAGTGCTTTCACTTTATATATAATGCTTAAATCCTATTTGCAGATGCAAATAAAGGCGCTGGACAAATCCAATAATCCGCTGCTGACGAAGCGCAGGAAAAAGATTGAGGAAATTTATGCGGAGCACAAGTGAATGCAGCCACAAAACAACTAAAACGAAAAAAAAAACAACAAAAAAAATAAGAATTAAAGGACATACGCCAAACTTAGACCCCCTTACGCCCCACTTCCACACTTTGTAAGAAAAAAAAGAAGAAGATGAAACGTTTTCATATGAAACGCACATTTTTTGCGTTCCGTCTTACTATCGTATATGTTTTTCGTCTCATACTTAGGAGTTGTTGAATGGTATAGAAACGTTGATGAAAGCTATATTACGAGACAACTTCACAACATTTACATAAAATACGGATGATCATTAACCGTTTTATAATCGACCTGCTACCACTTGACTTATGATACATTATGTCTTGTGTTTACCTGTTTGTGCATTATCCATAATCTGTCTATGTATGTAGTGTATATTAATTTCCAGTAATGGTTTTAAGGGTATTTTTAGTATTGAGACGTAATAAGCTGTTTCATAATGAAAATAACTTATATAGGAGCAACAAGCAACAAAGCCTATGCATTCATAAAGATATATATATATATAATAAATACCTTTACTAGTTGTCGCCAGATACAGAAGACCCCCCGGACTATAACCTGAATTTTATTCGATTAATTATTATTTTTTTTGTTATAATTTAATTTTTGTGACTTGTGTATGTAATGATGTTGTAAAGTCATTAATGTTTTAATGTTAAACTTAAGCATTAGCGTTGCTCCAGTTAAGTGTCTCCACGATTACGGATATACTTTCTTGCTACTTATCGCTTAATGCAAGCTATACAATTTATCATATAAATAAAGTATTTGTAGTTATTAAAATCGATAACAAATTGTATCATTTCAACTAAGGATTTTTTTATTTTCCAGAACTTAAATCAAAAATGTTAAGTGTCGTTTTTAAGCCACTTTTCAGCTGACGAAATTAAATAACATATAAATGTATAATCCGAATAATGCACTAATATTAATATTTTAACTGAATGATTTACATCTCGCGAATGCAACAGTTCGCCCGTTATGACTGATCTAAAAAAACTATTAAATTTGTATACGGATCCGGCTCGGTTTACATGACTAATAAATGCCAGTTATAAATAAAAAAAAATATAATAATTGAATGCAATAATTCTCGGAACTTTCCAAGCTACATATAAGAACTGTATATGTATGTCTAAATCTATATAATCAAGTGGAAACTAATAATGTGAATTCGCCATATGCTGCAGAGTGAAGTAGATATATATGTATATAAAAGTATATTCATATCGATACTTAATCGCTCAGATTAACATGTTATCTCATTCCCGGATTCCCAAACAACAAACAATTACAATCTGTGAATTTGCAATTGAATTTCTCATTTATTGATAATATTAACAGTGCAGTTCGAGACACACACACACACCCTCACGCGCATAAAAAGTGAGTTGAGAGGCGTGTTTAAGAAGGTGGGTTGTGGGTAGGCGCTGGCTAAAGCATTGCGAATAACAGTTTGCTAAATTCTCTGTTACACTCACACACACACACACACACACAGGCATACTCTACTTACTTCTTCTAAGTGGCATAATACAAATCAAAAATCAAATAAAAATAAAAAACAATGCGGCTTACAAATACAATATATATATATATATATATATATATATATATATATATATATACATGTTTATATATATTTATATATATATTTGCATATAGGTATTATTCTACGGTTCCTACGAAAATAGTTAACAATTGGTTTCATATAAAGTTGTTGAGTTTGTTATGTTTTGCGTTATATATATATATATATAAATATATATATGTGTACCTTATAGATACCATAGCTTATGTATATTATAATGTATAAGGTACATGTATTTCATATATATTATACACATATATGTGTAATTGATCTGCCTTATATTTTTGGTTTCTTATGCTCTTGCAGAGGATATTGTAAGTGTGAAGTGTGTTCCTTATCAGGTATGCAAGTGTATATAATATTCGTTGTGCTTTATCATAAGCTATTCATTCTTATCCTTTTTTTTTTGTGTTTAGAAAAATATACCTTATCTTAAAAGTACTTTAGTAATATTGTTTTATGGCAGATTTGCGAAATTCGCGTTCAATATTCAAATCTAATGTTGAAATTTATAATTCCTGCAGACGTTATATTTGAATAAGCTTCTCTCTCATCTCTCTCGCTATCTCTCTCTCTCTCCCTCTCTGTCTGTCGCTGTGTGCGTGTGTATTGGTGTCTCTGTGTATTGGTTTTGTAAACTGAAGGTACATCATTTGCTTTGTATTTGTTTCCGTTGCCGTTTTCATCGTTTGTCGTCTTTTTTTGATCTTATTTCTGGGCTGTTTCCCCATTAGAAATACCCGCAAAAGGACAAAAAAATTACTTATATTATACTATCGCAGCTGTTCTCCGCCTCGCTATTGCAGCAATCCATCGCTGGCAAAGATGCACCTCGTCTATAAGCACTCGATCCACGAGTGTTACTGCTGCTGCTGCTGCTGCTGCTGTTGCTTGAGACGACTGTGGAGCTGATGTGGCTGCTGCGACGACTCGATGTCGATGTGACATGATGCTGTGGTGCTACGCTTGTTGCAATTACTGCATTGAGTCGCGGAAAATATTTGTAAATCTCCAACAGATTGTTGAGCTTTATGTGCGGCTTGTATTCCACATCGTCCAAAGACTGTGATGCACTGCTGCTGTTCAACGGCGTCCAAAATGTCAGACCCAGATGGGCGAGGTGACCGCCCTGTAAAATGGATGAGAAAAATTCAACATTTATAAATGGTCAATCAGGAAATGCTTAAAGTGAAATAGTATTATATCACAACTCTGGACCTAAGTATATATTTACATATGGTCTTGATCAGCATGCATAATATTTTGTGTTCTTGATAACGTGCTCATGATCAGCATCACTAGATTGCCTTACCTTGATGTCCGTCTCGAGTTTATCGCCAATCATGGCGCACTCTTGCGGTTTAACATGCAGGAAATTGCAGGCTTCGTAAAATATCCCCGGATGTGGCTTCTCCCATGGCAGATCTGAGGAAACCAGTATATAATCGAAATAGCCACGCACATGCAGCTTGGCGACCTTCTCCCACTGTGCATTCGATGGTCCATTCGTGATGAGCGCCAGGGCATAGCCGGCCCGTCGCATACGCTCCAATAGTTGTACATAGTCGGGCGGTATGGCTAAATAACGGTAACGCAATTTTAGCCATTGCGGATAGATTTGCTCGGCTAAATGTTTATGCTTCGATTGCAGAGATTCGCGCCACAAGTGCGTGCGCCACGAGTCCAGCGATGTTTGCGAATTGTCCGGACAGCGACGAAAGGACTTTAAGAATGTCTGTGTGGCCAAATTGGCATCATCTTTGGTTAAGCAATACTGCGATTCCAGCAAATCAGCAAGCTGGAAACAACAAGAAAATACAATATATATATAAATACATAAATACATAAATATTTATATAATGGAGAAGGGGTCTGGATGGTGTTGCAGAGGCAAAAGCGTATAACACTTGTTGATAGCTAATCGACTTTAATATTTTCCTCTTCCGATTCGACTTGTTAGCTAACAATTGCACGCGCACACTTTGTGTGTGCACGCATACACACAAACACAACACGCTAACGTTTCCCAGAATATGACAGACGTAAGACTAGCGTCACAATTGACTGTGGGTGAAAACATTTTGAAAGTGTGTGTGTTTGCTATTGACATAATATTTATTGCGAATTGCGAAATATGTGAAATTAAAGAAAAAAAAAAATGGCAATGTAGATTTTTCCTCTGGTTACACAGAAAAATTTCAATTTACATAGAATGCATTTAAATGACAAATGTACAATTTTTTGGGATAATCCATCAATAGTTCTTTCTATATACAAATTGTATTTACTATGATGTAAAATTAAAACTGTCAAAAAATAATAAATATTATTGATTATTAATTAAATAGCTTATTTAATTTATGCACATATTTATGTTTGTTAACACGCAAAAAAAAACAACAAAAAAGGCTTAAAAATAACCAGTGTATTATGCATACAACTGCTTTCTGCATGACGACTTAAATTTATTTATAACTCCTCAACTTAAATTTAGAGAGTATCCGCTTAAAAACAATAAAAAAAAATAGAAGAACATAAATAAACCATTTACATGTGAATGTGACGTTTCGTTGTTTTATTTTGTTTTGTTGTGATCTGCGGCAAAACGGTAAATGTCAAGTGTCATGCATTAATTCTGTGATAATTTTTGGTCTCTTATGACTTTGACCTCTACACAGCAAAAGACGGCGACGTGCATTGATCAAACTTGCATTCACACAAACACACATGCACACACATATTGGGAGAGCAGCGCGCGTGCTGACACACACTCACACACTGCACGTAACCGATTGTTTTCAGTGGAAAATTTTGTATAAATATCTATGTAAATATAAAGTGCTCGAGTGTGTGTGTGCGACTGCAGGAAAGGAGCGCGCGAACTTTCACCCGGTCGAACCGAAAAGTATATTTATACAGACACACATACATACCTTGCGTATCGCTTTGGAGTCACCGGCCCGCGTTGGGATAAGCGTGTTATCTAAGTCAAAGTAGAACGCAGAGATTTTAGCACAAATGCCATCAAATGGTGTTTGATGCTTGAGGCTCGTTGTTAACGTCGCTGTTGAAAATTTGCTAGCGGCCATGAGTTATTTCCACGCACGGATGGACCAGAAGAATCTGTCACCTTTCAAATTGGAATTGGGAATCAAATGGAGCGGGGATGGCGGAAGCACATATATAGCATAACAAAAATGTCTAAAAATATTACTATTATTATTGTTGTGTTATGCTTGTTTTGTTTTGTTCAAATTTTGGCGCCACTGGTGCAATGAACGAGTATTTGGAGCAATAATATTGGCCTCGACTAGTTGCATTTGCACGCTCTGCGTTAGTTAAACGGCAATTGAATGTAAATCAAACGTTTGACAAAATATAAAGAAGGGAACAGGTAAATGTAACCAAAGTAAGAGCGAAGCAATGACTGAAAGAAAGTGCACGCACGCACGATTCTACAGTTTCGCGCGCAAGTTTATGTACAGTGTGTAAAAGTTTTCGTCACCAACTTATTTATTTATTTCCTTTAGCACATATCTTTTGCCTTTGCGTTGTGGCCATTTAATTTTTTATCACTAATGCGCACATTCAAAATGTACTAGTTCGATGTAATATTAATTTTTTTATAATATTTTTGCTATATGTCATTAGTACTTCGTTAATTGTGTGCAGCTTTTGAGCTGTCACTGTAAGTTGAGTAAAGAGCGAATTCCGCCCGTTTTAAATGAGTCAGAGTGAGCACGCAATACTCATACGGAAGAGAGAACATGTTCGTATATAGTTTGCATAACAAAAAGTTAATAAAAAAATAAATTTGATTTAAAATTTGTAGCAATAAATTAAGAAGAATGTTAATATCTACACCTGGAATTACGAATTGAAATAAATTAAGCTCAAAATTTATTTTTTTTAATTTCGTTATTTTCATAACTCTGTACAGGGATGCTTTTTTCTCATCGATTTATCGTGACACGAAATCATTTTTCCTTCCTGTGGCAACGCCAATATTTTATTGCGGACAAATTTTGTATATGATTCGCACAATCCAATTTTGCTTATTATTTCTTCACAAAAATTGTGAGTGGCAATTAAAATGAGTGATAATGACAAATATTTGGAAGCGAGCGCAGCTGGTGAGTGATGCAAACAGGCTCAAATACATTTCGCTTTATTTTATATGTATGAACAGACCCAGACCCGATAATCAAGCTGCAGATGGACGGCACAGATGCTTCAATCGAAAAAGGCGCCAAAGAAGAGGACTTTATTACAGACGAAGAGTTGCGTGAATCGCCCGTGGAGTGGCCAGAGATATGTAAGTAGGACGACACACTTTAATGCAAATCCTTAACAATCACTTGCAATATTCACACTTAGTTCCCGGCATAAATGACTTTCTTGCCAAGAGCGATCCCCCATTCCGCATGCCGAAGTCTAGCGAAAATGGGCTTCCAAACAGTGAAAATTTAACAACTTTTGAAGGTGCGTACACCTAACAACTTTAACCATGGCCTAGGCCAAAGTTATCTTGGTTTTGCGATTTGTTTACTAATTGTCAACAATTACAGAATTTGCTTGCATGCTGCCAGATCAGCTGATCGCCAAAATAAGATCGATGTATGATGATATCTACAGATTAGGGCAGCGTGAGTCCAAAGAAATGACGCGTGGCAAACTGTTAGGCATCTTTAAGCCGAATTCTTACAACTGACGCATGTTAAACTGTTGGGCATCGTTGTTTGGGCTACTTTGACCAAAGCACAACCAATGAGAGATTGATTGAAATTAAGCGGTTTGACTAGTGCCTGCCTAGTTTTCTGTTAAAAATTCTATTTATTTTTTACTTTGTGGATACTGTCCCTCAGAAGTGGGATTAATAACTATTTTTCGTTAAAAATTACTCAAACTAGATGTCATAAAGTAAAAAACAAAAGATTGCAAAACAAATATTGATGCTAGTCAACAATAAATAACATTTATTTCCATTAAATCATCGTTGTGATATACATGCACATAGAGTCTACATATAGTTATGTATATAGTGTTTTAGTTATGTTTTTATTTGGTACCAAATGGAGCTGCTGTTTGAAGTTCACACTGACCACTTTGAAGAGATTAAGAGGGAAGTGAGAGACGTGTCTTGGGGAGATAAAGGCACAGTTCTTATAAATGCCGATATGCTTAAATCAACAAATTGTAACTTTATCGTGTGTTTTAGGTGCATGTACCGTTATGTCGCTAATATTTATTACTATATACAATGGTTGCTCATCAATTATTCGTCTTTCGAATTGTTGTAGAAATTTGTAATGCTTTCAAACTAAAATTGGCAAGAACAAACATTAAATTTGTTTAAAAAATCATAACATTCCATGGAATATATATTTGAATATTCAGATTTTTAAGTGGTAAGTATAACTTTTTATCCTTTTAGTGAAGCTCACATAATAATACAATTTAAGGTTAAATTTAAATCTGAAATTATGTGGGAATATTTTTCTATTGATTTTCTTATTTTTAATTACATTTTTATTTAAATAAATATAAATAAATAAATAAATATTTCATTTTTGTCACATTTTATAATGTTATGTTATAATTTGAATACCATAAGAATTATATTGCAAATTAATAAATTTCAACTATATGATAATACATAATTAATTTGTAATTATATTAATTTTTATAGAAAAACGGAAATTTTAAAATTATAATTAATAAGAACAAAATACAAAAATGAAAATTTATGTATTTTGTTCTCTCTTTTAACATATTTTTTATATCATTAGGTTATAAATAAAAACTATTAATTTTTAGTTTTAAAAAAAAAGAAGTTTTTTTTACCAATAAGCATTCTTTTTGGAGCAACCACTATATTTATAGTGTAATAATATAGTTTATTATATGCATATTATTCTTATGTGAATTATATGTACTCACACACACACACACACACACACACACACGAAACATATTTACCAATGCGTGTGCATGTCCCAAGCTTATGTTTATGTGGGGAGCATGGATGTGTCTCGGTTCATGTTGCCCAATAATCTTTTGCCTATTCCTGCCACTGCATGTCAAATCGCTGCTCGAAAGTAATGCGATTAAAAACACCAACATCGGCCAGTTGCATAGGATCGGTATGATAGGCATAACGTCGTATGTATAAGTATATTTATACAGACACACATACATAACTTGCGTATCGCTTTGGAGTCACCGGCCCGCGTTGGGATAAGCGTGTTATCTAAGTCAAAGTAGAACGCAGAGATTTTAGCACAAATGCCATCAAATGGTGTTTGATGCTTGAGGCTCGTTGTTAACGTCGCTGTTGAAAATTTGCTAGCGGCCATGAGTTATTTCCACGCACGGATGGACCAGAAGAATCTGTCACCTTTCAAATTGGAATTGGGAATCAAATGGAGCGGGGATGGCGGAAGCACATATATAGCATAACAAAAATGTCTAAAAATATTGCTATTATTATTGTTGTGTTATGCTTGTTTTGTTTTGTTCAAATTTTGGCGCCACTGGTGCAATGAACGAGTATTTGGAGCAATAATATTGGCCTCGACTAGTTGCATTTGCACGCTCTGCGTTAGTTAAACGGCAATTGAATGTAAATCAAACGTTTGACAAATATAAAGAAGGGAACAGGTAAATGTAACCAAAGTAAGAGCGAAGCAATGACTGAAAGAAAGTGCACGCACGCACGATTCTACAGTTTCGCGCGCAAGTTTATGTACAGTGTGTAAAAGTTTTCGTCACCCACTTATTTATTTATTTCCTTTAGCACATATCTTTTGCCTTTGCGTTGTGGCCATTTAATTTTTTATCACTAATGCGCACATTCAAAATGTACTAGTTCGATGTAATATTAATTTTTTTTATAATATTTTTGCTATATGTCATTAGTACTTCGTTAATTGTGTGCCGCTTTTGAGCTGTCACTGTAAGTTGAGTAAAGAGCGAATTCGGCCCGTTTTAAATGAGTCAGAGTGAGCACGCAATACTCATACGGAAGAGAGAACATGTTCGTATATAGTTTGCATAACAAAAAGTTAATAAAAAAATAAATTTGATTTAAAATTTGTAGCAATAAACTAAGAAGAATGTTAATATCTACACCTAGAATTACAAATTAAAATAAATTAAGCTCAAAATTAATTTTTTTTAATTTCGTTATTTTCATAACTCTGTACAGGGATGCTTTTTTCTCATCGATTTATCGTGACACGAAATCATTTTTCCTTCCTGTGGCAACGCCAATATTTTATTGCGGACAAATTTTGTATATGATTCGCACAATCCAATTTTGCTTATTATTTCTTCAAAAAAATTGTGAGTGGCAATTAAAATGAGTGATAATGACAAATATTTGGAAGCGAGCGCAGCTGGTGAGTGATGCAAACAGGCTCAAATACATTTCGCTTTATTTTATATGTATGAACAGACCCAGACCCGATAATCAAGCTGCAGATGGACGGCACAGATGCTTCAATCGAAAAAGGCGCCAAAGAAGAGGACTTTATTACAGAGGAAGAGTTGCGTGAATCGCCCGTGGAGTGGCCAGAGATATGTAAGTAGGACGACACACTTGAATGTAAATCCTTAACAATCACTTGCAATATTCACACTTAGTTCCCGGCATAAATGACTTTCTTGCCAAGACCGATCCCCCATTCCTCATGCCGAAGTCTAGCGAAAATGAGCTTCCAAACAGTGAAAATTTAACAACTTTTGAAGGTGCGTACACCTAACAACTTTAACCATGGCCTAGGCCAAAGTTATCTTGGTTTTGCGATTTGTTTACTAATTGTCAACAATTACAGAATTTGCTTGCATGCCGCCAGATCAGCTGATCGCCAAAATAAGATCGATGTATGATGATATCTACAGATTAGGGCAGCAAGAGTCCAAAGAAATGACGCGTGGCAAACTGTTAGGCATCTTTAAGCCGAATTAAGCCGAACAACTGACGCATGTTAAACTGTTGGGCATCGTTGTTCGGGCTACTTTGACCAAAGCACAACCAATGAGAGATTGATTGAAATTAAGCGGTTTGACTAGTGCCTGCCTAGTTTTCTGTTAAAAATTCTATTTATTTTTTACTTTGTGGATACTGTCCCTCAGAAGAGGGATTAATAACTATTTTTCGTTAAAAATTACTCAAACTAGATGTCATAAAGTAAAAAACAAAAGATTGCAAAACAAATATTGATGCTAGTCAACAATAAATAACATTTATTTCCATTAAATCATCGTTGTGATATACATGCACATAGAGTCTACATATAGTTATGTATATAGTGTTTTAGTTATGTTTTTATTTGGTACCAAATGGAGCTGCTGTTTGAAGTTCACACTGACCACTTTGAAGAGATTAAGAGGGAAGTGAGAGACGTGTCTTGGGGAGATAAAGGCACAGTTCTTATAAATGCCGATATGCTTAAATCAACAAATTGTAACTTTATCGTGTGTTTTAGGTGCATGTACCGTTATGTCGCTAATATTTATTACTATATACAATGGTTGCTCATCAATTATTCGTCTTTCGAATTGTAGAAATTTGTAATGCTTTCAAACTAAAATTGGCAAGAACAAACATTAAATTTGTTTAAAAAATCATAACATTCCATGGAATATATATTTGAATATTCAGATTTTTAAGTGGTAAGTATAACTTTTTATCCTTTTAGTGAAGCTCACATAATAATACAATTTAAGGTTAAATTTAAATCTGAAATTATGTGGGAATATTTTTCTATTGATTTTCTTATTTTTAATTACATTTTTATTTAAATAAATATAAATAAATAAATAAATATTTCATTTTTGTCACATTTTATAATGTTATGTTATAATTTGAATACCATAAGAATTATATTGCAAATTAATAAATTTCAACTATATGATAATACATAATTAATTTGTAATTATATTAATTTTTATAGAAAAACGGAAATTTTAAAATTATAATTAATAAGAACAAAATACAAAAATGAAAATTTATGTATTTTGTTCTCTCTTTTAACATATTTTTTATAACATTAGGTTAAAAATAAAAACTATTAATTTTTAGTTTTAAAAAAAAGAATGTTTTTAACCAATAAGCATTCTTTTTGGAGCAACCACTATATTTATAGTGTAATAATATAGTTTATTATATGCATATTATTCTTATGTGAATTATATGTACTCACACACACACACACGAAACATATTTACCAATGCGTGTGCATGTCCCAAGCTTATGTTTATGTGGGGAGCATGGATGTGTCTCGGTTCATGTTGCCCAATAATCTTTTGCCTATTCCTGCCACTGCATGTCAAATCGCTGCTCGAAAGTAATGCGATTAAAAACACCAACATCGGCCAGTTGCATAGGATCGGTATGATAGGCATAACGTCGTATATCCACCATGGCCACATCGAACATCTGCTTCCAGCTGGTCAAATCCGTAACGCTCATATGGATGGGCAACTGGGGATCTGGGATATCAATCGCTGCCTGTAGACGATCAAATGCCTCGGCTATGGGCCCCACAGACAGATTCACCCAATATTCGGCCGGAAAGCGTTTATTCTCACAGAATGGCGCTCCCTTGCGCATGATGAATACCAGCATGAGGATCTCATACCGTTCGGAGCTCTCATAGAAGCGCTTCGTGCGCGTCTTCTCCACAAAATCGATGAGTAAAATCAATGGCGTATAATTCTGCAGATGCATCAAAAGCTCACGATCTGTCCACAGATATCGACTCGATTTCATATTCAACATGCTCATGTTTGTCGACAACTGATGCGGATGGGCATGGGGATGTTGCAGATGTGGTTGTTGTGGATGATGTTGCTGCGGCGGCTGCTGTTGTTGTTGTTGTAGATGATGTTGTTGCTGTTGAGGTTGATGGTGCTGCTGCTGTTGTTGTTGTTGAAGATGTTGCTGTTGCTGGTGCTGCTGTTGTTGTTGCTGCTGCTGTTGTTGTTGCTGTTGTTGCTGCTGATGCTGCTGCTGGTGCTGCTGCTGCTGCTGTTGGGTCGTTATTGCTGGTGGTAGAGCAATGCTGCCGGAAAGTGTATTCGATGCACTTTGCGTTGGCATATCGACGCGAATGGCGATGCCGCCAGTTTGTCTAAGGCAGCCAAGTTCCTCGACCATGCACAACGACGTCAAAATGCAATTGAACGCCCTTCCCGAATGGACTGTTGCTGTGCGGCTCTCAACTAGGCCAAGGTCGGTCGCTGTGCGGGTGGTGGTTGTTGGGTGGTTACGGGTCGCTTGTCGAATTTGCTATGCCCTCACTCAACTTTCTCCACTTGTTACTCACTGCACAATCGACTGGATAATTGAGTCTCCATACAATTGTTCAATTGTTCACTATTTCATAACCTTCTGTGTGGCACATTGAAAAATTAATTATAAATGCTCGCTGACCATCAACTGCTTTAATAATAATAATAATAACAACAACAACAACAATAAGAAACAGCAACAACCAGTAACTGCTCCACGCGTGCTGCCAGGACGATTGTTGTCACGCGAGTGCGTGGCCACAAATAGACGACGGTGCATGGATGGCCCGAGCGCATCTGGCAAAAACAAAAAAAAGAAATCAACAAAACAGCAACAAGAAAATGCAACTTGCATTGGCACACAGTCGAATTCGATATACGCTTATAAAACTCATTGTTGCTGAGCTTGCTTGAAATAACTTGATGAAAAATAAAATAAATAAATAGCTTTCAATATAATGGCCAAATTGCGTTCATTGCAATATTTGATTCGAGTTTTATATAGATAAAGGTGTTAAATAAAAATTGGCTTTAAGTTTAACAAGTTCACAATTTTAATAATCTAAAAGAGGAAGTAACACAAACTTTGTGCAAAATGTTTTTGTATTTGGTCATAGTCGCGTACTTCATGAACAATTTAAAATAGCTTTTGTTAGAGAATCGCACAGAGAGAGGAGAGATAAAGAGAGAGAGAGAGAGAGAGAGAGACAGAGAAAGAGAGAGGCGAAAGCATCTCTCGGCTGGCACGAGTTCTTTATCCTTCTGTGCACGGTTCAAATGACGTATGTATTGGAAACGTGAACGTCTAAGTGAAGGAATAATGGCGATTCGCTAAGTACGTCAGCAACTGTTTACAATTTCTGAAAGTCCATACATCTAATTCAAAATTAATGATGCCTTAAATCTTGCAAGGCTTTCTCCTTTTTTTATATTGGTTGAAATTGGTAAATGAAAAATGGTAAATACAACGATTGTTGTTTAGCAGATAAGAATTTCATTTGGCGTAGTAAAGTTTAAATATATTATAAGCATTATATTTAAATTTGTGCATATCTTAATTAATATTTGTGTCAATTACTTTAAAAGTATTTATGAACTTCAGTTGGGCAGTGGTTCCTGCAGACGATAACAGTCGGAGGCGATTTTCCATTTATCATTCTCAGCGGTTATAACGAACGACTGTTGAAAGTTGCGCGGCGATTGCTCCACATATTTCACCGTTCCACTGGCTAATATCACATACGTTGTCTGACCACCGACGGCGGCGTCCAGCACCGGCTGTGAGTCCAGCGTCGTCAACTGATGACGAGACGATGGCAATTCCAAAAACGTGCGTTCAATATTCCCACGTCCCTGGGCACCGTTGCCATTCCAGCTTAGATTCGCACTCTCTATGTACAAACGACCCATTTGCTGCAATCACAAATAAAGTTAAGTTACACATTTTTAGCCAATTTCACAAATTTACCAACTGAGGCTGTTGCTTACATGGCGGCGATTATCCAAGGAGGCGTAATACAAACGCGTGAACTCCTCAGCCGTTTGACAGCACGTTTCTACTTTGGCCTTTAACTCCTGCAAATGTGAATTGTGCAAATAATGCAAAGGAAAACTAAATATTATAATATTAAAATTAATATTATTATGATTTGGCACTCACGCTGCTCATCGCCATCGTTCGATTCGATTCGAAATATGAAAGACGCCACTGTGTGTGAGGGCTGCAATCGCCGCATATCGAATGGCAGCGGGTCAATCGATACTTATCTTTTATCACAAATAATATCATGAATGAATTTCGATTCACAATGCATACTTTTTGGCTTTTCAATTATTATGCGGCAAACAAATTTTAGCTTACAACTATTTACACACGTAGCTCGGGCAAATCCTTAAAGATTTTCTAAGTACTGTAAAAAAGTCTATCGATATCCAAATAGAATTTGAAACATAACGGAAATGTGTCGGTGTCAGAAAATCGTAATTTTTATTGGTATATCTAGGACCTATAAATCGCTTTCTGGAGTTACTGCTAAGATGTCATAAGTTAAACTAACTATTTGTTAACCAATTCAGCTCTTCTTCGATATTAACAGTGACGTCTTTACTTAATAAACTGCACACGTATGTTTATATATTTATATATATATATTACAGATCATGCAAATCCTAAACGGTCAGGTACTCTGTATTTGCTGCATTTCTTCATTGAGGAATCTTTCACGCCAACCAGAACGTTGGCAGACCACATGCAACGCCTCCACTCGCTCCGCTATCTGCTCCAATTGCAACGGTGCATCCGCATCTGCATCCGTCAGGGCTTTCGTTATAATACTCGTTATCTCTGTAGTCAGGGCACGCTTGAGGAGTGTGGGCTCATCGCTTTGGATGTGTTGTTGCACACAGTCGACCAGTTCCTCGAGATGCTCGTCAATGGCATCGGGGAAGAGTTGATGCATCGCAATCGATAAATTAAAGAGATACTCCCGATTGGGTCCACTGGGACCGGCCGAGGTGAAGATCTGGCGTGCAATGCGCGGCACTTGCCATACGTTGCCCGCATAGGAGTCGTTCGCCTGCGTCGCCACATACATAATCACCTCGATAGGTATCCGCGGTGCGGCGGTTTGCGAATACTCGTGAAATTCCAGAATGCAACGCTCGTAGCCGTTCTTTTCGCGATAGTCGAGGTGACCGAGCACCTGGGATTTTTGGGCGGACGCAATGCGATAGGCGACGCCATACACACGATCCCTGGCTACACCGGGCAGCAGGGTGACGACCCGTCCCGGTTTCTCCGGTGTGCCGCGATGATCGATGCTGTGCTGGTAGAATCTTCGCTTGTAGCCGCAGACGAAACCTCGCCGTCGATCAATATATGGAAAGTCAGCTTTCCACACCAGCGAACCGTAGCCAAAGATCCACACATCATCCGCAGTGGGTGCTATGCCCGCTTCCATCTGATTGCTCGGGTGTTCATCGAAGCACTGCAGCAATTCGGTCTGCTTGGGCGCTCCTTTGACCAACTCAGCGAAACATTGCACGTAAATTTCTGTGGAAATGGCTTCAAGTTGCGGAGCCTTAATATTGCTGTCAAGTGGCAGGTTTTGCAGCAAACGCAACATCTGCTTCCAGGACGCAATTTAATTCGGTTCGTATTACAAAAATAGGGTAAATCGAAAACAAAAACTAAAAAAAACAAAACTATTTGCCGTTGTGGACTATTGAATATATTTTCCAAGCATCGATAAAGTGTTATCGAGGTCAAGAAAAATTACAACACAATTTTTCGCTGAAGCTATCAGCTTAAAATTGTCGTGGCATAGTTTCAGTTAACAAAAAATCATAGATAACTATGCGAATTTCAAGTAGAAATGATTTAAGAAACACTTAATTGGGTCTTATCGCATACATGTACATATCGATAGCTATCGGTTTCTATTGCAGCTGACAGCTGAACATTGTTAAACAGCTGTACCCGCTGCCACAGTAACAGTAAACAAAAACGTAAACAAACCAATTTTGCTGTTATTTTTTTCGTTTCGTTTTACATTTTTATTACTTTGCCAGAATATTCGAGATGGAGAAAATGTACGGCAAGGACGATCGATCCAAGGAGTAAGTGACACGTAATCGCTGCATAACAAAAATGCACTGCTAAAAATCTTAATATTTATTAGCAAGCGCAAGAATATGAAGCAGCACAAATATTACAATAAGCAACAACAGCAACAACAACAACAGCAGCAACAACATAATCGTGGAGGAAACACTTCCTCCAGTTCACCACAGACGACTGCGATGCGCAGTATTGTTGATGTGGCCGAATCGAGCGATGAGCCTCGGTTCGCTCGAAAAGTTTGGTCAAGCGGAACTCGGTCGATTGCTCCGCAAAAGAATCGCGATATACTGCACGAGGACACCACCGACATGGATGGGGACGTACATCTGGCGGATGGTACACCAATCGCTGAGAATGCACGCGCACAACTCCGTGCCGGCGACTACAAGCAGATGTCCCAATGTCCCAGCATGGGCGGCAACCATTTCACCTTTGGCGCCGAAAAGGAATGGAACAAAATTGCCGAGGGCCAAACTCAGTTGCACACAAAGTCAGCGCGAAGTTATTTCACACTCAATCTCCGTCTGCTCAATTGCGGTCTGCAGACGATACCGCTTTACAAGCGCATGGATTATGCCACCGGCATGTTTACGCGCCAGCAGATTGCCACACAAAATGAGGCAGCGGAGCGCGCAGAACGCGTCTATATTGAGCGGGTGCTGCGGGAATCAAATGGCAATCGCAGGCCTAGTGCCACCAAATCACGTGCAAACTCAGCCAAATCTGTAAACGATGTGAAGCCAGCGGCGCCACCAAACAATGCACCGCTCGATGAGCTGGATGAGCTGCTGGCACTGACGGAAATCTCCCCGGCAGCCACTGCAATTGCTGGGCAAACGCTTGAAATTGCAGATACTACGACGGTGGTGCAACCAGCAACACCAACCAGTGCCACCAAGAACGATGTCGAACAGTGGCTGGACAGCGTGCACGACGAGTGAATTCTTATTCAAAATGTGTTGTGCCTTAATTCACACATTTGGCTTTATGCCTTTGGGATTTGTTACACGCAACATTTTTAATAAATAGATGAGAAGCGCTTAAATTGTTGTTACTTTTGCCACTGCAATCTTTAAAATAATTTTTTTTATTTATTTGTTACATTATAATTGATTAATTATTTGGTTAGATTATGACATTTTTTTAAGGGCGGATTAAACGTATTAACAAATCGGGCTATAAAGAATCTAAGAAAATCGAGAAGCTAATGCGAAATTTGAATTGTTAGGCACTAAATATAAAATACAGATTTTATAAGAAGTTTTTCTAATTCGCAAATAACTAAGAACCTAATAGATCTTCTTATGCAATTCGATTGTGGCATACAAATTTTTATTCCAAATCCCTGCCTGCTTTCAAAGGATTTGCATGTATTGGGCAAATTTGAATTCAAAGCATTATTTTGGAAACTAAATAAAATAAAAAATATTGGAAAAAAGTAAATTTGAAAGTTAAAAACCTTTTCTGATAATATAATGTGCCATTAAAATAACTTAGTTTAACGTTCTACACACAAGTTAAGAAAGCTTTATTTAAAATAAATAAATAATGTCTGAAAAAATATGAAATGAAAACGTCAATAGAAATATTGAATTGAAAAATACCCAAGCTGTAAGGATGGGCAGCACTTTATATCTGCATCTTTTAGTGCCCCCACTAAACATTCAATATAGATAGTGATATGGCCCTATAAGCAATCTACTAAACAATACCTGAAAATTATAGCAATTTTAGCTTAATATATATGAAAGTAGATTATTTCGCATGCTATTTTAAGATATGCGTTTGAAAGTTAAACTCATGGAAAGGAAAGATTAGATTATATCAATTTTTTTTTATTTATTTCTTCTTTGTATAGTATATATGGTATAGTAATATTGTTTTTTCTTTTTTTTTTAATTGGAGATTTTTTGAAAAGAGCAAATTGACAAATTCTGCTGACAACAGCTTCTTTAAATATTACAATTATGTGCATATTATGTGAATATTTATGTATATATATAAAATATATAAAGTGTTTTGCAGACACGATAAAATTCATATTTTCCTAATTCTGGCGTAAAAAATTGCAGTTTACACTTTTATTTTTCTTAAATTTAGCAGGGAATATAAAAAATAACTGATGAAAAATAATAGATATTTGATTATTGTGTAAATTTTAAACACATACATATTAATGAATAAATTGAAATGTAATTGTGCATTATAAAAAAAAATATTTTTAAATTTATTGTAAATATATATATATATATATGTTATATATGAAATATATATATATATTAATATGAATATAATTTACAATGCACAATTGTACTTGTAATGAAATTGAAATAATTTTTGAATGTGGATCATCATTTTTTTGCATCACATTCTGATTGGTTAGTTTGCATATTTATTGAGAGTGCTTATAACAACCAATCGTAGTCGTCGGCATTATCGCCAGAGTCGAGGTCATCCGCATCGTAAGAGGGCTTATGCCACTGTTGCTGATTGGATGCAGTTACGTGAACGTGGACGACTTCCATCAGCTTATAGGATGTCTCCAGGATGATCATGCGGTCCTGGCCATTGCCATCCTGCTTCTGCTGCGCGTCGCGTAACCCATCGAAGATACTGGTTAGCCAGCGGAAAAGGACCGCAGCATCCTGTTGCGGAAATTCGAGCATCTGGTGCGGCAAGCCCATATCCAAGCGCAACTTCTCCATGTTTCCGTAGGGGCCAATCACCAAAAGGGCGTTAATGACGCGCACAATGAGATTGAGCGAACGAAGATAGTCTTTTACGTAAATCGATGGATTGACCATGGAAACGGCCATCATTATATCCCGATAGGCATGCAGGCAATGCACCTCGAAGTCCAAATCGGTTAGATTATTGAGCATGGCCCACAGCAAACAGGTGCAAACCAGTTGAGCCATTGTATTCAAAGGACCCACAACGCAGCAGCAATTGACTATGTTTAACATATGCTGCGAATTATTTATATTCAATAAGCACAGGATCTGTGTGCACAGCTCATGGACCTGCAACAGAAAAAAAATCATCAGTGAAAGCTCTACAAAACATATCCACTGCCAGTCGTTACACCTGCTGAAGCTAACCGAATCTGAATACTAGTTGAGTTTCAATAAACTCTAAAAAATACACTAGTTACAAATTGTGCAATGCACCTACTAATATCATCAATCAATCAATCCATCACTCAGATGGATTCCATATTCAAATATCTTTTAGATGTTTTTATTTCTTGGCACCCACATAAGTCGCCTCGGTGCAGGCCAAGTAGTCAAAGCAGCGCTCTATGAACTTCACCCGCTCCACTTGAGTGCCATCCAGATCCACATGATTTAGCATAAAGATCATCATGCCAGCAACATGGAGACCAGCTATCGTCTGTGCCCCAAAATCAATCTTCTCGTGGTTCATCAGTTGTGTAAAGCTATCGATAAGCTGATGATAAAAAAAAACACACACACACATATATATATTTAATATGTATATTTAAGCCATTTATACGCACTTACCTCCAGTACATTGTCGCTGGTGTGGACAAACTGAGTTATATTCATCAGCTGGGATTGGTTCAAAACAAGACGCAGCTCCTCAATGGCAAAGCCCTGCGGACGAAGGCTTCTGCGAAAGAGTTTTGAATTTCGTAATACAAAATTATATGCCATTTGCCAAATATTTAAATTGATTCGCTAATCAATTAAGCAACTATTAAAAGTTGTTTCTGCATTACAAGCTCGAATATTTTAGTAACTAATTTTTTATTGGTAAATGCGCCTCTGTAATGCATATGATTACATGTGTACATATATATACATGTTTACACATGCACACTCAACAGTTTCAGTTGGCTGCTATTGCTCTGTTAATAAGCAACTAGTGCAGACAACTTAACACTGCTACAATTTCGAATGGACAACGGCAATTTTAATGAGCAGCAAACCATTTTCTTCACATGCTACTTGTGGTCGGCAATGTTTTGTAGTTGTTGATGTTGTTGTTGCTGTGATACTTGGGTCGGTAAAGATTCTGCAGTTTCTTGGGCCGGGCTAAGAGCAGCAGCAGTAGAAATCCGTCATGCAGAAACATACACATATAACTATGCGTGTGTGTGTGTCCTTGTTGTGCATGGAGAAAGCAACTGGCAAAAATGCAAATGCACGCGCGACTCGCACATTTTAGCATAAAAGTTAACGCCTCCGCACCCCAAAAGCCACCTCCACACACAAACACACTCACACACACACACACTCAGCTGGGCTGGCAGAAGTTTCTTTGCACACTTGGAAGTATTTGCTCATTATGCATTCATATTTTGCAATTACTTGCACCCCACACACCCACACACACTTGCATATGTAAACTGTGGTACGACAGCTAAAAGCGCAAATGTGCGTAAGAGCGAAAGAGATGAACAGCGCCAGCAGCAGCAACAGCAGCGAGGCCAAATGCGGACTGTTAACGAGCAACGGCAACTGCTAAGTTGCTGACAGCGAATGTTTGTATGTATGTTTTGGTGTGTGTGTGTGTATGTGTGTGTGTGTTTATGCTTGTTTTGAGTACTTTTCTTCCTTTAGCTCGACCTTTTTCCTTTTTCCAGCCGTTCTGCTGCTGTTGTTGTTATTCTTGTTGTTGTTGTTGTTGTTGTTATTTAGCATTTGGCCCATTTGCGTGCAAAGAGCAGGATGCGAAACGAAATTTCATAGAATTTCCATATTCAGATTTTAATTATGCAGCCGCATGAAAAGATTAACAACTTTTGCAAAAGACGACAGCAACTGCAATGGCATAGCGCATTGTGCATTTTATATTTTAATTATGCATATTTTTCAAAGGCTGCCAACGGGCAAAGGCAGGCAAGAAAAAACGAACGACGACAAACTCATTTAATAAGTATGGCACCTAACATCTCATCAAATTTTCGACTAAATAGCAAAATGAATTTGATATCCTTTATATTTGTATTCCAATCTATTCATTCACTACTTACAAAAAAGTATACTTTTTACCAGACTATGAACTATTGCTCTACAAAGCTGATCACAATCCTAAAATCCGCATAAGCGCAGAATTACGCCCACTGTTCAAAAAGTGGTCGCAATCAATTGCCAACTGTATTTCCACTTCAATTAGATGACATAAAAGCCTCAAATTAGCGGATGGGATTCAGACACCCCCATCCCCTTGCACCACAAGCGTAGTGAAATTGAAAAGTGTCAAGTGTGGCCAAAAAAAAAGAAAAAAAAAAATAATCAACAACAATCATTACGATAATATGCATAATGACCATTTGCTGATGTTGATAAGTAGGAACTACCCTTTTATTAGCCAGATTCTTTTCTCCGCTCTTGTTGTTAGGGGTGGGTCCTTGTTGTTGTTGTTGTTTTTGTTGTTTAACAGGGCAATCTGTAAATTTTACGCCTAATTTAAGACAAATTGTTGACATACAGTCGCCACTTTTGCGGTAACAAATGGGTTTTTGCACTTCAATTTACAATTTTTGAAAAGACAGACAATTATTTGGTATATAAATAATACTGTTACAAAACATAATAAAATGTAATTTGAAAAAAAATTGTATTTATTATTATTTATTAAAATAGATAATTTCACAAAATATAACTTTTATTTTATATCATTCCAAAATTAAATAAATAATTTTTGTGAATTGTAGAAAGAAATACGTGTTTTTTATATATCCACTTAAACTTTTTTTTTATCAAAAGACTCCAACTATTTCTGGTTTCTAAATGATAGGGTTATTTTTCTCTGAGTGTAGGCACAAAAGCCAACAGATTTTCATCTCATTATGCGTTGATTTGTTGGGTTCGCCACTGTTTTTGGCTGTAGGCGTTTGTTTTTTTTCTTCTCGTTTTTTCATTTCTCTGTTTGTTGGTTTTTGTTCTGCTAACGAAGCTGTTAAACATGAAAATAATAAAGCTGAGAAGCGACAGGATAGCTGAATGTCAAGCAGAGATAGCAACTGCCTCAAAAACTTGGGTTCAATTTCAAATTGTTTAAACTGGCTAAATTGCCAGTTAGCTAACACGACATCCCTCTATCCCTCTCTCTCTCTCTCTCTCCCTCTCTCTCTCTCTCTCTCTCTCTGGCTGTGTAAACACTTGCGCTATGCGAAATGTGATTCACTCTTTATAGAAAATAAACAAAAGGCACTGTTTAAATTTCCATCTAAGCACCGAATACGATACCCAACACAATCTGTTTATTTTTAGGCTCAGTTGATCTATATATATATGCATATTGAATGTCTCTTTTTACTGACTTCTCAATTAATTTATTTGCAACTGATGAAGTTCCAATTGCATTGATGTTAACTTTTAGATATCAGAATATCAAGGCAAAAAACTAACTAACTAATTAAATATGGGCATTTATGTTTAAAGTATCATATTTTTCTAGAAAACATTAAAATTGTTCAATCATAATTAGCGTAACTCGAGCTCAGAAATTTAGCATTTGTGTCACTCCGAAATTAATGCAATTTTTTTATTTTTTTTTTTAATTTAACATATACAAAATTTGTTTCTTCCTTAAGCAACGAATGAATAGATATTCTATTTAAGAATATATTCTAATTTTTTGAGCCGCTTGAGGTTTGCCATCTTTTGGGAATACGATAAGATGCGTACTTTTCTGCTTGCAAGTCAACATCCAAGTAACCAACACAGAAAAGACACGTTTGCCCAGAGAATCGCCTAATATTATGGATACCACAAAGCCAGTGGACTCAAGAAGGCCGGCTATCCGGATAACTTCTGTCAAATGTGAATCGATCGCATTCATATCATATATTACTGGGTAGATTCCATGATCAGACGGAGTCCTCATCAAGGTTAGCAATACTCAATATGAGTCAGTCAACAGATTCTTATTATTACTGATTGTAGGCAAAAATTAGGTTCTTGTGTTAAATATCTGTTTGGTATATATATAAATGTCTCCATTTTAAAGTTACCTTTTTATCAAGGTAGCATAAAACGGCGATTTAAACTATCCGTGAAGGAAAGATATTTTGCATGCACATTTTCTCACATTTGATTAATATACAACAAGTCTTAAACAAACTTTCAATTGATTCAAATGAAAAATAAATGTACACATTATGTTTTAATTATTTTAAGAAATTTATTTAAAAGAAATCCATATTGATTCCTTGCCGTTTATCGATGAGAAAGAAGCAACATTAAAATTCCCGGTGTTTATTGATAATTATACCGATCTCAATGACTGAGTTGGCCAATGTTTATAGCATATTCCATATAACAAACACAGTAGTAAGATTCAATTAAAATTAAACTTTAACGAGTTTAAAATAAGTATGCGGCTAAGTTTTCATTTAACTTACAGGTTAACCATATCGCTGATATCTGATATCTGATTTCTGATTTCTGAGAACACAGATAAGTTTTTTATGTAGCACTTCACTGGAACTGCAAATTTCGCTTATGTTTCACTTTAAGCCACGCACCACAATCGACTGAAAGTGCGATTTGAGAATAAATCTGAATTAGATTGAAACTCAAACAAATACTGAATGGAACATCGAACAAGTCGTATCGGTTGATCGCAACCGATCGTTGCAACTTATTGGCAAATCGAGCCAATTGTCGACAAAAACTCTTTTTATCTACTCTTGAATGCTCTTTTATGCTGCTGGAATTGAAGAGTCAGCTCAAATGCTTTTTGTGATCTATAAAAAAAGAGATTTCCTTGTATTTTAAGTTCACAAAATTCATTTACACGTATGCAAAATAAAAATTAAATACTTATCTTGAAATTAACAACAGTAAAAAATAGTTTGATAATCGAAAAGTTCCAATAAATATATTATTAACTTGCACATACATTTAAATATATATAAATATATGCTTTCAGATGTGGTTCTGAAAGTGTCTTTATCATATTAGACCCCTTTCAATTTCTGTTCACAATAGTAGAAGTTAGGCAGGGATGTGGAACCCCTGCTCCACTCAGAAACTCCATGTTGCAACCACCTCATTTGTGGCCTTTGTGCCGGCAGACACAAGATGTGCTGCTGGATGATAATGCGACAGATTATGCCATCACCCAAGCAACAACAACAACAGCAACAACAACAACTGCAACAAGAGGCACAAAAGCCAACGGCACTTGACTTTCGACGGAGACATTTAGTCATAAAGTTGTCAAAGCAGTGAAGAATTGTGTGCAGGGGCGGTGAGGGGGAAGATGGGGGGGGGGTTGCTTTGCTTGTTGTTGTGCTCCTGTTGTTGTCCTGCTCGATGGTTCTCTTTCCTGGATTGGTGGTGTTTGATGGTTCGGTGGTGGGTTCCAGTTTCGGTTTCAGTTTCATTTTGTGATTAAAATGTTTGTCATTATCCGTTTGGAAAAATGTTGCAAATTGTGTTTGTGCCGCGGGGCGTGTGTGGTGCACTTGTCCTCTCACTGCTGATGAAGATAATGCTGATGATGATGATGATGATAATGATTACATGGTGGTTCTTGTTGTTGCTGCTGTTCTGCCTCTGTCCATTTGTGATGATGTCGCCATCGTTAGCAACTGACTGATTGATTGTCTTGTGTGTTGGTTTTTTATTGAGTAAAAAGTATAGAATTAAGATGCTCCGCTTTGATATCAGTAGACGAATCCAGACTGTAATCCTTATATGAATACGGAACTGCATTTTTCATGTTGTTCTTTAGAGATCTGTCTGGTAAACTCCGAGCTTATGTAACAACTCTTTTCTGCAACAAGCAGCCTGACTTGCCAAATCTAACCAAACCTTATCCATTGACAGAAGGATAAACATCTTGCCTTCCATCAGGATAATGAAATGCTTTCATTGATTTGCATTAGCCAATTAAATATTTGCATATTTGACTTGCCTAACAGAAGTTCGATTCATGAAGTAATTGTGTAAATAATTGTGGAAACTGTGTTTCGAATCTGATCTCGATACCTCTAATTTCGTCATTATTGTTGGATAATAAACTTGATCTTACAATGAAGTCTTTTCTTACTGGTATAGTCTCTCAATATTATATATATATATAGATCTGGCAATGCGATACTTTCTCGTTTTTGTTTATTATATTATCTCAATAGACCAACTTTATGCATTGCCTGGCCACTTGGCTGTCATTCGTGCTTTGACTTTGACCGCCTTTATTAACTTTTTACCTTTTGAGGTAAGTTTTGTATTTTTTTTTTTGTCGGTTGTTTGAAAGCTTAATTCAATTAATAACTCATTAAATAAATACAAATCAAAGTGGAAGCCGAGAAAACTTTGCGAGTTTCTCTTTTGGCACTCAAAGGATGGCAGACATAAAATGTACCAATTAAAAACTGCAATTGAAATTTCAATTGGGTCGCAAATCAACCGCAAACAAAATACCAGATATGCCACATAAAAGCGTAAGGGCAAAACCAAATGAAATCTATGTGGGAGCAGAAGCAGCGGCAGTGGCAGTGGCAGTGGCAGCGGCAGTTTCTGTGTCTACTGCATGTTATTCATTAAATTGCATTCACATTTCATAGACAATTTCATGGATAACTGGGGAAGTTAACGCTATCTTTTATCTAGTATTATTATTATTTATTTATTTTTTTTTTTTTTTGCTCTCTATGCTTCTGAAAAGTTGTTGCTTTCCATCTTTGCAGTCGCTCAAGTATCTTTTTAATTAGCGTTCTGTGCCGCACTCGAACTATGACTACAGTTTCCTCTTGTGACCACCCCTTGCCAACCCATCCCCCGCACCTATCTTTCTTTTGGTGCGCCTCGCTCTCGCTCGCTCGTCCGCTCGCTCGCTGTCTGCCTGTTAACTGACTCGCCACAGATTCAATTTGTGGCTAAGCATTCCTCCTCCTTTTTGTGTTTTTCATAGCGAGCTAAATGTGCATGAAAATCTAACCGAATCGCAACCGTGAACTGCGACGCAGCGTCGCTGCTTTGCTGCCTGCTGCCTGCTGCCCACTGCGACTGTTACTGCTGCTGCTGCTGCTGTTGCAATTGCTTTTGCTTTTGCGTTACTATTGCTAGCTCGCTTGCGCGCACTCTCTTTGGCATATGCGCGTGCTCTTTGCGGTTTGTGGACCCGTTTTAATTGCGTGACAGTGTCGTTGCTGGTGGCTGGTGGCTGGTGCTGCTGCTGCTCTTGTGTTCCGGTTGGCTACGTAGCATGTCTGCCATGCCATCCGTTTCCCGCCCAAGCACAATTTTTTTTTTTTTTTTTTGCGCGCGAATTATATATATTTTAAGGCTTCCTTGTATTTATATATGCATGTCTGTGCAGGCATACGTATGTATGTATACACATAGCACACAGCATAGCGTACCATTTACTATTATATAGCGACAAATTGATATCGTTTTGTATTCATTCGTTCAAGTGGATTTTTAAACATGATTCAATGCTCGACTCACAATCAGAAATGTAACTCATCTTTTGTTCAACTGCAACTGCAGAGTTGCCAATCACTGAGACGGCAGAGTTCCATAAATATGCACATACTTATATACATATATATTTATATGTACGTATGTAGGTCGCTATCCTTCATATAAGATGTGGCTTTTGATTTCTCATTATTTTGAGTTACCAAATTATCTATATTGACAGTTGGCTCGTAGTGCGTTGGAAAGAAAGGATTCGTTTAAAACCATTTCTTTAAACTTGAATAAAATAATGTTTGGCAGAAAGGAATTTTCTTCAATAAAGGATCGTTTGATAAATCCCAAGATAATTTGCATTGTAACTTGTATTTAGTAAATAAAATTGATTAACATAAATGTATTAGCTTGAAATGCTACGTGATTAAGCTTCATATATACATACCATTATTCTTAGCTAGAAAACAGCTAAAAAGTAGAAATTCTCAATATAAACATAAGGAAGCAGTCAAATTTCATAACGAACTTAATCAAATATGCAATCCAATCTTTTATTTTCACAAAAAAAATTGATCGTTTATAGAGTGCGGAATGTTTACAATTGTTATTCTTATTTCTTGTTGAGTATCATATGCTGTATGTGTGTGTATGTGTATGTGTGTGTGTGTGTGTGTGTGTGTGTGGGTGTATATTACAGTTAATTCGTCTAAGCCTAAGGTTCTATAATTGAATCGGGTGAGCTGCGGATCCAGGCGGTTGGAGCGAGGGTTTCTCATACTGTTGTCGATTCTTCGATTATTAAATTATTTCAATTTCATATGTCACATGTCAAAAAAAATTCTTATTGCACAAAAACAATTTATTTCATATTATTTACATAGGCAAGCGTGGGTAATGGATGGGTGGGGGAAGGGGGGGGCATTTTGTGCCATAGGGGGCGTGGTGATCATCTACATGGGGCAGCCGTGAACGTAGCCAACGTTGCGAAAAATGGCCGCCGCTGCTGCTGAGGTCAAAAAGTTGCACGGATTGTTGGCAGCAGCGGCGGCTGCGGCAGCAGCGCTAAATGAACTGGACAAACCGCTCGGACAGCAGCCAAGACCGCCACCCGCTCCGTTATCCTGCACCGCAAAGTCCTTCTCCAGCGTTGCCTGATGACGCAGCTGCTCCAAGCGCAGCTGATTCTGTCGCTTCCACTTGGTGCTGCATGCCGCAAAGAAAGACAGAGAAAGATAGATTTATTAGTTGAATTATCTTTGAAGTCTATAAAATATTGCAGTCCGTCGTGTTGATGACTTTCCCCAAAAATATAGTTTATTTTAGATAAAGTGTTAAAACCAATAATTTTCATCAACTTTCGACGAATTCTTGATCCGATCTGGCTTCGATAGACTTAAGCTGGTAAAGTTGCAGGAGTCATTTAGACAGACAAGCAAACGGACAGACTATATCGACTCGGCCCTTGATGCCAATCAGGCATCAAGAATATATATCATTTAATACCCCCTGAAAGGTATCCAAAATATGGTATTTGGTTAAACACACCGTCGATTCTGGTACCAGGTCTTGACCTGTGTCTCCGATAGATTTAATGTTTCGGCGACATCGCTGCGATCGGCGACACTGAGATACTTTTGGCAGCGGAACTTGCGCTCCAGATACGCCAGCTGCGCATGCGTGAATGCGGTCCGGCGTCGTCGAGGCTTTCGTCCGCTCTTGCTAAGCTGCAGCTTGTGCTCCGCATAGCTGCCACCGCCGCCCAGGCCACCTCCATTGTCGCTGCCACCGCCACCGCCGCCGCCGACGCCGCCTCCGCCGGCAGCTGCTGCTGCAAGTAGACCGGCAGCCATTCCAGCCGCAGCTGCAGCGGCACTTAGGCCGACATTGCGAACAGAGGAGCCCGGACGTGGCGTGGCCGTGTCGCAGGATTCCACGCTGGACTCCTCGTTGTGGTTGTAGTGATGCGATAGCAGCAGCTCCTGCTGGCACCCGTTCGCCGTCGAATCGGGCGTCGAGCGATCTTCAATATCTATGTCCGAGTCATCGTTGGACAATTCCAATTCTAAATGAAATACACATTTCAAGAATGTTTAAAATAAGTTCATATTTATTATTCCAATTCAAGACACACTGCCCCAATCCGGTAATTATATAAATTTAAGGTAAAAAAAACTAAAATATTATAAAAATATTAAATACATTTTGGAAACGTTTTTTGTCAATTGGAATAATCATTTTTGAAGACCAGTTTTGAATCAGTTTTTTAAGATTGTTTTAATTTTAGTGTGCTTTAAGAGTATTTTGAATTAAGTCTGATTCGATGTTTACCGATGTATCTCAAATCAAATTCTTGGGGAATTGGAATATATATATATATTTATATCAACGGCTGATATCAAATTTAGTAAAAATTAATTTTGCTAGGGAAAACAACTATTCCGATAGAAATGAAATATGTGATGAATATTTTAATTACTTATATTACAAAATAAATAGCTTTAAAAAGGATGAGCACTGTAAGATGTATGGCATATATACAGTGTGCTAGTGGATTTTTTTTTCGAGTGTATAACGAGCGATAATCAGTTTAGGGGAATAGGATCGAGTGAGCTTCAAATGAATAAGTAATGCTGCACTTTCAAACGCAGCGTGTCGTTAATGCGTCCTACGCTGAGAGCTTGAAAGGTTGCACAGCCCACAAGATAAAGACAGACAGAGAGAGAGAAAGACAGAGAGAGAGAGAGAGAGAGAGAGAGAGAGAGGCAGACAGCGTAAGGGAGAGATGAGCGCGTGCAGGCACTTTTGAGAAGCAAGCGACGGACTCATTACTCTCCAGCGGCGACCATCGAAAGACCACAAAGACAACGATAATGCTGCCGATATTAAGTGGGCGGCATTAAGTGGACGTTGGTTCAGGTCCATTAAGAAGACAAGGTATTATTCAAGAGACAGATACTGGTCTGAGGCATGTAAGGATTCGGGCTCTTGTGCTCGGCTCAGCAATCAACATGCTATCTTTATCCGTTGCGCATATCCTTATAAATAAATAGATTTATATGTATTATATATATATACATATTTATATATATATATATATATATATATATATATACAATATGCTGCGGCGCAACGGGGCTGCCTGATTAAATTCCCGTGTCGACTCAATTCTCGAGCGGTCGATTGTTTCTTTCCTATTGGAATTTGCTGCAATAACCCGAAAACAAACAACCACCGCAGGACGAACAGGATGTATGATGTGTGTAGCAGCAGCAGCAGCAGCAGCAGCCCACAGGCGCTCACGTGTGTGTCCGCCCAGCAAGGATTCGATATCTAAATATATCTTTCCTGCGGAAATTATTTTTGTGTTTTAACCCCAAAAGATTTTGACTTCTATTTATGTGGGAAGCAAAGGAATACGGCGACATGTGAATAATGATTCAATTATGCACGTGTGTGTGTGTGTGTGTGTGTGTGTGTGTGTGTGTGTGTGTACAACTGTGGGGCGTCTCAAGTGAGTTGCTTTTTATACATTTTTTGATAAAAGTCACGTCGTATCAATTTGCGGCACAATTGCCATTTAATAGGCACTTGAACTGTGCAAATACTGCGAACCAGAAAAAATATTTGACATGTGTCAGCAATTTACGGTTAACACAGAAATGATTATGTCGGGCTTAATGCTAACATATAAAAATATATATCACACGGCAAACACACTAAAGATTTTTAGCAAGAGTCTTATCTCAAGTTAAAACTGTTAATCATAAATATTTTCTTTTATATTTGCAAATATTTAATTAAATTCTACAATTTTTGTTTGAAATTCACGTGAAGCTTAAACACTAAAACAGTTAACCATAAATATTTTTTGTTATATTTGCAAATATTTAATAACATTTTAAAATTTTTGTTTGAAATTCACGTGAAAGTTTAAGCAATAGAAAAAGGCAATTACTTATTTAATGTGTTTTAGAACTCAAACCTTACCTTTCCATTTAACGGCCATTCCCATTAGTTCAATGAAATACCTTTCCAGCTTGGTTGGAAACACAGTTTATAAACTATACCCATAAGCAATGTCCATAAGGACGGTTCCAAACTATCCACTGTCCTTACCTTCTTAAGCGATTTTTAGCTTATTCTCTTAAACAATAAACAATTTTGATAAAACAAAATGAAAACTTATATTTTTATAAATCTGAGCAGCGAGTTTGATTCTATGTTTGTTAGATTAGCCCAAACAATTTCATGCTTCAAAATGTGCCGCCTATCAGGGAGAAGTCAAACCAATCTACCACTTGACATAACCTCACATTTTGTGTATGTGCTCAGATTCACTTTTTAACTCGAGAACTGCCTGCTGTCTTGAATATTTCTTAATTGTCTCGCATTACTTTTGCTGCGCAGCGGCCAATTAGCCGGCACTTTACATGCACCCATGCACCAACCCAGCAACCCATCAACCCAGCAACCCATCAACCCATCAACCCATCAACACACCGAGTCGCCACCCTCAACAAAGCAACTCAATCTAACCACACGTTTGATGCGCTGTAAACTTGCCGCCGGCATTTAAATCTCACACTTTGCCTCAATTAGAAACGACAACAAAACTTTTAGCAACAAATTGATATAGAATGAGGGAACTGAGGGAGGTGTCTGTGTGTGTGTGTGTGTGTGTGCAGTGAGTCAAAGCAGCAAATGCTTAAGGCAATAATTTAATTTTTACTAGCATTGCTGTTGTTCTTCTAATCGTAACTTGCGCTCAAGCAATTTGTCACGTTCAACAATTTTGATTGTTTAGCCCAGGAATCAACCACAACCAAAACATCAACAACAACAACAACAACAACAATGAAAACAATGCAAAATAATGGAATGCAAAGGCTTCACACCACCTAAAAGAACACGAGGAGCACACGGCTTTAAGATACCCTGTACTTACAAATGCCTCAAAAAAATAATTTACTTTGTTGAGGCAAACAAATCGAATCATTTGCAAAACGAATCATTTATAAAATGTCCTTAGTTAATGCAATATTCATAGAACAATTCATAATTCAAAGACACATACATTAGTATACAAGTTTCCTTAATATACATCAATCTATAAATACTATTTAAAATAGAAGCAAAGCTCAATTTTTCTATCTAATTTTTGCATATATTTTTATAAATTGGGGGTCCTGTGCACTGCAACCTAATAGATCTATTGTGCCCCCTTCCGTGCTTATAGCGCCTCCATCAACCACAGTTCCTGAACGAATGTCAGGATCTTTGATGGGTCGAGGGCTACTATGCCTTTGACATTCATAACATGTATCCCTAGGCAAGGGCGATACATTCTGTTAGGATGTGAGTGGAAGACTCCTCCTCGACTATATAAAACCTACATTGGCTATTGCTGCAGATACCCATTTTAGACAGGTGGCTTTTTAGTCTACAACGTCCTGTCAGTAGACCGGCAAGTATCCTTAGCCTATTTCTACCCATGGATATTACTTGCTTAAATCGTTTATGATTATAGCCGCCCAAAAATATTTTCAAATATTAAATATGTCACATAATTATCCAGCTATAAGTATATTCTATTAAAAAATACTTTCTACCAACGAGTTTTAAATATTTTGGAAAAGTTTGTATTTCTTATATTTTTATAATTTGTCCAAAATACCCATTGGTCTCTTGAGTGCAGGGTATTAAATAGCCTAAGGTGTTCGCTCATTTGAATAGGTTATGTTTTCCATGTGTTTGAAGGTTTATCTGTGTGTGTGTGTGTGTGTTTGTGTGTGTTTGGGGTTCTCCTCTAATTATGCATGACATTATATAAAGTTTAGCTCAACAATAACAACTATTTAGTGGCTAATTGCTTTGCACGTGTGTGTGTTCATTGTTGCGATTAATGTGTTATGAAAGTGCCAAGTTTTGCGACCTGAGAACTAATTATAAGCATCTCTTTATAGTCTTAAAAGGGGGCAGTGCTTTAATTCGTTGTATTTTTTGCAATGAAAAATATAGTTAAATTTGTGCTGATGTTCTTCACAATTAACAAGAATTTTAACTGAAAAATTACGACTCGAATAGATTATCAATGTATTCCTAGTCGGAATTTTGGCCTGATATTATACGTACAAAACTATTTAAAGCAATTTACCCATAATAATTGAGCATTTCCTTAGAGCACAATATAAGTTAACCCAATCTTGAATATAATACCAGCTTTAAAATTTCCATTTATTAATATTAAGAATTGAAAATTACACTTTTTTATATGGATTATCCTTGCTTAATTTTCTAATTGTTTTACACATATTTCCATAATTTTAACAGTTTTAACAGTTAAAGCAGTCCTTTTTCTAAGTAGTAAGCGGGACACAAATCAAAGATAAATTGGTAAACACCTTCCGGCTGTATCCGTGAAGTACTCACCGGAGTCCGTTTGCCGGCGATTGATTAGGTCTCCCAGCAAATCACGTATCAGAAACGATTTCGAACTTTGCATTTTGCTGATGGATTATGTAAATAACACTCGTAATTTCGCTACAAATTTCGACAATTAATGCAAATTTCAATCAAAGCATCATTGTAACTAGTTTAAGATCTACAATCGTGTTATTATTATAATTAATATTATTATTATTATATAGCACTTTTCACATAGAAAAAAATTAAAGAAATTGCGTCGGCAAAAACACCAATTTATTGAATACAGTGCATATTAATGGATGAAAATTCAGTTTAATTGAATTGCTGGCTGGCAACGCTGGCAGCTGAACCGTTAAGCGCAAAGTCAAATGAACAACTGAGATGCGAACGTTTATTAATCCTTTTAGCGCTGCGCAAGGCTTACACACAAACACACGCACACACACACACACACATACACTTGCTGACTAGAAAAAAAAGTGAATTACACGATTTGTTGCTGTAAACGGGACAGTTTAGCGTGCACAGCCGGCAGTCGCAGCGCCCAAAAGCTGCCTCCACACCGCAATCCAACCTCTCACATGCCTGCATCCCTGCCTGCCTGCCTGTCTGCCAGTCAGCATGTTAACATCTCATTTAAGTCCTGATTAAATCAGTCATCAGTGTTGCTATCTCGCTCGCACACAGCGACAAGTGTAACTTCCGCTTTGCGTTAGCCATTTTGTTTTTAGCACAAGCACTTCGAGGAAACAGTGCAGCTAGCCAGCTCGCTCACACACTGAACGCAATAGCCGTCGTTGATTGGTCCATCAGCAAAAGCAACCCTGCCATTATACCTGCAAGCATCCCTGCCATTAAGCAGAACTCTCGCGCTTTGCTGCCGCAGACCCGCATTCAGCCAGTGCTGCCCGTCTCGTCAAATTAACGTCCGCGTCACACACGTCGTTTGCCGTCGCTATTTTATATACAATAAGAAAATACTTGTTATCAACGTGTGTTCGCGAAAACCGAACGTTTTATTTTGCCGACGCTAAACTCTGTAAGCCCCTGTTACGAATAAAACCTATATCATATATACAAATTATGTAAAATCTGCATGGCATGGCTTGTAAACAAAAATGTAAAATGAATATACAGAGCCAGATGTGATGCATGAGTTGATCGAGCTGGTCAATGGTGATATTTGGGGCTGCCAATTGAGTTCCCAGCAAATGAATCATTGTGAACAAGGCGGTTTGTTAAGCAGGTGAAAATTGATATAAAGAATGCATTTCACATGATTTATTTATAGTTAAGGTTTACAAAGTATACATATTAGATCGAATTTTAAAGATTTTTTCTTTTTTTTTAGTAGTGCACAAAAGATGCCAGAAAGGTTATTAAAAGGATGAAAAACATATTTTAATAAATGGCATGAGATAAATTTAAATGGTTTTTATTGGGTTAAATTTGGTTAATTCGGGGTTTCTACTTCTCGTGGCCCAAACAAGTCTTATAATACTTGTTACAATCCGTTTTTAAAAGACTTTGCATTCAATTTTATAGCTTTATTTAAATATTTAGAGACTTTCAGATTAATTTTCTCAAATCGTGGAAATACATAAGTGCCAATTAAGAGTCATTTTCCTCGTCCTCAAAGCCATAGTTCGAGAGATCATAGATTAAGTAGTTGTAACTTAAAAACGCGTATTCTAATTTGCCTTACATCAAATAAAGGGAGGCATACTTTTAGGGACACTGGTTACCAAAGTTGAATAGCTTGAGTAATGTTATTTTAAATCAGTAATTTAATCAGCACAATACACCGTGTACCAATGAAAAGCTGTGATGGGTAAATGTATTTGAAAATGTGTTGCGATTCATGCAAAAAATAGAAAGCTGCTTACACAAATATATGTTAAATAACTTTTATAAATTTAGTTGGAAAACATGCGTAACTATTTGCAAGGTTTATAATTACGTTTATAGCAACTGCGATCGACAAATGCAACTGCAGATCAATTGGCTCCAGTTGATACTGCTGTGTTTGTTGCAGATGTTTCTGTAGTTGCAGTTTTTGCAGCTACTGTTTGTTGCCCCTCGATGGTGACATCGTCGAGTGCGGTTATGACAGCGCCAAGCAAATGTATTGAGCCCGTTATTAGCACATCCAGCTCAATGTGGGTGGGATAACGTTTGCGCACATCGATGAAAGCATCTAATACACTTTCATACATCTGGCCATGATTTGGTTTATTTTTTGCCTCGCACAATTTCTGCCAATTGCGGGCAATTAATTTGGAACGCTCCTGTTGCTCCCCGGCAGTGCTTTTGAGCGCCATTTGGTTGGGATCAATGGGATTCTTTTTGGCCCGATTTGGCACAAAGCAGATCATATCAAAGTCACACAACTCCTGCAGCACTTCCAACATGGCTGTTGCATCCGAAAAGCCAGTGCGATTGAATACCAAAATCTTTGGATTTTTACTGCAAGCAATAATTATTTTGATTAGTTAACTAGAAATAAAGGTTGATTTTATTTTTTTCTTTTAAGTTTATGCACCTTTGTTGGGTGCACTTGCCGAACCAGTTGACGCAAACGCGAATGCTCTCCACAGTGTGCGCACCATCGAGATGGAGTCTCAGATTCTTGAAGGTGACCAGCTGACAGCGACCGGGCCAATGGGTTTTGCTTAATCCTCGCAGAACTTCGGGACTCATCTCTGCCTCATTGACGGCATAGTCGCAATGAAGATGACCTTTTGTCTGGCGCAGCCAATCGTATGCCAACTGAATGGCCAGAGCGCCATTTAGACGGATGTAATCATTGCAGTTGTCCAAAAAGTCCGCGTAGCCATTATATTTGAAATACGCTTCTGTGCTGAGCACCTCGGTGACCGTCGCCTGTTTTTCAGCTGCCCGATCATAGATGACCTTAAGGCATTCTGCTTGAGCGACATGGGTATAGACATGGGCGTACGGCTTAATAATGCCCGCCTTCTGCTGAGCAACCGCTGCAAGCGTAGTGCCCAACACCTCTGTGTGCTCCAATCCCAGCGATGTGATTCCAATGGTTTTCACATTCGGCACAATGTTTGTGGAATCCTTTTCGCCCCCGAGACCCACCTCGAGCACAACGACATCCACACGCTCCGCGATGAACACATGAAATCCCATAATGGTCAGGAACATGAAATACGGTGGCATATCGTTGCGATCCTTACTCAACTTCTTCACTCGATTGTACACCTGCCAAAAAAAATGGGTGAACTTCGACTTCATCAGCGGGTCTCCATTGATTCGGATGCGTTCGTTTGTGCTTTGTAAGTGGGGAGAACTGAAGAATCCAGTACGTGCACCATATTGTCGCAATATCGATTCGACCAGAGCACAAGTGGAGCCCTGAAAAAACAACAAATTAATTAGAATATCTGCATTCAAAATTATAAAAAATATATACAATTGCGATACACATTTCGTAATAAATTGAGTATTGGCACCTGCAACTGGGCATAAATAAACACAAACAGCGATATCAATTGGCAAATGAGCAAAGCTCAATTTGTTGCAAATACAATTAACGCTTATCAGTTGAACCAGCTTTGAGAGCGAAGTGGATTAGATTAGAATTAATACTAAAGCTGAAGCAAAATTCACAGCTGAAACTACACTAAGCAAAACTACAAAGTTTAGCTATTTCTGCTGGAAACTCGAAAAATTATCTCATCATTAGGAACAATTTCTAATATATATATTATACTTTATTGGCGTGAACTAATGATTCTAACATAACAATCTGGTTCAGGCGTTTTTTATTTTCCGAAATTTTTAAATTCTGTGTGTTTGCACTTTAAAATATTATTAAATTTTGATATGCCAATATTCTATATTGGGCACTTGGAAAAAACGTCTCTTTTGATGCGTTACAAATTTGGAAATAAAAATAAAATACCTTTAACAAGGGTATACAAATGTAAACAAGACAAACCAGTTCGATCTTTCATTCTACTTAATTCTTAAAATAACTTGAGCTGCCCTAAAGGGTTCAAATGGATCATTGATTCTTCAAATAATAATAAACGAAAACATAGGAAGTTAGTCAAGAACAAAAGTGTTAAACTTGTTTTCCGTTCCACTTAAAATTCAACGATAGCTTAACGAGTATTTTGTCACCTTATAAGTCTGTTTTTAGCACGCTTTTATTTTTTTTTGATTTAATTGTGTGTATTTGTCAATCAGTTAGAGTTGATTATTAGCTGAAAAGAAAAACATACCTTGCCCTTGGTGCCGGAAACATGTATAACTGATAGTTTATCCACATCATCGAGATTTAATCCGCTACGTAATAAATATTTTATTGTAATATCAATGTTGCTTGTTTTCAAATCTAAGGAACTTATTAAGCTATCCCTGTTTGTCTGTAGTGTTGCCAGCTCCTTAATCGCAGCCTAAAAATTCACAAATTTATAAATATATATCAGAAAGAATGCTAATAAATTGCATAACTCATTTTCAATTGAAAATTAAATACTATTATTTCAAATCAGAATAAGTGAAATAAGTGCTTACCAAGTAAGCGGCATTTTCCTCGTCATTTTCATGCTCGCCATTTTTTCCTTCAGGATAAAAGACTAGATCTCTTAAGGACTTTTCCCTTTGGGTGTCGCCTACATTTGGACGGCCATTAATTTCGCATTCTGGTTTATGAAATTTCGTCATTGATCTAACAGAGACCAGCTTGTCCACTTTAATATTACTCATTGAGCAAAGACTGTAAACTAATCGGACATCTGTGCAAGCCGCACTGATTTTGTGAACTGATCGCAGGTGTTTTTGCAAAATCATTTTAATACAAAAAGCGTTGCGTTTTCTTGTTGTTGCTGCTGCTGTTTGACAAAAGCTCGCTCAAGCTTTTTTTGCTAACGGGAGAGCTCTCCGTACTCTGAGGGCGCGGTCGCTGAAAGATAACCAAATAATAACATAATTCAAAATTTAATAATAATATAAACATATTGATTGCGTGTGCGTGATACTGCTGATAACAGAGAGGCTTCACTAAGCTAAATAAAGTCATATTGATTTTTAATATGCATATGCAAAGCAAATATAAAAATCAATTTATAACAAGAAACAAATAGATAACGGTTAGTATGCGCGAGATGCCATAATATGTTTAAATTGAATATCGTAACGATTACCATATTTTCACGATATATATGACAATGTGGCAACTCCGCGCCCACGTGTTCGTTTGTTTTTGTTTCTTTCTCGCTTTCTCACACACACACACACGCACGCACTCGCAGTTGCATTAATGCTCACGTCGATATACTTACGTTTATCTATTCACAGCGAATTTCATAACTTCAAGACGATATTCCGAAACGAGAAAGGAGCGCTAAACGAATAAAAGTGCACAATTTTGCAATGTGACGTCGCTGTCAACATACACTGCCCGCTTGCGTCTTCACGATTAAAAAATGCATGTATACTAATTTTATTATGCGTGTGAATGCCAAAAAGCGAGTTGAAAAAGAAGAAGACAAAGTAAATGTGTTAATTTGGTCTCAGCTGTGCTGCCGCAATTGTGGAGATACTAAACAAAAGTAATAGAATCGTTAAAACATGTCAGATGTAAATATGACAACAAACAGGTAGGCAAATAGATATGTCGACTGTCGTTTTCAATTGTGATTTTAAGTTGTTTAATGCTAACAGTCATCGACTGGGCAACTGTGAGGTGTGTGCCACCACAGCCGCCCGCTACGCGTGCCCCAAATGTGAGGTGAAAACGTGCTCGGTTTCCTGCGTCCAAATACACAAGCGAGAATTGAGCTGTGATGGACAGCGGGATCGTACGAAATTCATCCTACTCGGCGATTTTACCGAACGTGATTTCTTGAGCGACTATTGCTTTCTGGAGGAGTGCACCCGGTATGCGGAGCAACGGAAACACGATCACGGCAAGCGCTATACGCATCAGCATCGACAACTGCCACTGCCGTTGCATAGATTGCGATCGGCTGCTCATCAGCGTGGCACACGACTGCGGCTGCTGCTGGCAAACTTTAGTCGGCACAAGGAGAATACAACGTATTTCAATTGGAAACAACAGCGCATCCATTGGCACATCGAATGGCTGTTTGTGGGAACATCGATGGAGCCTCGACGCTATGTGGACACACGCTGCGATGAGCAGCAAACGCCTGCCGCACTGCTGCACAAGTATCTGGACATAGCTGGCGCAGAGCGAAAAGTGTTGCAGAATCATCAGGCGGCTGGCATTGGCCAGCTCTCCCTATGGTTGCGGGCGAAAGGTGCGAGACGCGTTTACCGATTGATAGCATCTAAAACGTTATGTGAAAATCTCGCCGGCAAGACAATTATTGAGTATCCCGCCATTTATGTAAGCTACGATCAAAGCCCACCGGCGGACTATGAGATTGTTGACAGCGGTAAGTGGAAAGTTAGGGACGGGACCAGGAACAGTTTAAACTAAAATCACTTTCTTGTTAACAGATAATGAATGCGATGCCGCCAGAAATCAGCAGACAGAGTCAGACAGGACTAGCCAGCAGCCAGCTGCAAAGAAAAGCAAAACAGCACATGAAACAAAGGAGGAGCTGCTGCCAGAAGCACACAATGTTTATGATCTGGCAGCAAGTTTCGGGGTCGATGCGGATCCAAACGACACAACAGATCGTCGTCCAGCGATGACAACTTGCTGAACACATCTAATCACTTAATGCTAAAGCAATTTTATTATGTATACCTATTTTTGTCTTAACAAATATGTGGGAATTTACACTTACTAGTAGTATTAGAATTTAGACCACAAATTATAAAACAACGAATGAACAACTTAATTTGGGAATTAAATATTTACTGATACAATTTTTTTATTTTCAATAGTCGATTGTATTTGAAGTGTATCGATAAGTGTCAACAACGTCAATTTGAATTCAAAACATCGAATATATCGAATGACTAGTGCAAAGGTAATTTAATCGATGGAATTCAATTACCATAAAATATGGGTATATACCATATAAACTCCTGTCGCAAACTGTTTTTTGGCTGCTTGCTACCAAGGCCAGTAAATTATGATGGTTGATAAGCTCCATCTCTTTTCCAGTTATTAACAATCTCGTTTGTTCCGCAATAAAAACATGTTTTTTGCAAGTATTTTTCATATCATTGATTTATTGAATTCGTTTATAGGCTAATTAAATCAAAATAATTTTACCACGCTTTTCTTATCGTTTCATTGTAATTGATGGGAAAAAATCAATTTCAGCTGGCATTGTCAAAGCTGCACACTAAATCAATTTGCATAGGCATTTATCATTTCTGTGTATATATATTTGTGTACAGTTTATGTTGTGGATACCGTTTTGTGTATGTAATTAATTCAGAGCATTTATCTAACACACGCCATTTATTTATCGCAATCAGCTCAACTATAGTAAATTATTTAATTTTGACATACCAATCAGATGATTTCTTTGTTTTCAATTTGTACATAATACATAAGTGCGCTAGTATATATCATATACATATATAGATAGATATATATATAATGATTTCATTATATTTTATTTTGATTTTTTTTTTGTATTAAGATTTTTGCCTGCACCAGTTTTTGTTGTAATTTGATTCTTTTAACTAAATAAAAATTAGATTAACGCATTTAAAAAAATAATAAACACATAGACACAACGCTAACAAATTTAACATTTCTTCATCAAATGCATTACAAAAAAAAAAACATTGAAACATTTGCTCTATAAATTAAATTGGAATATTTATGTAACCATATTTATGTATATATGCACATCAAAACTCAACACAGAATAGGTAGAAAGTAGTACATCGAAATGTAGAAAACATCAAATGGGGTTTCTTTCATTGTTTAAATTAACTATGTGTATAAATTATTTTAGACCGACTTCATTTTAAATTGTTTTTTTCTCTCTCTCTCTCTTTCTCACTCTTTCTCGTTACGTACATGCGCTTGCTCTTTCTTTTCGTAAACAAAACGAAAAATAATATTATTATGTGTTTCATGAAAATAAAGACACAATGTAAATTGTATACAACAATTACAAAAACTTAAAAACGATGCATCATACAAAAAAATGTTATAGATATATATTATCGAACAGGACTTGTTGCTTTAATAATGTGGCTTGGGTTGTTGAGGGTGGTGTTATTGGGTGTGGGTCCTTGAAGTCGTTTACATAGAAAATTTACATATATATTTTGCTAATTGAACATACATATTTTTTTTTATCAATTCGCTAAGCGCGCACATTTACAAATAACAGTTTGAAGAGCAAAAAAAAAAAATAAAATAGAAATGAAAATACAACAACGAAAAATACACGCAAAAAAGCTGCTAAAATGTTTTTTTTTTTTTGCAGCAGCAGCAGCATCATGCAGAAAGTGGTAGTAGTTGCACTTGATATTATTATTGTTGTTGTTGTTTGCTTTTCAAATATACTCGCTACGGTTTGAAATTGTTGTCGAGTTCCGTTTGTTCCTTTGTTCGCTCTTCATACAGTTTTTGTGTTGCCAGCTTTGGCTGCTGTTGTTGTTGATGTTTATGTTGTTATTGTGCGCACAACACAATTTGTGATGGATCAAAGTGCTGCAAATAGAAATGATAATTATTAATATAATACTACAAAGTAATATGACTTTGCATTGGTCTCTCTGAGAAACTGTCTAATACAATGTATGATTTGTGGAGTTATGAAAACTATATTATTTTTTAGATCCCTACATTCGTTTCTTTTCTACTGCGGCTGTTGAGTGGGCACTGCGCCCGGAATAAAGAAGCCGCCCTGCGGCACAGTAACTGGTGCCATAATCGGAGCAAGCACAGTTGGCGGCGCTGCAGACATCGGCGCGCCTGATGGATTGAACACATCAACATATGAGTTCTTCAGTGCTGTAAAACAAATGGATTAGAAAAAAATATATAAAAGTTGAAAGCAAGTAAACTTACTCCGATTGCGTTGAATTTTAAACATATTCGACTGAAGCTTGGGCTGTGCACCGCCATGTGAACCCGCTGCCGCGGTTGCAACTAGAGCTGGTGTCGCTGATGAGGTTGCTGGTATATCGGGTATGGCAGCTGGTGGTGCAACAACAGCTGCAGTTGCCGATTCATACATTGAATAATCATAATCGACTTGGTTGTCATAGACATTGACATTGGGCGGCAGTTCGTGTGAGTTTTGCTGTAGTTTTTGTTGTTGTTGCTGTGGCAACAGATTGGGCGTGGGTATGTTGGCCAATGTGTTTAATGTGGGTTGTGATGGTGCTCCTGCTGCTGCTGCCATTGCCATGCCCATATCACTCATCTTTGGTGGCGGCTTAAATGCTTCCGATTCATCCGCTGCACCCTCAGTATTTGTCCAGCATTTGCGTTCCTTGTCCCACACAATCGTTGGATTCTTATCATCCGGTAATATCATTTGATTTTTGGGCTTCAGCGAAAACTTGTTCCACAGGCCGCCAAACCAACCGGCATTCTGATTGCCCTGCGCACTGTTTAAATAACATGAAGTTTTTACAATAAACTTGTTAATGTTTCTAGTTAGTTGATTATAATTTACCCAGGCAAGCCACTAGTTGCGGATTGTTGATGTTGTTGTTGGCTTTGCTTGCCCGCTGCTCCTGAGCCCCTTCCGGCCGAGGCATTTCCCATCATTGTCACTGCCCCATCGTCGTCATCGTAGCTCTTTGATTTTGGCATTGAAATCGTGGGTCTCACTTGTTGCTGCTGATAATTGATGATCATATTTATATTTGAGTTTAATTTTTGTTTTATTTTGCGTTGGTTTTGTTTTTTTTTTTTGACAAATAGTTTGTTGTTGTTTTGGGGGCGGGGGGTGTGGAGAAATGGCAGTAGATTAGTTGTTGGTTATTGGCAAAACAAAAAAACATTAAGAAATTATTTTATGGTGCATCACAGCACACACACACACACACACACACATAAGTATATACATATAGTAATATAATGAGGTTAGTTAGAGGAAAAGTTCAATTATGATTTAACTGGTGCAGTCAAAAAAGTTTGTAACTGTTGAGTTTATCAGGAGCTCTTGAATTATATGTGAATTAAATATTAGCTTCTACTGCAATTATACATTATTATTTGCTTCTTATGCTTTACATTAATAGTTATGCATAACTGCATTATTTACGCTTTCTTTTTGTATATTGCGCGGAATCACAGGGTGCATTATATATATAAATATATAGTTACTACATATATATATATATATATATATATATATATTAATGTATCTTTACAATTAGTTTACAATTGTGTGTAGCGCGCAGAGGTACTCAAATAGCTATAGAAAGGCTGCTCGATTTTAATTCTACGCACACATAATATATAATATTATTTGGTTAAAAAGAGAAAATGTAACATATTTATCTATATTGTTCTATGGTGCTAACAATTTAAGCTTTATCCATAATCTATTGCTGTTTCTTAGAACTAGAAGCCAAGCCGGAGTTGCCATTGCCATCGCAATCGCCGATGGGTGCATCGATATCATATGTCCGCACCACAGACTGTTTTTTCGCATCCAGATACGCTTCAAATTTGCTTAAACTCTGCTCGACCTCGGTACACATTTTCTTATAGTTGATTGGTATATCCGGATTGGTAATTAGCTCCTCCATTGACCACACATTTTGTGGTGTTGCCGCCTCCGTTGTTGGCTGCTTCTGTTGCGGAGTTTGCTGATGCTTAATGATACCCAACTGGTTGAGAAATTCGTTATTTTGTTGCAGTGCATAATAGTCATTATAAGCGTCATCATCATCCTCATAGTCATCTTCGTCATCATCATCATCATCATCGTCGTCGTCGACGTCACAGTCATTCTCCTCGGCCTGCTCTTCGCCCTCGGCATCCTCATCGATAACATATTCATGCATCTTATATCGATAACGTTTCATTTCACTGCGATCGGCATTTGCTTCAGGATCATAGCTGCTGCGTTGTTGTTGTTGTTGTTGCTGCTGCTGAAGTTGCTGATGATGATATAGTTGTGGTTGTTGTTTTTGCTGCAGTGCAGCTGCTCCAAGTGGCATATCAATGGGATAGGTGCCATTGAATACAATATGAGGCTTAATGCTCCTGGTCGGTTTGCACATTCTGTAGATGTTGGTGATATTTTGCTCAGTTGGCTGTGCTAATGCTAAACTATAGCTGTTGTTGTTATCGTTATCGGGATCGTTATCGTTTTCAAACTCCTGTTCGTACGCCTCATCAATTGTTGTGGGCAAATCAAAATTGACGCGCTTAACACCGCCTGCTGCTGCTATCGCTGCTGCTGCCGCTGTAGTTGTAGTTGTCCTTGTTGCTGTTGCTGTGACTGGGCTAGTTTTTGGCTTGGCTAACACCGGCTTGGCTGGTATGAAGCGTGTGGGTGTGTTTAATGTTTTTGGTATAGCATTTGACAAATTGCTGCTGTTGCTCTTATTTAAACTATTTGCGCGTTTAGCAATTGCTGTTAATGTAGCGCTTGTTGTTGCTGCTGCTGCTGCTGATGCATAATTGCTGCTGATACTGCTGCTGCTGTTGGTTTTGCTGTGGTTGCTGTTACTGGTGCTGGTAGCATTATGACGTTTATTTAAGTTTATAATGCTACTTACATCATTCAAATTAAATGCCTTTGTTGCTGCTAAACATTCTGCTGGTATGTTGTTGCCGTTGCTACTGTTGCTGCTGTTAATGTTGTTGTTGTTGCTACCAAATCGAAATTTGCGCATCATTAATTTACTCTTGTCCTTGTCTTGGCCGGTAAAGTGGAATTGCTTGCCAGCAGCGGGCAGCTTAAAGGCATTGTGTTTAAAGCGATTGTTGCTGTTGTTGTCAATGTTGCTTTGGTCGCGTAGCAGCTGCAGTTTCTCTTCTTCTTCATCATCATCATGATGTTGTTGTTGTTGTTGAATTTGCTGAACTTCAGCTGGTATTGTTGTTATATTACTGCTGCTCTTCTCCTGATTTTTACTGCTGCTGCTGTAGCTGATGCTACTATTGTTGCTGCTACTGTTGTTTTTATCAGCATTCAACTCAATGCTCTCCATATGCTCCAGCTGCATTCCAATTTGTGATTGAGAAAAATTAGCAACATATTGCTTTAATTTAGCATGCAGCGATTTTTTCTTATTTTTCTTTTTTTCTTTTCAAACTAACAAAAGTAACTAAATAATAACTTAACGATTACAACAAGTCAAATAAACCCAAACACAAATATTTAAATATATAAATATAAAGATACAAATATAAATCAAAAGGCAAGTTTTTAACTATAGAAATGCTGCTGTTGCTGCTGTTATTGCACCACCTACCTCGTCGCCATACGGCGGCTGCTGTGCTGCAACACCGGGCCAATAGTCGTAGCCAGCGGCTGCTTGTGGTGCTTCTTCATAGATCGGTGCATAGCTTGACGATTCATAATTTTGTTGTTGCTGCTGCTGCTGCTGTGACGGATCATAAAGATGCGGTTGTTGTTGCTGCTGCTGTTGCGCTGCATTGGGATCGTAGTACATTGGTGGCGCATAAATATTGTTGTTTAGCGTCTTCTCATTACTTGGCTGCACTGCCGGCGGCTCATAATATTCCGGCTGTTGTGGTTGCTGCTGCTGCTGCTCAAATTGCTGGTGTTGAGCCTGGTGCTGATGTTGCTGTGGCTGCTCCTGTTGCTTGGCGTCTTGCTCGCGCGGCATGGTATCCTCATATTGCATATTTAGCTCACGCATTTGTTTGCCCAAATCAACAAACTGCTGATCAATATCGTTTTGTTGTTGCTGCTGCAGCAACTGTTGCTCCTGCAGTGGCTGCTTTGAGAAATATTTATTTCATTAGTATTTGTCAGAGAGATTTGGGAAGTTGTTAAGATTCAACACTCACTGGATCGGCAAGCGTCCGCAACTGCCGCAGCCATTCCTTTTCCTCGGGCGCACCTTGGGGCGCCACTTGAGCACCATTTGTCGCATTTGGTGGACTCACAAAGGACACACGATTGATCAGTATGGGATCGTGATAACGCAAACGTTCCGCGAGATCACAAACCTGAATAAGATCGAAATAATTTATACGTGTGTATTGCATAGATGTTAAATTCAAATTACTCGCTGAATGAAATCCGTATCGTAGCTATTCGGCCGGAGTTCAATGTGCTTGCCAATCTGCTCCAGATAATTGGTGCAGCGAAAATGTTGCCCATAGTCCAGGATGCGTGTGGCCAGCAGGAACTTGTAGTGCTGGAAATTGACAATGCTGAACTTCTGATCGGATAGCGAGCGGGCATATTCATAGATTTCCGTCATGATGATCGCCTCGTTGCTGGCAAACTCATTGAATGGCTTGTAGTGCGAGGAGCCCAGCAGAATGAGCCTGTTTCCGTGGAAATGTAAAAAAGGAAAATTATTATTAATAATTAGTATATGCCGAATAAACCGCTGCAATAGTTGTGAATGCTCGACTAAGAAGATAATGCAGAAATATCGATCAAAATTAATGAGAAACCAAATTATTGCATAAGTTGAATTATTAAGCTATTCTAATCTACAATCGAAAATTATACCCTGATTTTTTAGTGGATTACAGTGGATTAGTATGCTGCCTGTATGCTCACCTTGGCACATTGGCTGTAAGCGTTGTTAGCTGCGTAGCGGCACTATCATAGCGGCCAAACTCCTCCTGGGCAACCAAATAGCAAAAGTGGGCTGCATAAATGTCGCCGCGTTGGAATAGGGTATCGCCCAGGGCGACGACAGAGCTACGATCGTGTTCCGGCTGACGTGACTTGTTCGTGACCAGGATGGAGAGATGGGAACGCCAGTCGCCCCACTGCTCATCACGCAGCTGACTGACGCAGGCGGGCGTGTGGCAGCTCTTCATCTGATAGAGCGTCTGCAGCGGATCGTTCGCTTTGAGGGCGCAATTGAGAAACTTTTGTGCCACATCTGTCAATGCATAGCGATCTTGGTACAGTGCCAAGAAGAACGCATGTGTCCAGAGCTGCTGATCGGTGGCCCATTGCAGTGCCTCCTCCACATTGCCGCGCAGCACATAGTTGCGAAACTGATCGGTAGCCGCCTGCTCCGACATTTTTGCATCCTTGGGCGCCTCCACATCGGCATCCCCATCCGCCTTGAGCTCAGCTGTGACGGTTCCCGTTTCTACATTTGCTTCTGCCTCGCTATCCGAATTGTTGAGCGCCTCCCCAGAATTGGTGCGTGTCACTGCAATATCCACATCCACATCGGCATCGTTATCGTTATCGGGTACATAGGGATATTCGCGCTGATTTTCTAACAGCAGATCACCCACATCCGTATCGGCAATGATCTAATATAGAAATATATAAAATCGGGTTTAATCATGACCAGTCTTTCTATACACATTTGAGATAAGTTACCCCATTCTGCCGCAGCAGCAAGATGAGGAAATGCCACATAAGGGCATGCGATGCGCGATATTTCTCAACGGTGCCAAGTGGCTCCTTCTGTGTGGCATAGATCACGGTGCAGGCGCATCCTGGTCCCAGACGGATCTGCTCCTTGCAAAAGGTAATGATGTTGTCCTTATGCAGCTTGCGACCCTGCAGCGGTCCCGGATAGGCGCGCAACAAGCTGCTAGCGGCATCCTTTATGCGTGGCGCCGCCACCTCAACATCGTTGCGGAACCGGCCACGTCCAGCATTGCGACGGACACGTAGCAACAGGCTCATTGAGTAGCTAGCCACAAGATGGGGTCGATTAAAGCGCAACGGCGTCCGACGTCTCGGCGGACGTGCCGCAGTTGTTGTTGTGATTATTGTTGTTGCATCTGCATCAGCCGCATTGCTGACAAATGTTGTTGTTGGTGTCACAGGGGCGACAGCAGCAGCTCTACAAATACGTTAAGAGATTCGTTATAATCATTTCAGTTCCATTTTTTTTTTTTACTTTCATTAACGATCAGCAGCAGGCAAAATGCAAATTTCATTCAAAATCATATTTTATCAAAATGGGTAATCAAAATCAAATGCATGCGCTAAATGGGGCAAGTGTCGCATATCATTTTTGTTGTTATCTTCAACTCTGTCAAAGCGAATTAACTCAGTTAGGTGAGAGAAACAGTTAAAAGACTTTGAACTGCATAGAAAAGAACTTTTCTAAATAAAACCACTCAAAATCCGATTAAAAATATACAATAGAACTTGGCAAAAGTTTAGTTACTTGAAACATATTATGAAATGTATCACATTATTGAAAAATGCATTGTCAAGACAATGAAACCCACCCTTATATTTTTTGTCCAATTATTCGATACACTCACCAAAATTGGCATAATCAAAGTGTTAGATTATTCTGTGTTGCCAGCAAATAATATGAAACGGATTAAAGGCTTTTCAACAATAAACTCATGCTCAAGTTAAGAATACCTATTTAACATAAAATAAATATTTCTCATGCGTGGCAATGTTGTGAAGAGCTTAAGACGAATATTCAATTTCCAGCTAACCAATTGAACCTACGAATTTGTCAACTTTGAATAATCAGGTATCTATTTTTTTTTTTTTTGTAGGAGAAAAACCAGCTCCCAACTGAAATGACACACATTAGTTGATGTCGAAGTTAAAGCACAGCAGAAAGTAAGCTTTAGTAAATAAATAATTTAAGTTTTTTTTTCTCTCTTTTTTGAGAAGAGACACCAACAGTAGAAAGTCCATTAAGCACAAGATGGGGTAGAAAATGGGTGGAGGGAGGAAGGAGCAGCACTTCATAACATGTGGAACATGTGTCTATATGTGTGTGTGTGTGTATGTGTGTGCGTGTGTGTGGGTGGGGTTTACAACAGAGCTATTGGACAATTTATAGAGTGAATTTTGAATTTCAGCACAGATTTCACTATTTTTTTTTTTTTTTTTTTGGTAAGTGAGAGATTGAGGAAGTTTTTTGTTTTTTTCATTTTGTTTTTGGAGAGACCACCTGATTTCGAGGCCGCACTCGGACCCAGCATAGTACCGAGCATGTCCAGCCGCATCCTCAGCGTTCAAATTGTTGAGCGAACGGGCACTGGAGATGCCATATGGTGCCAAAAGACGAAGATTGCTGTGATTATCGCTGCCAAATAAACTGGCGCTGTCATCGCCTAGGGTTGAGTTTAATCGATCCGCATAATTATGTCCATGCTGTTGCTGGTAAAGCTGTTCGCTGTATTGTTGGCGACGACGATGGAACTCATTGGCTTGTGTTATGTATGCGTGTGTGTACCTAAAGAGTAAGCACATAGTATGGACGGCGTTTTGTGGTTGGTTCGAGTTTAGTTTTACTTTGTTAATTGTTGTTAGAAACGAAAGAGTATATTTATTTTTTATTTGTTGGATATACGTATCATTGTCTTGTTTAGTTTAAAAGTAGTGATCGCTTGGAAATTCGAGGAAGTCGAAATGAAGTCACAACTGGTATTTTGATATCGTCTTTTTTCAAACATATCATTTTGTAATCTATATTATTAGTCTTTTTTTAGATATTTTTTATTTTTTTATTTTTTTTATTTAGCAATCATTTTATTAAAGGTAGAAACTAGTGTAAATTAGTATTCTTATTTGCGAGCGATCACTGAACTTGTCTTTGTTTTTGTTGTTGCTGTTAGTAAAAGACACAATACAATTGTTTAAAGTAGTACTTTTAGGAACAGAGGCTAAGTTATTTGAACTCTTTTCGTTTTTTTTTTTTCTTTTTTAGGGAACTACACAAAGAGCAGTGAGCGAGCGAATAAGTTGACAACGCAGTGGAGTAAGTGAGAGAGAGATGGGTAGCGGGGGATACTGGATGAACATTGGTGAAAGGGGTATACAATTTAATTACGCTAGGAACTTTTAGGGTTTTATTTGAATTGCTAATAACCAAATAACTAAACATCCGAGCGGAAATCGTCATTATAAACTACAAAATTAAGTTGGCAACAACAGCGCCAACATTTACAGATGTTAGCTCAATGTTAGATCAACATGTTAATTAACATAACGAGTAAGGCTAATGAGCGATCAACTCAAAAGCACAAGAAGAGGTCGGCAAGTAAGTAAGTGAGGTAAATTGAGTTGAGGCGAGGATAAGTGTTTACAACAACATGCCCATAAGATATGTAAGAGAATTAGAAAAGTATAAAGTAACAAGTAAAGAGTAAAGAGTAAAGAGTATCGAGTAACATGTAATAATTAGCTTCGGCAAAAGCCGAAGAGTAACGCTGCAGAAGTGAGCATATAAATTATTTAAGCATATTGTAAGCTATACATTTTCAGTCATTTATTTTAAAATTTAAGTTGCTTCGAGAGTTAAGCGTTTGTTCTTTTCTGGCAAATTGTAAGATATACATTTTATGGCCGATTTCATGTTTCATTCTACTCGTTGTTACAATCTAAGTTTCATTTCATATCTTATTCTTAGCTTTTACTTCTGATATATATAGTTCCGAATCGGATAATCTTGTGATTTAAATCAACAACAAATGTCTCGTTGCAATCGTTGCTAGAGTATCTTTATACGTATAAATTCTTGAACGGATCAATTACCTTCATTCAAGCTTTTTCAAGGTACTCACAGTCTGCATAGTTAGCGTAAAGGCGTAGTTGGAATATGTATTAATGCACAGTTGAAGTATTAAGCGCTTGGAACTTACCTTTCGCGTTCCCGGAGCAAAGCATCTTCCGTGCCGCTGGCAGCCAATAAGTGGGCCGGATCGATGCGGGCTTGCGCCGCTGCTGCTGAGGCTGGCTTTGAGGCAGCATTTGCAGCTGCTGTCATTGAGTTAATCATTTGGTCATAGAACTTGGCGTACATATCGGCATAGGCATATGTATTACGCGACAACTGCTCGTACATGCCATAGCGATCATAGCCGGGTGGGGCAACACCTCTGCCACCCGATTGCATTGCCATCTGATCGTAGTAGCGTCGCTTGCTGCTCTCCTTGTGGCTGTTGTTGCTGCGTGGCTCCTTATCGAGATCGCTGTTGCGCGAACTCATGTTGCGATAGCTATCGTAGTCACGGGCATCCCAATGATACGGCTGCTCCGAACGCATAGTGCCATCGTGGCTGCGACGGCCACGCGACTGCTGGTGTTTTTCGTGCAATGAGGGCTTCTCCCGTCGGGGCTTGTCCCGTAGGGGCTTCTCCCGTCGGTCCTTCTCCCGTAGGGGCTTCTCCCGTCGTGCACGCTGCTGCTGTTCGTAATCATCGTAGTCATCGTCAGCGGCACCGCTGCGTCTCTGACGGCTGGCTTTGCTGCTGCGTCCGCCACTATCGCTGGCCGCAGATGTTGGTCCTCCCTGGGCAACGATGGGATCTACTGCATCCGAATCATAGTTGTTGTGATTGTTGCTATAACGTGTACTACGACCGTATTGTTGCTGCGGATCTTCGTGACGCCAGCGATGGCGGTCCCGATCTCTGTCACGCTCCCTTTCCCGTTCCCTTTCCCGAGCTCGTTCTCGATTCCAGTCTTCTTTGCTGCGTCCGTTGAGGTCGGGTTCGTGTCGTCTTCGTTGTTTTTCGGCATCGCGAATGCGAAGTTTGCTTTCGCGCATAGATTTGCTGCTACTGTGGCTCTCATTGTGACCAGCCAGACGCACTGAATCTTCCGTTTCGCCCTCGTAATTGTTGCTGTTGCTATTGTTGTGACGCCGTCCGCTGCGCTGACTGCGCATGCTACGCTCTTCTGTCTGATGACGTGGCGGCGGAGGCTCATGTCTTTCACTGAGTAACCACTCATCCTCGGATTCATCCTCCGACTCGGCTGAGGCAAGTGGACGCGGCTTGCTTCGACCATGGCCATGCTTCTTATCCATCATCGTCTGTTGTTGCTGGGTATGAACCTGTTGGGTAGTTTCCTGCTCATCATTTGCTGACCGCTGTTCCGTTGGCACATCAACCGAGAAAGGGGCGGCAGCTACTACTGCTGCTGCTGCTCCAGCTGTTGTTGCTGTTGCCAATCCAGCAGCTGTTGAGTTTGCTAGTCCAGTTGCTCCAGTTGATGTTGTTACTACTCCCGCGCCAACTATTGCTGTAGCTGTTGCCTGCGACATTGGCTGATCCTCCAGATTCTCACCGTCGAGCACCACTTCACGCTGCTCCCCGGACAGCACCACAGTGGCTTGGGTTTCCACGCCAGTTACCACACGACGCGACGCCTGCAACTGTTGTTGTTGTTGCTGCTGCTGTTGTTGTGCTTGTTGCTGCGGCTGATGAAGCTGCTCGCCGTCAGAGGTATCCTCACCATCGGCCTGACGTTCGTCCATGTGCAGCGGATTTGGTAGACGACTCAGCACCGGCTGCTCTGTACCCGTGACCAGGCGTTGACGCTCCACCAGCTCCGGCTGGCCAAGCACCAGACGCGACAAGCCAGGCGGCGGCAACAGTCCATCCGCCTCCCACGAATTGCCGCCCTCCTGATCGTTCTGCTCGGAGAGATGACTGGTCTGCAGATATTGTGCACGCTCATCATTCGGTGCGGCTAGCAGAAGCACCTCCTGATTCTCAGGCGGCAGCTGTTGGTATTGTTGCTGTTGCTGTGGCTCCATTGGCAGCGATTCGGGCAGCACCATCTGGACAGGCAATGCGACAGGTACTGCAGGTGGTGCAGTTGCTACAGTTGATGGTGATGCGGGAGTTGCTAATATGTTGACGCGCTTACTAAGTCCACCAGCGCGCTTGAACGGATTACCGGCTAGAGCATCCACTGGAGGCGGTGTTGCAGCAAAAGCAGCTAAAGGAGGTGCTGGCAATGAAGGTGCTGCTACTACTGCTGCTGCTGCTGGTGGAGGAGCTGGAGCTTCAATTGCAACTGGAACTGGAGGAGCCACTGTTGGCGAATTTTGAAATGCTTGCGGCGGCACAATGGAATTCAAATCGGTTTCGGTTACCGGTGACTGTGGCTGCTCCGCGACTGCAGGCGATAGAAGTGGCGGCAACTCCAGTGATTTTACTGCTTCCGTTTTAACGTTGTTACTGTTGTTGCTGTTGATGCTGGTGCTCGTGCCAAAGGCATGCCAGCTGCTTTGTTGCTGCACATTAAATGAATCATCCACTACACTGGCATGCGGCGGAGGCACCGGCAGCTCCGGTTCGCTCTTGTCATGCTCAATGTTGTTGTTATTGTTACTATTGTTGTTGCCAGTTTCATTCCAATCGCCCCAATCGCCCCAACCTTCGTTTTTGCCACTATTATTATTGTCAAAGGTCTCCGCCTGTGGCAAATAATATGGTGGTTGCTGTTGTTGTTGATGTTGTTGTTGAGTGAAATTTTCGTAGACTGCTGCTGGCGCTGTATAGCCCAGAGGCGCTTCTGTTGCTGCTGCTGGCATCGTTGTTGCTGTTGGCACAAAATTCAGCTGAGGCTGTTGTGTTCCGGCAAAATAATTGTTGTAATTCTGTGGCGGCTGTTGTTGCTGCTGCGTCTCCTCCTGCCAATATTGTTGTGGCTGTGGCGACTGTTGTTGTTGTTGTGGCGCCTGTGGCTGTTGAAAAATTTGACTGGCATAAGGTTGCTGTTGCGTCGGCACCGGCGGCTGCTGCTGTGGAACTTGTGGAAACTGAGTGTGATGAAGAGCAGGTGCCTGCTGCTGCTGCTGCTGTTGTTGGCGTTGCTGTTCCTGCTGAGGCGGTGGCGGAGGCAGCCAGTTGGCATTGTTGTGCAACATGTTGTCGCTGTGGACAAACTGGAAAATAAACAAAACACAAACCGAAAAAATAAAAGAAACTGCAATTAATATATTGATAAATTAAAGTACTTAAGTTTTGACTAGTTTCTTTGGACTTTTTATCTGAAATGGTTCTTTAAATGCGCTATTTACAGCTAAAAGATAAGTGACAATCTGGGGACAGACAGCTGTGTTAGCTACACAATTCTCGAAAGCCCCGTTACCTAAAAGTTATCGCATATTTTACTTTGTTTCGAATTCTGATTGATGACAATTTGCAATTGTGATTTTGGAAATGCAGCCTTCGATTGAATTTTCTGAACGCGATGCTTTAACCGTGATATTTGCTATGGAAATAAGTTTACACTTTCGACAAAAAAAAATTAAGCGAGGACAAACAAAATAAAGAGTGACTTGCCAGATTGTTATGCACTGCTTTAATTTTTCTTTTCTTTGTTTGTCACTTGTTTATATTATTGTATACACTTTTGTATAATCCTAGACAAACGCAATGACAGCAGCGGTAACAGCAACAGCGACGACAACAAAAACAATAAACGCGCTGAGCTAAAAGTTTACGTGGACTTTTTCTGTGCGAGCCCCCCCTTCACACTGCATTAACTGTTCTCTTGCTGCTGTTGTTAACAGTGTTTCGCTCTGCGTATTGTTGTTGTTGCTATTTTCCCATATTTACTTTGAGGTAATTTTTATGCGTAAGTGCAGAGGGCGTAATTTACACTTGGATTTCCATAATTTATGAATGTTATGTGATTTAATTACTTATTTATTTGGTGAACCCCCTTGTTCAACGGTAAATCAAAAGTGAAAACAGCCCATTTGGAGCAGTGGTTGAATTAACGACAGTGACAAAGAGAGAAACAGAGAGAAAAAATGAGAGCAACATTGCCAGAGAGCGTGAACAAATTGTCACACACAGGCGAAGTGCAAAAACAAATAGTATGCACACACACAGCCGCACACAAGTGCCCGGGAGGGGGTTGTCAGCAGCACTTGCAGACAACTATTCTCGCATAATTAGGCATGAAGCAGCTGATTATCCCAATATTCGCCGTCCATCACTTTGTGTAAAAATATCAACAGCAACAGTCCGACGCACATACATTTATCTACACACACACACACATGCACGACTTGTCGTTGATCTCCTTTTCCCCTACGCACATCAACACAAGAGAGAAGGTGTCGCTCCTGTGCCTTTCTTTTTTTTCTTCTGCTTTGGCCTAATTTATAATTTTTTATTGGGACAAACACTTACACGAAACTGTTCTTTAATGATGCGTTCTTAAAATTCGTTAAAAAACCATTTATTTGTTTAATAATTCGATTGCAGTTCGGTTGGTTTTTGTATCAAAATGGAATTTTTCGAGTACAAATGCCAACTCGACTTTTCGCAAGCGTTGCCAGGTTGTTGGCGCAAGACTGACTGGTAAGTTAACAGCTTTGCAGGCTGTTAAGCAACAGCTGTAAATAATAACTGAAATCGGTCACACTGGATTTTATGTGATTGAAATTAAAAAAAAACTGTTAATCTACATAAGAGTCTGCCTGTATGTGGCAAACGTAAAAAGACCACAAAAAGATAATATACAAAAATACCAAAACTTGTGACCGCTCGCTTTAAATGCGATGTACGTATTTTAGAGTAAAACCTATATGGTCACTAAAACGTGCTTTCAATCTTAAATAAAAGTTGTATTTAAATATTTCATAAAAAATGGGCAAGAAAGATAAGAATAAGAAAAAAGGCAAGGGTGCCGAAAAGACAGCAATGAAAACAGACAAAAAACTCGCGGCCAAACAAAAGAAAATGCTGGAAAAACTCGGTGAGGTAATAATAAAACACGTTGTTTTTATGCCAATATTGTATACAATATATATATATATATTCTGAATAGGCGGATATAGCGGAAATCGTCAAGAATCTGGAAGAACAGGAGAAGAGCCAAAAAGAGATAACCGAAGAAGTATGCACACTACCAACGCCCCGCTCCAATTTCTCACTGGTCGCGCATCCTGAAAAGGAAGAATTAATAATGTTTGGCGGCGAACTTTACAACGGCGCCAAAGTCAGCATTTATAACGATCTGTTCTTTTATAATGTTCCCCGCAATGAGTGGAAACAGTTGCGTTCGCCATCTGGACCGACACCACGCAGCGGACATCAAATGGTCACTGTTGCCACAGATGGCGGCCAACTTTGGGTAATGCCAAAAAAAAAATCATGTTAATCTCTTAGCTGATGCACAAATATATTGTCATTAACTCTTTCAGATGTTTGGTGGAGAGCACGCAAGTCCCTCGCAGCTGCAGTTTTATCACTACAAGGACCTCTGGACGATGAGCCTGAGAACGCGCCAATGGTCGAAGGTAGCCGCTCCCAATGGTCCAAGTGCGCGCAGTGGACATCGAATGGTTGCGGCCAAGAAGCGTCTCTTCATCTTTGGCGGCTTTCACGATAACAATCAGTCGTATCACTATTATAATGATGTACATGTCTTCTCCCTCGAGTCCTACGAGTGGCTAAAAATTGAAATTGGTGGCACAATTGCGCCGCCTGTGCGATCCGGCTGTTGCATCGCTGCCACGTTGGATGCCAAAATCTTTGTTTGGGGCGGCTATTCGAGGACATCGATGAAGAAGGATCTAGATCGTGGCATCACGCACACGGACATGTTTCAACTCGATGTGGACAGTAAGGCAGTATTATAAATCATTTTGTATTATTAATTTGTAGCCTGATTATCGATTTTAAAAACTATTATTTTGTGTTGCAAAATTTCATCTGATACGAAATCTTTAAGCTATGGAACTGAAACACTTTTTTTAACTTTTACATAGATTTGGTTTTTTTTTATTAGTGATTTTATGAACTTTTTCGAACCTTCTTCATATTGATAAGTATTTCACAAGCTATAAATTAACCGATTTTATTTGTGTATTATTATAATTTCCTCTTGAATCAGTTTTAAATCGAATCCTTTATAAATTCCAGAATCGGGCAATGGCAACAAGTACAAATGGAGCATTGTTAAGGCTGGTGGTTATCGTCCAAAGCCGCGTAACAGTGTTGGCTGCACCGTGGCAGCAAATGGAAAGGCTTATTGCTTTGGTGGTGTCATGGACGTCAACGAGGATGATGAGAATGTGCAGGGACAGTTTGGTGATGAGTTGCTCTCGTTCGATTTGGCGACACAGGTCTGGCGACTGCACGAAGTCATTGCCAAGACCAAAAGCAGCGGCAAAAAGGTCAATGATATTGAAATGGTGAGAGATGCTGCAGCTGCTCCAACTGCTACCGTCAGTGAGAAGTCAGTGACAACAAGTACAGATGGCATTTTCACAGTTACTGTGGGCGGACCCGGCTCCAGTTCGGCGACCAGCACACCTTACGTTTCCACCATACCGAGTCTGTTTGGGCCCGCTCGTCGAACAGATGTTCCGGCGCCCCGAATGAATCCCGGACTGTGTGTTTGCAAGGGTATCTTGTATCTCTTTGGCGGTCTCTTTGAGGAGGACGAGAAACAGCAAACACTCAGTGATTTTTATGCATTGGATCTGCATAAGCTGGATCAGTGGAAGGTTCTCATTGCTGGCAATCGGAAGGCCCACGATTGGATCGATGACAGCGACGAAAGTAGCTCCGATGAGGAAGTAAGCGACGAGGACGACGACGATGATGATAGTGATTCCGATATGGATACTGATTGATAAAACTCAGAAACTCTGTTTCAATAAAGATAAAGAGCGAAAAATGGTTTAATTACAAATTCTGCATCGGGTTAAGAAACATCGTCAAAGAAGTTTTCAAAATTATTAATTTGTCTTAAAACAATTTTATTATTATTATTTTAAAAAAATAGCTAATAAATATTCTTAGCGTGCCAACAAAAATATAATAATTTTTGTACTACAATTAAAATTAGGAAAAATTTTATAATAGAAACTAGAGAGAAGGCAGCTAGGAACAGATGGTTATGATAGTTGTCTCTGCAAAGATTGCAGAAAATGGCTTGCGTATGCATGACAGGAGCATTGCTCCTCTGCCCTACAATGGCCTTGGAAGCCTTAATGGAGCACACGCCATTCCATCACACCATTAGGCTCCAACAGAAAGCCACGCTTTTAAGGATTTCAGCAGAATACAATCCATATTCTAGCGAAATTTCGTGAAACTAGATGGGATCCATCCTGTGAAACACCATATAATGGTATACCAATGAATCACTCACCAATTAGGGAACAGGTCTTGGATATTCTGCCAAGAATCTCTGGGGACGCACACCTGAATATTTCAAACTGAGGTTTGTGCCATAGGGAGATGTGCGGAATTTAATTTAAACGTAACTATCGGAATCATATGGCATTCGTGCAGGAACTGGAGTTGATGGAGGAGCTAGAAGCTGAGATCGCAGACCGCAGTGCAGCAACCCCCAATTTATAATAAATAAAGAGTTAGTTGTCTAGAATCCTTTGTTTTTTAATGATATAAAACAGCCCCGTCAAAACAATCAAAGTATGCCAATATATATGTTATATAAACGTCAGTTTGGCTTTCTTCCCATTTATATTTCGACCGAGAAAACAAGTAAAACAATATTTTGAAATTATAATTTATTTTTTTTATTTTTCTTGGACTTTTTTCCAAAGTTGAGCAAGTTTTCGCCTATACAAAAACGGAATCAGCAGCTATGGTGCATGTGGTGCAGAGCGACGAGGATTTCAAGAAGCAAATCTCTGATGCCGGCGACAAGCTGGTCGTAGTCGATTTTTATGCCGACTGGTGCGGCCCCTGCAAGAAAATTATACCCAAACTGGAGGAGCTGGCGGCTCAATATGCCGAACGGGCCATCGTCTTGTCGGTGAATGTCGATGAACATGTTCAGATTTTCAAGGAGTATAATATAACGAACATGCCGACATTTGTATTCATCAGAAGCGGCAGTCTATTGGAGAGATTTACTGGCAGCGATACCGAACGACTCGTCAAAACCATGGAAAAATATGCGAGTGATGAGGAAATGCACTTACCGGAAGTGGAAACCGAGATACAGCTGCCCAATTCCTCCATGTAGAGCGACGACGAAGCATGCTGGCATGTTGACCGCAAGCACTTAAAACTGCTGCTAATCGGGAAAGAATCTGAAAATTGCAAAAAAGAAGTCACAAAAATCACAGCATTAACAAAATACCAGAAAAAACACATTATTGCAATTATTCGTAAAATTTCTAAATTAAAAAATATTAACATTTAATAAAACAGTATTTCCAGTTTATTTTATGTATTTTTATTGACGCAACGTATATATGTTGTTGGTCAGCATCACAAGCCGAAATGATTCTGCTTCATCTTTTTGATGAAAATTGAACTATCTATCGCAATTGGTCGAATCGGTTCCCCGTATCATATAGCTGGCAATAGCATCTATGTTCACCAAGTTATCTGAACCAAATAAAAACTCATATAGATTAATCCAGAACGAATGGAGCATGTAATCTTTGACGAGTCTCAGATAGTCGTTTGAAATTGTATTCGAAATATATAAATGGATGAATAAGAAAATGGGATTTTAATTTCATTTGTTTCTTTCTTAATCTATTTAAAATTAGGAGTCAAAAACGGTAACATTCATGTGTTTTTCTCTTTTTGGGATTACATATGTAATAATATTGGTAAGTGTATAACCAAAAATAAATATAAGAAAAAAAAAAAAATTGCAGCGTCTGACTTTGGGACTTATTACTTTTTGGCAAAAGTAATTTTCATTGCGTGAGTTGGCGTTATTTTAAATCCTTGCAGCGCTTCTTTGGCGGCATTGCTCTGCAATTCCGTGGTGAACTCAACGAAGGCGATATCGTGACGATTGGGTACGAGACGCACCTCCTTGAAACCAGGGAACTGATTGAACAGCATCGAGAGCATCATTTCGTTTGTCTCCTCTGGCAGATTGGTGAGGAATAGAATTTGATTTGGTGGCTGCTCCGTTTGTGCGTTCGGATTTGCATTCTCTGCATTCGACGGCTTCTTCTTCTTGTCCCTGTTATCGTTAAAAGATTATATGAAAATTTGAGCATGCATTCAATGTTTCGTCACAAACTACTCACTTTTTCTCCTCGACGCCCGGAGCCGGCTTGGGCGGCTTCACCTTCTTTGGCCGCTCCTTGTAAGTGCCCTTCAATTTGGCGACAATATCTGAATCGAATTTGGAGTAGGCAATGCGCATCGGTTTGTCATAAAACGGGAAACCCTGCATTGTGCGCAACGCATTCGAGGAGCTGCCAATTTCCTTAAATATGACAAACGCCTGTCCTCGCATCTTCAATGTTTTCAGCGCTACAATGTCGAGTATCTGGCCGAATTGTGAGAAGATTGCGTACAGCGATTTCTTCAGCTCCTCCTTTTTAATTTTTTCGTTCAGATTGTTTATGTAAATGGTTTGATTTGGGCGGACATCCATGATTTTCTTTTGATTTTTTACAGGACAATACAATCGAACCCAAAAACTGAAAAGAGAAAAATAAAATGCTCTTCCTCTTTCGATGCCGATTAGAGATGTGAAATGAGCGACAGTCGCCATGTTTCCGCTGCAATATGTATCGATATATGGTGTAGCGATAGCGATATGCTGTCTAATATTTGATTGATATATTTTAAGTGATATGTGAGATGAAATAAAATTGTTTTAGTTATTTCAATTACAAAAAAAATATTTGCTGATTTAATTTGGCAAACATCAAAGTTCGTTTTTTGAAGTGACAAATGGTGTTAATTATCCTCGATATGTTATCGATAGATATACGTGTAAATTCTCAGCCCTCGTTTTGCTTGGTTGATTTTGCCGGTTGCATTCGCATTTGTAACTCTACAAACGTCAGCAGCTTGATATATTTATTTCAATGTTGCCATTGGGAGATGGCAAAAAGGATCGCTATGCCAAGCTGTCTTTTCTCGGTGAAGGACAGGTAAGTGCGCCACCCAACTAGTATGCTTTATAGTAAGACATTTATATTCATACATGCCCCCGTAAAAACAGTTTGCCATCGTTTACAAGGCGCGCGACACTTTAACGAGTCAAATTGTTGCCGTGAAGAAGATGAAGACCGGCAGCCGAGATGAGGCACGTGATGGAATTAATCGCACCGCACTGCGTGAGATCAAAATCTTGCAGGAACTGCAGCATGAGAACATTATCGGGCTGCTCGATGTCTTCGGAGTATTGTCGAATGTTTCGCTTGTGTTCGATTTCATGGACACCGATCTGGAGGTGATCATCAAGGATAATAAGATAATACTGACACAGGCAAACATTAAGGCATATGCGATAATGACGCTACGCGGCCTCGAATATCTCCATGTCAATTGGATACTCCATCGCGATCTGAAACCGAACAATTTGCTGGTAAACAGCGATGGCATCTTGAAGATCGGTGATTTTGGATTGGCCAAATCGTTTGGTTCGCCAAATCGCATCTATACGCATCATGTGGTCACGCGTTGGTATCGCTCACCAGAGCTCCTATTTGGCGCCCGTCAATATGGCACCGGTGTCGATATGTGGGCCGTTGGCTGCATTCTGGCCGAGCTCATGTTGCGTGTACCATTTCTGCCCGGTGACTCCGATCTGGATCAGTTGACGCGCATCTTTGGCGTTCTCGGCACACCGACACCGAACGAATGGCCGAACGTCAGTAAGCTGCATGATTATATACAATTTCGTACTTCTGTTGGAACACCGCTGGAAAATATATTCACCGCTGCCGGCGATGATATGATCACATTGATGCGTAGCCTCTTTGCCATGAATCCGCTGAAGCGTTGCTCCTGTCGCGAGGCACTCAGCATGCCATATTTTAGCAACAAACCCGCGCCCACAGTTGGTGTTAAGCTGCCAATGCCATCGGCCATACTGGCGGCCAAGGAAGACGCCAAGACAGCCGCCACCGGCGATGAGAAGCCCGCCCTCAAGCGAAAGGTCGTCGAGACAACTGTGCGCGGCAATGTTTTGCCCCAAAAGAAGCTGATGTTCTGATGGCGGGATGCCATCCTATATATTAATTGATACATTCTATCTCTTCATTCAGTGTTTATCCATCTTATTTTCAACGCTCGAGCGATTGACTGACATGTTGTTAATTATAAGAGTATAAAATAAAAAATGTTTCATAAAAAATTATTTATCATCTGCTCGAATCCAAATTTATTTGGAAATTGCCAAACAATAAACCGATCAGAATTTAAAATTGCACCTGTATGAATATGTGATATATTATAAAATACTTGATTTATAACTGATATATAAATGTATTTTTTCTTCCTTTGTAAGAATATATCAAAATATGTTTAAAATTGTAACCCGGCTGGCGTTGGATTTGTTGTGCGGTTGATGTTCTTGCCAAAAGTTGTCAGCCACCTGATAAAATTCATAGCAAACAAATTCGGCAATAGTTTAATTTTTTTTTTTTAATTTTTTTGGTGGCTCTGGAGCAGCAGCTGCAGCGTTCGTTGAAGCTTGAGGAGCGATGGAGCATCGTTATGCCGATGGGTAGAAAGCTGCTTTTAAGGATTTCAGCAGAATACAATCCATATTCTAGCGAAATTTCGTGAAACTAGATGGGATCCATCCTGTGAAACACCATATAATGGTATACCAATAAATCACTCACCAGTTAGGGAACAGGTCTTGGATATCCTGCCAAGAATCTCTGGGGACGGACACCTGCATATTTCAAACTGAGGTTTGTGCCATAGGGAGATGTGCGGAATTTAATTTAAACGTAACTATCGGAATCATATGGCATTCGTGTAGGAACTGGAGTTGATGGAGGAGCTAGAAGCTGAGATCGCAGACCGCAGTGCAGCAACCCCCAATTTATAATAAATAAAGAGCTAGTTGTCTAGAATCCTTTGTTTTTTAATGATATAAAACAGCCCCGTCAAAACAATCAAAGTATGCCAATATATATTTTATATAAACGTCAGTTTGGCTTTCTTCCCATTTATATTTCGACCGAGAAAACAAGTAAAATAATATTTTGAAATTATAATTTATTTTTTTTATTTTTCTTGGACTTTTTTTCAAAGTTGAGCAAGTTTTCGCCTATACAAAAACGGAATCAGCAGCTATGGTGCATGTGGTGCAGAGCGACGAGGATTTCAAGAAGCAAATCTCTGATGCCGGCGACAAGCTGGTCGTAGTCGATTTTTATGCCGACTGGTGCGGCCCCTGCAAGAAAATTATACCCAAACTGGAGGAGCTGGCGGCTCAATATGCCGAACGGGCCATCGTCTTGTCGGTGAATGTCGATGAACATGTTCAGATTTTCAAGGAGTATAATATAACGAACATGCCGACATTTGTATTCATCAGAAGCGGCAGTCTATTGGAGAGATTTACTGGCAGCGATACCGAACGACTCGTCAAAACCATGGAAAAATATGCGAGTGATGAGGAAATGCACTTACCGGAAGTGGAAACCGAGATACAGCTGCCCAATTCCTCCATGTAGAGCGACGACGAAGCATGCTGGCATGTTGACCGCAAGCACTTAAAACTGCTGCTAATCGGGAAAGAATCTGAAAATTGCAAAAAAGAAGTCACAAAAATCACAGCATTAACAAAATACCAGAAAAAACACATTATTGCAATTATTCGTAAAATTTCTAAATTAAAAAATATTAACATTTAATAAAACAGTATTTCCAGTTTATTTTATGTATTTTTATTGACGCAACGTATATATGTTGTTGGTCAGCATCACAAGCCGAAATGATTCTGCTTCATCTTTTTGATGAAAATTGAACTATCTATCGCAATTGGTCGAATCGGTTCCCCGTATCATATAGCTGGCAATAGCATCTATGTTCACCAAGTTATCTGAACCAAATAAAAACTCATATAGATTAATCCAGAACGAATGGAGCATGTAATCTTTGACGAGTCTCAGATAGTCGTTTGAAATTGTATTCGAAATATATAAATGGATGAATAAGAAAATGGGATTTTAATTTCATTTTTCTTTCTTAATCTATTTAAAATTAGGAGTCAAAAACGGTAACATTCATGTGTTTTTCTCTTTTTGGGATTACATATGTAATAATATTGGTAAGTGTATAACCAAAAATAAATATAACAAAAAAAAAATTGCAGCGTCTGTCTTTGGGACTTATTACTTTTTGGCAAAAGTAATTTTCATTGCGTGAGTTGGCGTTATTTTAAATCCTTGCAGCGCTTCTTTGGCGGCATTGCTCTGCAATTCCGTGGTGAACTCAACGAAGGCGATATCGTGACGATTGGTTTTCTCTTTTTGGGATTATATATGCAATAATATTGGTAAGTGTATAACCAAAAATAAATATAAGAAAAAAAAAAAAATTGCAGCGTCTGACTTTGGGACTTATTACTTTTTGGCAAAAGTAATTTTCATTGCGTGAGTTGGCGTTATTTTAAATCCTTGCAGCGCTTCTTTGGCGGCATTGCTCTGCAATTCCGTGGTGAACTCAACGAAGGCGATATCGTGACGATTGGGTACGAGACGCACCTCCTTGAAACCAGGGAACTGATTGAACAGCATCGAGAGCATCATTTCGTTTGTCTCCTCTGGCAGATTGGTGAGGAATAGAATTTGATTTGGTGGCTGCTCCGTTTGTGCGTTCGGATTTTCATTCTCTGCATTCGACGGCTTCCTCTTCTTGTCCCTGTTATCATTAAAAGATTATATGAGAATCTAAACATGCATTCAATGTTTCGTCACAAACTACTCACTTTTTCTCCTCGACGCCCGGAGCCGGCTTGGGCGGCTTCACCTTCTTTGGCCGCTCCTTGTAAGTGCCCTTCAATTTGGCGACAATATCTGAATCGAATTTGGAGTAGGCAATGCGCATCGGTTTGTCATAAAACGGGAAACCCTGCATTGAGCGCAACGCATTCGAGGCGCTGCCAATTTCCTTAAATATGACAAACGCCTGTCCTCGCATCTTCAATGTTTTCTTCGCTGCAATGTCGAGTATCTCGCCGAATTGTGAGAACATCGCGTACAGCGATTTCTTCAGCTCCTCCTTTTTAATTTTTTCGTTCAGATTGTTTATGTAAATGGTTTGATTTGGTCGGACATCCATGATTTTCTTTTGATTTTTTACAGGACAATACAACCGAACCCAAAACCTGAAAAGGGAAAAATAAAATGCTCTTCCTCTTTCGATGCCGATTAGAGATGTGAAATGAGCGACAGTCGCCATGTTTCCGCTGCAATATGTATCGATATATGGTGTAGCGATAGCGATATGCTGTCTAATATTTGATTAATATATTTTAAGTGATATGTGACAGGAAATAAAATTGTTTTAGTTATTTCAATTACAAAAAAAAATATTTGCTGATTTAATTTGGCAAACATCAAAGTTTGTTTTTTGAAGTGACAAATGGTGTTAATTATCCTCGATATGTTATCGATAGATATACGAGTAAATTCTCAGCTCTCGTTTTGGTTGGTTGATTTTGCCGGTTGCATTCGCATTTGTAACTCTACAAACGTCAACAGCTTGATATATTTATTTCAATGTTGCCATTGGGAGATGGCAAAAAGGATCGCTATGCCAAGCTGTCTTTTCTCGGCGAAGGACAGGTAAGTGCGCCACCCAACTAGTATGCTTTATAGTAAGACATTTATATTCATATATGCCCCCGTAAAAAAAAGTTTGCCATCGTTTATAAGGCGCGCGACACTTTAACGAGTCAAATTGTTGCCGTGAAGAAGATGAAGACCGGCAGCCGAGATGAGGCACGTGATGGAATTAATCGCACCGCACTGCGTGAGATCAAAATCTTGCAGGAACTGCAGCATGAGAACATTATCGGGCTGCTCGATGTCTTCGGAGTATTGTCGAATGTTTCGCTTGTGTTCGATTTCATGGACACCGATCTGGAGGTGATCATCAAGGATAATAAGATAATACTGACACAGGCAAACATTAAGGCATATGCGATAATGACGCTACGCGGCCTCGAATATCTCCATGTCAATTGGATACTCCATCGCGATCTGAAACCGAACAATTTGCTGGTAAACAGCGATGGCATCTTGAAGATCGGTGATTTTGGATTGGCCAAATCGTTTGGTTCGCCAAATCGCATCTATACGCATCATGTGGTCACGCGTTGGTATCGCTCACCAGAGCTCCTATTTGGCGCCCGTCAATATGGCACCGGTGTCGATATGTGGGCCGTTGGCTGCATTCTGGCCGAGCTCATGTTGCGTGTACCATTTCTGCCCGGTGACTCCGATCTGGATCAGTTGACGCGCATCTTTGGCGTTCTCGGCACACCGACACCGAACGAATGGCCGAACGTCAGTAAGCTGCATGATTATATACAATTTCGTACTTCTGTTGGAACACCGCTGGAAAATATATTCACCGCTGCCGGCGATGATATGATCACATTGATGCGTAGCCTCTTTGCCATGAATCCGCTGAAGCGTTGCTCCTGTCGCGAGGCACTCAGCATGCCATATTTTAGCAACAAACCCGCGCCCACGGTTGGTGTTAAGCTGCCAATGCCATCGGCCATACTGGCGGCCAAGGAAGACGCCAAGACAGCCGCCACCGGCGATGAGAAGCCCGCCCTCAAGCGAAAGGTCGTCGAGACAACTGTGCGCGGCAATGTTTTGCCCCAAAAGAAGCTGATGTTCTGATGGCGGGATGCCATCCTATATATTAATTGATACATTCTATCTCTTCATTCAGTGTTTATCCATCTTATTTTCAACGCTCGAGCGATTGACTGACATGTTGTTAATTATAAGAGTATAAAATAAAAAATGTTTCATAAAAAATTATTTATCATCTGCTCGAATCCAAATTTATTTGGAAATTGCCAAACAATAAACCGATCAGAATTTAAATTTGCACCTGTATGAATATGTGATATATTATAAAATACTTGATTTATAACTGATATATAAATGTATTTTTTCTTCCTTTGTAAGAATATATCAAAATATGTTTAAAATTGTAACCCGGGTGGCGTTGGATTTGTTGTGCGGTTGATGTTCTGGCCAAAAGTTGTCAGCCACCTGATAAAATTCATAGCAAACAAATTCGGCAATAGCTTAATTTTTTTTTTTAAATTTTTTTGGTGGCTCTGGAGCAGCAGCTGCAGCGTTCGTTGAAGCTTGAGGAGCGATGGAGCATCATTATGCCGCTGGGTAGAAAGCTGCTTTTAAGGATTTCAGCAGAATACAATCCATATTCTAGCGAAATTTCGTGAAACTAGATGGGATCCATCCTGTGAAACACCATATAATGGTATACCAATAAATCACTCACCAGTTAGGGAACAGGTCTTGGATATCCTGCCAAGAATCTCTGGGGACGCACACCTGCATATTTCAAACTGAGGTTTGTGCCATAGGGAGATGTGCGGAATTTAATTTAAACGTAACTATCGGAATCATATGGCATTCGTGCAGGAACTGGAGTTGATGGAGGAGCTAGAAGCTGAGATCGCAGACCGCAGTGCAGCAAGCCCCAATTTATGATAAATAAAGAGCTAGTTGTCTAGAATCCTTTGTTTTTTAATGATATAAAACAGCCCCGTCAAAACAATCAAAGTATGCCAATATATATGTTATATAAACGTCAGTTTGGCTTTCTTCCCATTTATATTTCGACCGAGAAAACAAGTAAAACAATATTTTGAAATTATAATTTATTTTTTTTATTTTTCTTGGACTTTTTTCCAAAGTTGAGCAAGTTTTCGCCTATACAAAAACGGAATCAGCAGCTATGGTGCATGTGGTGCAGAGCGACGAGGATTTCAAGAAGCAAATCTCTGATGCCGGCGACAAGCTGGTCGTAGTCGATTTTTATGCCGACTGGTGCGGCCCCTGCAAGAAAATTATACCCAAACTGGAGGAGCTGGCGGCTCAATATGCCGAACGGGCCATCGTCTTGTCGGTGAATGTCGATGAACATGTTCAGATTATCAAGGAGTATAATATAACGAACATGCCGACATTTGTATTCATCAGAAGCGGCAGTCTATTGGAGAGATTTACTGGCAGCGATACCGAACGACTCGTCAAAACCATGAAAAAATATGCGAGTGATGAGGAAATGCACTTACCGGAAGTGGAACCCGAGATACAGCTGCCCAATTCCTCCATGTAGAGCGACGACGAAGCATGCTGGCATGTTGACCGCAAGCACTTAAAACTGCTGCTGATCGGGAAAGAATCGGAAAATTGCAAAAAAGAAGTCACAAAAATCACAGCATTAACAAAATACCAGAAAAAACACATTATTGCAATTATTCGTAAAATTTCTAAATTAAAAAATATTAACATTTAATAAAACAGTATTTCCAGTTTATTTTATGTATTTTTATTGACGCAACGTATATATGTTGTTGGTCAGCATCACAAGCCGAAATGATTCTGCTTCATCTTTTTGATGAAAATTGGACTATCTATCGCAATTGGTCGAATCGGTTCCCCGTATCATATAGCTGGCAAAAGCATCTATGTTCACCAAGTTATCTGAACCAAATAAAAACTCATATAGATTAATCCAGAACGAATGGAGCATGTAATCTTTGCCGAGTCTCAGATAGTCGTTTGAAATTGTATTCGAAATATATAAATGGATGAATAAGAAAATGGGATTTTAATTTCATTTGTTTCTTTCTTAATCTATTTAAAATTAGGAGTCAAAAACGGTAAAATTCATGTGTTTTTCTCTTTTTGGGATTACATATGTAATAATATTGGTAAGTGTACAACCAAAAATAAATATAACAAAAAAAAAATTGCAGCGTCTGTCTTTGGGACTTATTACTTTTTGGCAAAAGTAATTTTCATTGCGTGAGTTGGCGTTATTTTAAATCCTTGCAGCGCTTCTTTGGCGGCATTGCTCTGCAATTCCGAGGTGAACTCAACGAAGGCGATATCGTGACGATTGGTTTTCTCTTTTTGGGATTATATATGCAATAATATTGGTAAGTGTATAGCCAAAAAATAAATATAAGAAAAAAAAAAATTGCAGCGTCTGACTTTTTGGCAACAGTAATTTTCATTGCGTGAGTTGGCGTTATTTTAAATCCTTGCAGCGCTTCTTTGGCGGCATTGCTCTGCAATTCCGTGGTGAACTCAACGAAGGCGATATCGTGACGATTGGTTTTCTCTTTTTGGGATTATATATGCAATAATATTGGTAAGTGTATAGCCAAAAATAAATATAAGAAAAAAAAAAATTGCAGCGTCTGACTTTGGGACTTATTACTTTTTGGCAAAAGTAATTTTCATTGCGTGAGTTGGCGTTATTTTAAATCCTTGCAGCGCTTCTTTGGCGGCATTGCTCTGCAATTCCGTGGTGAACTCAACGAAGGCGATATCGTGACGATTGGGTACGAGACGCACCTCCTTGAAACCAGGGAACTGATTGAACAGCATCGAGAGCATCATTTCGTTTGTCTCCTCTGGCAGATTGGTGAGGAATAGAATTTGATTTGGTGGCTGCTCCGTTTGTGCGTTCGGATTTGCATTCTCTGCATTCGACGGCTTCCTCTTCTTGTCCCTGTTATCATTAAAAGATTATATGTGAATCTAAACATGCATTCAATGTTTCGTCACAAACTACTCACTTTTTCTCCTCGACGCCCGGAGCCGGCTTGGGCGGCTTCACCTTCTTTGGCCGCTCCTTGTAAGTGCCCTTCAATTTGGCGACAATATCTGAATCGAATTTGGAGTAGGCAATGCGCATCGGTTTGTCATAAAACGGGAAACCCTGCATTGTGCGCAACGCATTCGAGGCGCTGCCAATTTCCTTAAATATGACAAACGCCTGTCCTCGCATCTTCAATGTTTTCTTCGCTGCAATGTCGAGTATCTCGCCGAATTGTGAGAAGATCGCGTACAGCGATTTCTTCAGCTCCTCCTTTTTAATTTTTTCGTTCAGATTGTTTATGTAAATGGTTTGACTTGGTCGGACATCCATGATTTTCTTTTGATTTTTTACAGGACAATACAATCGAACCCAAAAACTGAAAAGCGAAAAATAAAATGCTCTTCCTCTTTCGATGCCGATTAGAGATGTGAAATGAGCGACAGTCGCCATGTTTCCGCTGCAATATGTATCGATATATGGTGTAGCGATAGCGATATGCTGTCTAATATTTGATTGATATATTTTAAGTGATATGTGACAGGAAATAAAATTGTTTTAGTTATTTCAATAACAAAAAAAAATATTTGCTGATTTAATTTGGCAAACATCAAAGTTCGTTTTTTGAAGTGACAAATGGTGTTAATTATCCTCGATATGTTATCGATAGATATACGTGTAAATTCTCAGCCCTCGTTTTGCTTGGTTGATTTTGCCGGTTGCATTCGCATTTGTAACTCTACAAACGTCAGCAGCTTGATATATTTATTTCAATGTTGCCATTGGGAGATGGCAAAAAGGATCGCTATGCCAAGCTGTCTTTTCTCGGCGAAGGACAGGTAAGTGCGCCACCCAACTAGTATGCTTTATAGTAAGACATTTATATTCAAATATGCCCCCGTAAAAACAGTTTGCCATCGTTTATAAGGCGCGCGACACTTTAACGAGTCAAATTGTTGCCGTGAAGAAGATGAAGACCGGCAGCCGAGATGAGGCACGTGATGGAATTAATCGCACCGCACTGCGTGAGATCAAAATCGGGCTGCTCGATGTCTTCGGAGTATTGTCGAATGTTTCGCTTGTGTTCGATTTCATGGACACCGATCTGGAGGTGATCATCAAGGATAGTAAGATAATACTGACACAGGCAAACATTAAGGCATATGCGATAATGACGCTACGCGGCCTCGAATATCTCCATGTCAATTGGATACTCCATCGCGATCTGAAACCGAACAATTTGCTGGTAAACAGCGATGGCATCTTGAAGATCGGTGATTTTGGATTGGCCAAATCGTTTGGTTCGCCAAATCGCATCTATACGCATCATGTGGTCACGCGTTGGTATCGCTCACCAGAGCTCCTATTTGGCGCCCGTCAATATGGCACCGGTGTCGATATGTGGGCCGTTGGCTGCATTCTGGCCGAGCTCATGTTGCGTGTACCATTTCTGCCCGGTGACTCCGATCTGGATCAGTTGACGCGCATCTTTGGCGTTCTCGGCACACCGACACCGAACGAATGGCCGAACGTCAGTAAGCTGCATGATTATATACAATTTCGTACTTCTGTTGGAACACCGCTGGAAAATATATTCACCGCTGCCGGCGATGATATGATCACATTGATGCGTAGCCTCTTTGCCATGAATCCGCTGAAGCGTTGCTCCTGTCGCGAGGCACTCAGCATGCCATATTTTAGCAACAAACCCGCGCCCACAGTTGGTGTTAAGCTGCCAATGCCATCGGCCATACTGGCGGCCAAGGAAGACGCCAAGACAGCCGCCACCGGCGATGAGAAGCCCGCCCTCAAGCGAAAGGTCGTCGAGACAACTGTGCGCGGCAATGTTTTGCCCCAAAAGAAGCTGATGTTCTGATGGCGGGATGCCATCCTATATATTAATTGATACATTCTATCTCTTCATTCAGTGTTTATCCATCTTATTTTCAAAGCTCGAGCGATTGACTGACATGTTGTTAATTATAAGAGTATAAAATAAAAAATGTTTCATAAAAAATTATTTATCATCTGCTCGAATCCAAATTTATTTGGAAATTGCCAAACAATAAACCGATCAGAATTTAAAATTGCACCTGTATGAATATGTGATATATTATAAAATACTTGATTTATAACTGATACATAAATGTATTGTTTCTTCCTTTGTAAGAATATATCAAAATATGTATAAAATTGTAACCCGGCTGGCGTTGGATTTGTTGTGCGGTTGTTGTTCTGGCCAAAAGTTGTCAGCCACCTGATAAAATTCATAGCAAACAAATTCGGCAATAGTTTAATTTTTTTTTTTTTTTTTTTTTGGTGGCTCTGGAGCAGCAGCTGCAGCGTTCGTTGAAGCTTGAGGAGCGCTGGAGCATCGTTATGCCGCTGGGTAGAAAGCTGGCCATCGGATCGGATGAGGTGGCGCGTCGCCAACGCGCCGAGCTACGCACCAGTTATGGCAACAAGCTGTCCAACCTGAATCTGAAACGATTGCGTTTCGCGGCCACAACGACATCAGCATCATTGCGACGCATTGCATCCAGTTTTGCGCAAGTGAGCGATGTCAGTTGCGGCTTCTCTGCGGCCCTGCCACACGACGATAATGAGGAGGATGTGCACGAGGAGCACAACGAGATTCTCATACGCAGCGAGACATTTGAAATGGAGCAAACAACAAGCAAGCCAACAACAAACCCAATACTAAAAGGAGCTAAAGTAACTACACATCCTGCCCCATCCTCATCAGAGAGGCGCAATCATCATCATGAACATCATCTGTGTGAGGATGTGACGAGAACGCGTGCCAGGGAACGTTGGTCTCAAATCTCGTGCACCGTTTCGTCGCTATTCCGTGTGAGACGCAACGCTGCGGCGAGTCCATTGTCGGAGCTGGTACGGCTGCGGGAGCAGCGGGATTTATTGGAGGCATTTACGCGGCCATTTCTCTATGGGAATGTCGTGCAACCCAAATGACTAAGAAATTAATAAAAATATTGCCTACATATTTACAAAATAAAATCGAACCAAATTCATCCAACCAAAACCCAAACCCATTATACATTTTTTATCCTTTGAAAATGGACAACAATTTTTACTCACATTCACATTAATATCGCATTTATTTATATTTCGAATTCAAATGCAGCTACAAAAAATTACTCGCATTTTGTTTTTCTCAGCTTTCGTTTTGTTTTTCTTTCCTGGCAATTGGGCAGCACAGCTAGTTAATTTACCTTCTCTCTCTCGCTCTCTCGCTCTCTGTGTCACTCTCTCAATAGCAACGGTATCGATCACGTGGACATTCCGATTTATAATTGAGACACTCGTCCATGCAATAAGTATCGGCGCCATCACGTCCCTCCAGCTCGCCAATCGCAACGCACTCTTGCCTGCAATCAAACAAAACGTTAGGTTAAAGGGGAAGAGAGACGGCGCTAGCAAAAGTGAGGTTATGTTATACGACTGCACTACTTACGGACAGTGGCAGGCGGTCTCTGGACAATTGGGAGGATAGCGCAAACAGTTAACCTCACACCAGTTATCGATACCAGGCAGCGCGCGAATTGCTGGCGCTCCAATACACTTTTGATCGCTGTTAAATATAACAGGAAAACCAAAAAAAAAAATCAATTAGGAATTAAACTGTTAACTGTGCAAAGAGTTTTGCAAATTTGTTTGTGCAGCTGCTGAAATTATTTCTTATTATTAATAGACGAAAAGCTTAGCCGCACCATGATAATATTACTAATATCACTTAATTAATATAATATATAAAAACACTACATATATAAATCGTACATATATATATATATATATATTAATATTTTTAAAAAATATGATTATATAGCCATCTGCATTAGAATTCCAAATCAAAAATTGTGTTTTCAAATTGAATCTAGTTGTTTGAAAATCGGAATTCTCGTCTCAAATGCTTTTTCTGTCACACTCCGTAAGCATTATCAATATATACATATATATATATATTTTTTTAAAATAAAAAGTAAACGGCTTACACCTTCGCGGCAGTGTATAAGCGCGATATATAATCAGAAGCACACACACACACACACAACACACACACACACGCAATTAGTGCAAGTTTTCGTGGAAAACCAACGCAAAGAGAAAACAAACAAATTCGTTAAATTATGCAACGTGATCGGTTCAATCATCTGAGGCGGGAGCGTGAATCGGATGGACTCAATCAGATATTTCAGATGCAGGGACCCACTAAAATAGATGGCAGAACGGAAATGATGCAACGCGCTTCGATGGGTAAGTTCAGCATTCAATTATAGATATATACAGGCATTTAAGAGGGATATATATATATATATATATATATGTATGTATTGTAGTGTTGATTTAAGAAAGAATAAATATGTAAAAGAAAGCAATTATCCACTAAAATGAAAATTTTAATATATATATGAAAACTTAATCAATCAATCAAGTTAAGATTGATGAAATAATAATGATATTTTATTAGGTGCTAGTGCAACACGTGGCAAGCATGGGGGTCTATTGAATCATCTGCCTCGTTTGCCTGAAAAAAATGTGACAACAGTTCCAACTCATTTGCAGGCCTGTGAAATAACGCCTGCCGCACGTTGCAACAACTTTTTGCCACGCGTCGCCAATTTGCCCAACAAGAACAACAACAACAACAATAATAATAATAATAATAATAAGAACAGAAATATAAGTAAAATTCTTGCAACACCGAACAAAATATGTAGCCCAAAGAAATCGAAAATCGCTGGCTATTCAAATGAAGTGAACAAGCTTGCAAAACGGGAGGAAGAGTTGCGGGCAGAAATGAGAATGTGCACTGGGATTAACGTGGGCAGCACATTCAGCTGGAGCAGCAGCAGCGAGAGCAGTGTCAGTGGCAGCCAGCATTCACTCAAGAATAATCTGCTCAACACATTTCGTTTGCCCGACGAGCAGAACCTTAGTTTCGTCTATTTGGGCAAGCCGGTAGAGCAATTGCCTGAGACGCTCGAATCCAGCGACGAGGATGTGAGCGAGCTGCAAGAGCCGCTGGTTGATCTGCAGACCAGGACTGCGTTGGAGACGCAGCGAAAGCAGACAGAAGAGCCAGATTTTGAACAAAAACAGACACAGGAACTAGATTTGGAGCAGAAACAGGCACAGGAGTTTAAGGTGGACGTGCAGCAAGATGAGCAGCAGCAAACGAATATATCCACACTGCAGCTGGAGATACGTTTGCAACTGGAGGCCTCACTGATCAACAGCATGATATTCAGACAAATGAAATCCGACTCCAACCGGGTGAATTGTTCCGATGTGAATCTGTGCAACTTTTACACACCACGCTCCAGTTTGTTGCACTTCAGGATCGATGCTCTGCCCATCATTCACTTGGGCTGGCGTCGCATCGAGATGCGTGCGAGCCTCCAGCAGCTGCGTCCATTGACGCCCGCTCGTCCCTTCAATCTGCTCGAACAGGATGCCATGTTCTTCAATAGCATGCTCAGCTATGGGGAGCCGGCATTGGAGCTGCGTGAAACGGGCGGTGGTCTGCCGCAGCAGCTGGCCAGCTTGGATTCGTTGCGTGCTGTGCATGGTATGCGGCCAGCCATCAACTGGTCCAGCGCCGATGTGGAACGTATGCTCCTTGAGATGGAGCAGCAGCGAAAGCAGTTGCCGCTCAAATTGTGCCGCACGCACAGCTCGCTGAGGAAACGTGTCCCATCGATGCATCTGCAGTTGCTGCCGCATCCCAAATGTAGGCCACGCCATCAGCGCCGTCTTGTTACGCCACTGAAGATATTCAATCCGATGGAGCCAAAGCCGCAGAACCAACTGCTGAAGACCGTACTGGTTGGCATTGTTCAGGTCGCCGTCTTCCTGGTGCTGATCATGGCCTTCACCTATCCGGATATACGCTGCTGATTCTTCAATCCCGACTAGAATCTTCATTTTTGTTTGGTATTAATTTTGTTTTGCTTGCATTTTGATTTGACTGTTTGTTTGTCAAGGTCAAATGTCAAATGTTAATTAAATTCCACGTGCATTTAAAAACCAATCAATTTTCAATTTATTACTCGATTTGAAAATCTCTTCAGAACTAGGTTCGTTTAATTCTCCATTTAGGTATTTTGTCGTTTTTTTCAAGTTGAAAATACCTTAATATTTTTTAAAAGTTTAGTTTCTTTTTTTTTTTTTTTTTGTTATTTAGTTCTGTTCAAAGACCTAGAAACATTGTAGTCAAAATATCTTAGATCTACTTTACTTTTTTATACTTACTTTGAACATTTTGTTTTATTAATTAATTTAATATTTTAAAAGATTTTTTGTTAGTTTGTTTCCCCACTAATCCATAATAATTCTTCTCAGCTTTGGTTTTTTCTCTGGTTAATGAACCAATTTTTATATTATGAATAAATAAATATTTTTTTGTTTTATTCCCATGGATTGGTGCTATTTAAAACGGTTATCCGTTTGATCTTAGCATAAGAAAACCATATAAAACGATGGATTTAAGTTTAATTTATTTTGCGTCAAGTTTATTTAAAGCATTTTTATATATACAGTATGTATGTGTGTGTGTGTCCAACAACAACACCAATACTAAAAAGAGCTACAGTAACTACAAATCCTGCCCCATCCTCATCAGAGAGGCGCAATCAGCATCATGAACATCATCTGTGTGAGGATGTGACGAGAACGCGTGCCAGGGAACGTTGGTCTCAAATCTCGTGCACCGTTTCGTCGCTATTCCGTGTGAGACGCAACGCTGCGGCGAGTCCATTGTCGGAGCTGGTACGGCTGCGGGAGCAGCGGGATTTATTGGAGGCATTTACGCGGCCATTTCTCTATGGGAATGTCGTGCAACCCAAATGACTAAGAAATCAATAAAAATATTGCCTACATATTTACAAAATAAAATCGAACCAAATTCATCCAACCAAAACCCAAACCCATTATACATTTTTTATCCTTTGAAAATGGACAACAATTTTTACTCACATTCACATTAATATCGCATTTATTTATATTTCGAATTCAAATGCAGCTACAAAAAATTACTCGCATTTTGTTTTTCTCAGCTTTCGTTTTGTTTTTCTTTTCTGGCAATTGGGCAGCACAGCTAGTTAATTTACCTTCTCTCTCTCGCTCTCTCGCTCTTTGTGTCACTCTCTCAATAGCAACGGCATCGATCACGTGGACATTCCGATTTATAATTGAGACACTCGTCCATGCAATAAGTATCGGCGCCATCACGTCCCTCCAGCTCGCCAATCGCAACGCACTCTTGCCTGCAATCAAACAAAACGTTAGGTTAAAGGGGAAGAGAGACGGCGCTAGCAAAAGTGAGGTTATGTATACGACTGCACTACTTACGGACAGTGGCAGGCGGTCTCTGGACAATTGGGAGGATAGCGCAAACAGTTAACCTCACACCAGTTATCGATACCAGGCAGCGCGCGGAATGCTGGCGCTCCAATACACTTTTGATCGCTGTTAAATATAACAGCAAAAACAAAAAAAAAATCAATTAGGAATTAAACTGTTAACTGTGCATAGAGTTTTGCAAATTTGTTTGTGCAGCTGCTGAAATTATTTATTATTATTAATAGGCGAAAAGCTTAGCCGCACCATGATAGTATTACTAATATCACTTAATTTATATTATATATAAAAACACTATATATATAAATTGAACATATATATATATATTAATATTATTAAAAAATATGATTTTATAAGCAAAGCCATCTGCATTAGAATTCCAAATCAAAAATTGTGATTTCAAATTCAATCTAGTTGTTTGAAAATCGGAATTCTCGTCTCAAATGCTTTTTCTGTCACACTCCGTAAGCATTATCAATATATACATATATATATATATTTTTTTAAAATAAAAAGTAAACGGCTTACACCTTCGCGGCAGTGTATAAGCGCGATATATAATCAGAAGCACACACACACACACACACACGCAATTAGTGCAAGTTTTCGTGGAAAACCAACGCAAAGAGAAAACAAACAAATTCGTTAAATTATGCAACGTGATCGGTTCAATCATCTGAGGCGGGAGCGTGAATCGGATGGACTCAATCAGATATCTCAGATGCAGGGACCCACTAAAATAGATGGCAGAACGGAAATGATGCAACGCGCTTCGATGGGTAAGTTCAGCATTAAATTATAGATATATACAGGCATTTAAGAGGGATATATATATATATATATATATATATATATGTATGTATTGTAGTGTTGATTTAAGAAAGAATAAATATGTAAAAGAAAGCAATTATCCACTAAAATGAAAATTTTAATATATATATGAAAACTTAATCAATCAATCAAGTTAAGATTGATGAAATAATAATGATATTTTATTAGGTGCTAGTGCAACACGTGGCAAGCATGGGGGTCTATTGAATCATGTGCCTCGTTTCCCTGAAAAAAATGTGACAACAGTTCCAACTCATTTGCAGGCCTGTGAAATAACGCCTGCCGCACGTTGCAACAACTTTTTGCCACGCGTCGCCAATTTGCCCAACAAGAACAACAACAACAACAATAATAATAATAATAATAATAAGAACAGAAATATAAGTAAAATTCTTGCAACACCGAACAAAATATGTAGCCCAAAGAAATCGAAAATCGCTGGCTATTCAAATGAAGTGAACAAGCTTGCAAAACGGGAGGAAGAGTTGCGGGCAGAAATGAGAATGTGCACTGGGATTAACGTGGGCAGCACATTCAGCTGGAACAGCAGCAGCGAGAGCAGTGTCAGTGGCAGCCAGCATTCACTCAAGAATAATCTGCTCAACACATTTCGTTTGCCCGACGAGCAGAACCTTAGTTTCGTCTATTTGGGCAAGCCGGTAGAGCAATTGCCTGAGACGCTCGAATCCAGCGACGAGGATGTGAGCGAGCTGCAAGAACCGCTGGTTGATCTGCAGACCAGGACTGCGTTGGAGACGCAGCGAAAGCAGACAGAAGAACCAGATTTTGAACAAAAACAGACACAGGAACTAGATTTGGAACAGAAACAGGCACAGGAGATTAAGGTGGACGTGCAGCAAGATGAGCAGCAGCAAACGAATATATCCACACTGCAGCTGGAGATACGTTTGCTGCAGCAGCTGAGCGAGCAACTGCAGGCCTCACTGATCAACAGCTTGATGTTCAGACAAATGAAATCCGACTCCAACCGGGTGAATTGTTCCGATGTGAATCAGTGTGACGATGACAGCTGCAACTTTTACACACCACGCTCCAGTTTGTTGCACTTCAGGATCGATGCTCTGCCCATCGTTCACTTAGGCTGGCGTCGCATCGAGAAGCGTGCGAGCCTCCAGCAGATCGTTGCCATCGACTGTCGTGCATGGGAATTTGGGTGCATCAGCGAGTATCGCATCGAGATGCGAACACTCACCGAGCTGAAGATGGCAGATGAGTTGCAGTCCTTCTATTTGCCGCTGGCCGAGGATGGCGGCCTGGAGCAGACCACGTTCCGTTTGCTGCGCGAGAATCCGAATTTGCTGCTGAAGCAGCTGCGTCCATTGACGCCCGCTCGTCCCTTCAATCTGCTCGAACAGGATGCCATGTTCTTCAATAGCATGCTCAGCTATGGGGAGCCGGCATTGGAGCTGCGTGAAACGGGCGGTGGTCTGCCGCAGCAGCTGGCCAGCTTGGATTCGTTGCGTGCTGTGCATGGTATGCGGCCAGCCATCAACTGGTCCAGCGCCGATGTGGAACGTATGCTCCTTGAGATGGAGCAGCAGCGAAAGCAGTTGCCGCTCAAATTGTGCCGCACGCACAGCTCGCTGAGGAAACGTGTCCCATCGATGCATCTGCAGTTGCTGCCGCATCCCAAATGTAGGCCACGCCATCAGCGCCGTCTTGTTACGCCACTGAAGATATTCAATCCGATGGAGCCGAAGCCGCAGAACCAACTGCTGAAGACCGTACTGGTTGGCATTGTTCAGGTCGCCGTCTTCCTGGTGCTGATCATGGCCTTCACCTATCCGGATATACGCTGCTGATTCTTCAATCCCGACTAGAATCTTCATTTTTGTTTGGTATTAATTTTGTTGTTTTGTCAAGGTCAAATGTCAAATGTTAATTAAATTCCACGTGCATTTAAAAACCAATCAATTTTCAATTTATTACTCGATTTGAAAATCTCTTCAGAACTAGGTTCGTTTAATTCTCCATTTAGGTATTTTGTTGTTTTTTTCAAGTTGAAAATACCTTAATATTTTTTAAAAGTTTAGTTTCTTTTTTTTTTTTTTTTTTTTGTTATTTAGTTCTGTTCAAAGACCTAGAAACATTGTAGTCAAAATATCTTAGATCTACTTTACTTTTTTATACTTACTTTGAACATTTTGTTTTATTAATTAATTTAATATTTTAAAAGATTTTTTGTTAGTTTGTTTCCCCACTAATCCATAATAATTCTTCTCAGCTTTGGTTTTTTCTCTGGTTAATGAACCAATTTTTATATTATGAATAAATAAATATTTTTTTGTTTCAATATGCTGAAATATTTATTCCCATGGATTGGTGCTATTTAAAACGGTTAACCGTTTGATCTTAGCATAAGAAAACCATATAAAACGATGGATTTAAGTTTAATTTATTTTGCGTCAAGTTTATTTAAAGCATTTTTATATATACAGTATGTATGTGTGTGTGTGTCCAACAACAACACCAATACTAAAAAGAGCTACAGTAACTACAAATCCTGCCCCATCCTCATCAGAGAGGCGCAATCATCATCATGAACATCATCTGTGTGAGGATGTGACGAGAACGCGTGCCAGGGAACGTTGGTCTCAAATCTCGTGCACCGTTTCGTCGCTATTCCGTGTGAGACGCAACGCTGCGGCGAGTCCATTGTCGGAGCTGGTACGGCTGCGGGAGCAGCGGGATTTATTGGAGGCATTTACGCGGCCATTTCTCTATGGGAATGTCGTGCAACCCAAATGACTAAGAAATCAATAAAAATATTGCCTACATATTTACAAAATAAAATCGAACCAAATTCATCCAACCAAAACCCAAACCCATTATACATTTTTTATCCTTTGAAAATGGACAACAATTTTTACTCACATTCACATTAATATCGCATTTATTTATATTTCGAATTCAAATGCAGCTACAAAAAATTACTCGCATTTTGTTTTTCTCAGCTTTCGTTTTGTTTTTCTTTTCTGGCAATTGGGCAGCACAGCTAGTTAATTTACCTTCTCTCTCTCGCTCTCTCGCTCTTTGTGTCACTCTCTCAATAGCAACGGCATCGATCACGTGGACATTCCGATTTATAATTGAGACACTCGTCCATGCAATAAGTATCGGCGCCATCACGTCCCTCCAGCTCGCCAATCGCAACGCACTCTTGCCTGCAATCAAACAAAACGTTAGGTTAAAGGGGAAGAGAGACGGCGCTAGCAAAAGTGAGGTTATGTATACGACTGCACTACTTACGGACAGTGGCAGGCGGTCTCTGGACAATTGGGAGGATAGCGCAAACAGTTAACCTCACACCAGTTATCGATACCAGGCAGCGCGCGGAATGCTGGCGCTCCAATACACTTTTGATCGCTGTTAAATATAACAGCAAAAACAAAAAAAAATCAATTAGGAATTAAACTGTTAACTGTGCAGAGTTTTGCAAATTTGTTTGTGCAGCTGCTGAAATTATTTATTATTATTAATAGGCGAAAAGCTTAGCCGCACCATGATAGTATTACTAATATCACTTAATTTATATTATATATAAAAACACTATATATATAAATTGAACATATATATATATATTAATATTATTAAAAAATATGATTTTATAAGCAAAGCCATCTGCATTAGAATTCCAAATCAAAAATTGTGATTTCAAATTCAATCTAGTTGTTTGAAAATCGGAATTCTCGTCTCAAATGCTTTTTCTGTCACACTCCGTAAGCATTATCAATATATACATATATATATATATTTTTTTTAAATAAAAAGTAAACGGCTTACACCTTCGCGGCAGTGTATAAACGCGATATATAATCAGAAGCACACACACACACACACAACACACACACACACGCAATTAGTGCAAGTTTTCGTGGAAAACCAACGCAAAGAGAAAACAAACAAATTCGTTAAATTATGCAACGTGATCGGTTCAATCATCTGAGGCGGGAGCGTGAATCGGATGGACTCAATCAGATATCTCAGATGCAGGGACCCACTAAAATAGATGGCAGAACGGAAATGATGCAACGCGCTTCGATGGGTAAGTTCAGCATTCAATTATAGATATATACAGGCATTTAAGAGGGATATATATATATATATATATATATATATGTATGTATTGTAGTGTTGATTTAAGAAAGAATAAATATGTAAAAGAAAGCAATTATCCACTAAAATGAAAATTTTAATATATATATGAAAACTTAATCAATCAATCAAGTTAAGATTGATGAAATAATAATGATATTTTATTAGGTGCTAGTGCAACACGTGGCAAGCATGGGGGTCTATTGAATCATCTGCCTCGTTTGCCTGAAAAAAATGTGACAACAGTTCCAACTCATTTGCAGGCCTGTGAAATAACGCCTGCCGCACGTTGCAACAACTTTTTGCCACGCGTCGCCAATTTGCTCAACAAGAACAACAACAACAACAATAATAATAATAATAATAATAAGAACAGAAATATAAGTAAAATTCTTGCAACACCGAACAAAATATGTAGCCCAAAGAAATCGAAAATCGCTGGCTATTCAAATGAAGTGAACAAGCTTGCAAAACGGGAGGAAGAGTTGCGGGCAGAAATGAGAATGTGCACTGGGATTAACGTGGGCAGCACATTCAGCTGGAACAGCAGCAGCGAGAGCAGTGTCAGTGGCAGCCAGCATTCACTCAAGAATAATCTGCTCAACACATTTCGTTTGCCCGACGAGCAGAACCTTAGTTTCGTCTATTTGGGCAAGCCGGTAGAGCAATTGCCTGAGACGCTCGAATCCAGCGACGAGGATGTGAGCGAGCTGCAAGAACCGCTGGTTGATCTGCAGACCAGGACTGCGTTGGAGACGCAGCGAAAGCAGACAGAAGAACCAGATTTTGAACAAAAACAGACACAGGAACTAGATTTGGAACAGAAACAGGCACAGGAGATTAAGGTGGACGTGCAGCAAGATGAGCAGCAGCAAACGAATATATCCACACTGCAGCTGGAGATACGTTTGCTGCAGCAGCTGAGCGAGCAACTGCAGGCCTCACTGATCAACAGCTTGATGTTCAGACAAATGAAATCCGACTCCAACCGGGTGAATTGTTCCGATGTGAATCAGTGTGACGATGACAGCTGCAACTTTTACACACCACGCTCCAGTTTGTTGCACTTCAGGATCGATGCTCTGCCCATCGTTCACTTAGGCTGGCGTCGCATCGAGAAGCGTGCGAGCCTCCAGCAGATCGTTGCCATCGACTGTCGTGCATGGGAATTTGGGTGCATCAGCGAGTATCGCATCGAGATGCGAACACTCACCGAGCTGAAGATGGCAGATGAGTTGCAGTCCTTCTATTTGCCGCTGGCCGAGGATGGCGGCCTGGAGCAGACCACGTTCCGTTTGCTGCGCGAGAATCCGAATTTGCTGCTGAAGCAGCTGCGTCCATTGACGCCCGCTCGTCCCTTCAATCTGCTCGAACAGGATGCCATGTTCTTCAATAGCATGCTCAGCTATGGGGAGCCGGCATTGGAGCTGCGTGAAACGGGCGGTGGTCTGCCGCAGCAGCTGGCCAGCTTGGATTCGTTGCGTGCTGTGCATGGTATGCGGCCAGCCATCAACTGGTCCAGCGCCGATGTGGAACGTATGCTCCTTGAGATGGAGCAGCAGCGAAAGCAGTTGCCGCTCAAATTGTGCCGCACGCACAGCTCGCTGAGGAAACGTGTCCCATCGATGCATCTGCAGTTGCTGCCGCATCCCAAATGTAGGCCACGCCATCAGCGCCGTCTTGTTACGCCACTGAAGATATTCAATCCGATGGAGCCGAAGCCGCAGAACCAACTGCTGAAGACCGTACTGGTTGGCATTGTTCAGGTCGCCGTCTTCCTGGTGCTGATCATGGCATTCACCTATCCGGATATACGCTGCTGATTCTTCAATCCCGACTAGAATCTTCATTTTTGTTTGGTATTAATTTTGTTGTTTTGTCAAGGTCAAATGTCAAATGTTAATTAAATTCCACGTGCATTTAAAAACCAATCAATTTTCAATTTATTACTCGATTTGAAAATCTCTTCAGAACTAGGTTCGTTTAATTCTCCATTTAGGTATTTTGTCGTTTTTTTCAAGTTGAAAATACCTTAATATTTTTTAAAAGTTTAGTTTCTTTTTTTTTTTTTTTTTGTTATTTAGTTCTGTTCAAAGACCTAGAAACATTGTAGTCAAAATATCTTAGATCTACTTTACTTTTTTATACTTACTTTGAACATTTTGTTTTATTAATTAATTTAATATTTTAAAAGATTTTTTGTTAGTTTGTTTCCCCACTAATCCATAATAATTCTTCTCAGCTTTGGTTTTTTCTCTGGTTAATGAACCAATTTTTATATTATGAATAAATAAATATTTTTTTGTTTCAATATGCTGAAATATTTATTCCCATGGATTGGTGCTATTTAAAACGGTTAACCGTTTGATCTTAGCATAAGAAAACCATATAAAACGATGGATTTAAGTTTAATTTATTTTGCGTCAAGTTTATTTAAAGCATTTTTATATATACAGCTAATGTAGGTGTGTGTGTGTATGTCTGTGTGTGTGTGTGCTACCATAACCCGATTTTGTATATTATCTTCTATAGTTTACAGTTGACCTTTACCCGTTTCGCTTAGAACTTGCATGGCGCTGCCTTCGCTATAAAAACTTTCTTTAACTGGTAAGCGATATTTTTGAACGAGTTTTTTTCTAAGCGGGTAAGCGGTTAAGCGGTTTAGCGGTTAAGCGGTTGGTGGCTTGCGTTTGCGCGCATGCCGCGTGGCATTGCTAAATAGTGGAAAATGCGAAGCAAAAGTTAAAAGTGCTTTTTTGTAGTTTTTATCTCACCTAAGAGAAATACTCAAGAAATGATTAGCAAAGTAACAGAAAATGCATCTCAAATTAAAATGTGCGGAAAATAATAGAAGAAAAAAAGAGGTAAATTTTTAGAAATAGTTATGAACCGGTTATTTGATTAGAAATTGTTTTGGTTAAATAAGCAGCAGCAGAGAAAAAGAAAGAGCTTAGAAAAATGAAATTAAAATAAATATAAGAAAAAAGGGTAGCGGTAAAAATTATAAAAGAGCTCTTAAAATATTATAATATCATAATTAATAATTCGGTGTGTAAATCGATGAAAGATGGTAAGCATTTTGAATGAACTGTGGAAGGGGTTATCAATAAGATGTGAATCGTTTATCCAACAGATATGAATCGGTTATGAATCGGTTATGCATTTATTTCGTATATAATATTGAAACACTCACCGCACAATCAGTGGGAAGACATTATTATCCTCGGGTGCCCGATAGTCGCGATAGTAGAGCAAATACGGAGATTTATTGTTGACAAAAATGGGAGGCACCCCGCCGCCCGTATTCGAGATGATGGCAATATCCGCACAATTACGGAAGGTTTCTGCCGTAAAATGGAAACGATTAGATTGGCATTTTTTCAATGTGATAATTATGATGGATAGTTACCGGCCTTGCCACAGCCGACGGCTTCGGTGCCATTGGAGCAGGTGCCCCACATGTTGGCCGTGTAATAGGTCCACTGGAGTACACACTGGGTGCAGGTGACATATGGCGGCAAACGTACGCGATACCGAAAGATGTCCTTCTTTTTGGTGTCGCGCGGTATAAGGAATCGATGCTCCCGACTCCCGGATATATAGAGCGGATGACGATCGAAGCAGTCCTGTGTTGCCTCCTGTCGGGGATTGTTATTTGGACACAAATACATCTCGAAGCGGCCATAATGATTCGCCGTCAGCTCCACTTCGACATCAATCTCCTGGCCGGCTGTATAATATCGCGAAATGATTCCCTTCGCAAACTCCCCGCCCGCCTCGTGTGGACGCGGCGATTTCACATGATAGGCATCCCCACAGACGCCGCAGCGACCGCTGTTCTGCTCCCATTGGACCGCATAGCCGCCGCAGAAGAGCTCGTTGTCATTGTAGTTCACCGGATTGGGATAGCCGAAGCGCCACATTGCATTCCGTGCCGGTGGATCCATCAGTCTGCCATGTCCCAATGCCATGGCAAACAGTGTCGTCTGTCAAATGATGTTTATATTATTTTATACTCTAATGTTGCTTGTTATATGGGCATATTTTTGACTATGTCTTGTCTGTCTGCCTTCTATGCTCTAAAATCGATAACATCGATAAGTGCAAACCGATAAAAACAACCGCAAATATCCCACAATTTTAAAGGTATGTTTATTTCTTTATTTATCCTGTCTCCCACAATTTTGGCAGATACCCATAATCCACTTCGAAAAAAAAACTATCTTTCGCCCAAAATTATCGATTTGAATTTGGAAAGTATATTGTAACAATGGGGTCCATCTAATAAGTGCAAGCCCAATTCCTTGCCAGCAACTATCTGCTCGCATTATACTTGTATCGGGGTATGCTACAGTCGGTTTACCCAGGTTGTAATGCGATGTGGTCAGTGCACTCACCAATCCGATTAGAATCGTGTACATCTTTCCACTGGCAGTTGTCAGCTGGCGGCGCATCTGCAAAATGGCAAAAACCGAGACACAAACAGTTAACAGAGCACAGGTCACAAAAATTTCAATGCATTCGCGATGATCATCAAAAGAAAAAAAGATGAGTAAAAAACTAGTTTACAACGGACAGCGGCTATAAAATATGAACTTAAACTTAAAATGAATCGATGCCCTGCAGGGCAACACACTCTTCTGACTCCAGCGGGCTGATTTTCTACTGATTCCACCTGCAAGGACATCCACCTGATCTGCCTCCCTAGTCAATTTGCTTACTTTAGTTTCTGAACAAGTTTTGGCGATGAAAAAAAAAAAAAAAACTGTCAACGGCCTGCGATGTGCTTATATTTTTTTTTTTTTTATATTTATTTAGATTATTTTTGTTGTTGTTTTATATCTTTTTGTAAACATTTTACAAAATAGCACTGGATATTGATATGAAAACGAGTTCTTATTTTGTAAAGGTCCGGCCCCCCCCCCCCCCCCATGATATTGCCACAGAGTGTGGGGCGTGGTCCGAGGGTCTGAAATTACAATATCGGCAAATGTGTGTTTTTTTTTTTTTTGGTATTTTGGCGTGCCCAAGTGTAAAATACAATATGCATATTGATTAAGAGGCGAGAATCAGGCACATCAAACATCTTTTTCTCATTTCTCGTATTTTTTGTTGTTGTTTTTTTCATTTTCTTAGTCATTGGCCATTGATCCCGCATCGGAAGCAACAACAGCTAACAGCTACCCGAATAATCATCGCACCAAAATCTTGATTTTGTAAAGATTCACGCAATCATTTGCATAAATTACCAAACAAAAACCAAAACAAATTCAGTTCACTGAAGTCAAATGCAAAAAAATAATAATAAAGTCAATATCTGTATTAATTAGCTTATTTAATATTGAATTGTGTAGTTGAATTAAGTCAATCGATATATTCAATTAGCTCGAAGCTCAATTGAAGCTATAAATATGTCAGCATTTTAGCTATATTTATAAATCGGATAGTAAATAGTGATAGCCTACAGCGACTGAGATAAGTGAGATATACTTTATATGTTTAATCAGTATAAATATATAAATATTGGTAAGCCCTTTTCATCTGTTATAGAAACTATTAATTATCAGAATGATAAGTTTGGCATGCTTAAAACTTAAGTTCTACATCAGTTGCATTTCGTATTTTAAATCTATAAAGTAGAATCTAAAAAAAAAATAATTGAAATGTGCTTTTTCGATTAACAAGTTGAGCATATTTGAAGGGTTCCCCATTATACGGTTAAGGAGTTTCTTAGTTTGGTGTACAAAAGTGCCTGCAGCACTTAAGCCAGCTCCATGCAGCTGGAGCACATCAATCTTTGTTTGCCGCAAGCTGTTTGTGGTTGCATCAACTTTTGGGCAATGTAATTAGGCTTGAGCACTTGAATTTTAATTGGTGATGGCGATGGGGCGGGCTAAAGAAATCAATAAGCTGCCCTTCCTCTCCATCTCCCTGCCTACAATCCTTCCTTCCTTCCTTCCTTCCATTCTCTTGCTGAGAGTGTTGCATGCAACGCTGCCGCCGCACAATAAGGCAACCATGCTCCGGCAAACTCGGCAGCCAGCAGGCAAATTAAAACCCGAAAGGCAGCCAAGTAAATGGTTAAGTGCCCCAAATTTACCCCCTTGCCAAGTGCAAAAATGGAAGCAAAAACGAGAAACAAGTAAGAAGGCTCGAGTCGAAAGAGCTCGTCTAGGAGCTTTAATTAATTCAGCTCTAAAAAAAAAACAACAATAAAAAATGTATATATATGTATATATATATATATGATATATCTGTTTACGATCTGTGTAATTCTTTAAATAAAACAGATTTGATTTTCCCGTACTTAAAAATGTATATTGATGAAAGCAGAATTATTTTATTTACTATCATTATTATTATTATATTAATAATATTATTAATTCTGAATGCTTTTTCCACCAATCCAATTTGTTGAACGAATGCAAGAATCTTTGACGGATTGAGGGGCTATAGATATTATTGCAGTTGTCTAGCATATATAGGATAATAATCATAAAAGTGACGAATTGTGCAAGTAATCCAAGTCTTACAGATGATGAATTTTAAATTGCAATTTTAATAGCTATCGTTAATCGATTTGTAACGGTATTATTAACAACTAAATTAGCAGCTGCGGTCTCTGATCGGTTAAATCGGGTTAAACAGGCGTCGAGCAATTGTCTGGTTACCTTTTTAGGGCCCGCACAAATTGTTACTCAAATTAAAATGCATAAAATACTTGAATTTGGCCAAAAAAAAAAGGTTGAAAATGACGCATGAAATTAAGTTGTAAATTAGGTAAATGGCCAAAAAGTAGCTGCCAAAGCGACAATTGTTGTTGGCTTCGCTTTGTTGTTTGTTGTTGTTTAAATGTTGCCTTTGGCATGCGAAATATTTATTTCATGTTGATTTTGTTGCCCTTTTCGTCTGCTTCCTCTTCTTGCTGCAGTTGGTGTTTATTGTTGTTGTTTCTTGTTGCTGTTGTTATTGGGTGTTGTGCAATTGACAGGTCCCGATTTACATGTTTGGCCCAACAATTATATATTTTTTTTTTTTGCTCCACGTTTTTGCATTTGGTTTACGCAATCGAGTTGGAAACAATGTGGCACAGTTGGCAGTAAAGAGTATATGTATTTTATGTTAAGGTTAATATAATTAAACTATTTCGCATTAGTTGCTAATCCATTGCTATCATAATTAATTATGACCAACACTTTGGCAAAATTAATGAACGAAATGTTCTCAATTGTTTGCAGGCGGAAATTACATTTGAAGTTATTTGGATAAGTGGTTTTAAGCCTCAAAGTGGCGCCAGAAAGAGTAGCTCAGAAAGACACACACACACACGCACACACATACAAGCACACACACCCACATATACGCATTTTTATAAACAAAAGAGGGAATCTATATTGTTGAGTCAATAAATAAATATAATGTTGACAATACGCATAATAAAAAACTAAAATCATTTTTGTTCGAGCAAGTCACGATTTTTTTTTATTTGGTTGGCTACAAAATGACAAATTGTTGAGCAAAATTCGGGAAACATATTTTTCGAGGTCGAGCGACAATCGCATTTACAAATTGAATAATGTATTGAAATCAGATTTGGGTATTGCTTTTTATGCCCTTGCAAAGAGTATGTCGTTTTTGTCATGAAGTAGAGATTTATGGCACCATAAGGTTTATATATATTCTAGATATGGAACAATTTGCACTAAATATCATCAAATTGTAGCTATAGGAAAAAACTGTATAAAGATCAGTTCTTGTTTATCAAGTTATCAATAAATATTAGTATTATTATGCTACTAATTCATATAATTTAGATGTCTGCAAGAGTATGTAATCTTTAGTGTTCTTTCTTATTATTTTTTTGATTTATCTATTTTTTTTTTGGTTTTGCCTATTTGCTTTGGTCGCATTATTTATCAATTTCTTGTACGGCACAAGCGAATTAATTACGGTGTCGAATTAAACTGCTCACTAATTGGATTCGGTTTGATTTTGCGGGATTGGTTCTGGATAGGTCAACATCTATTTATATAGATTTCAAAAAGTATATATAAAAATTGTATTTGTGTGATAGAAAAGAGAAAGACGCCCGCGCTCCAATCGAGAATTGGCACAGATCAGCAAATAGCGAAACGCGACAAACAAATCAACAAAATGCTAAATAAAAACGGCACAAAATAAACGAAATTCTTTTAAAACTTGATTTGCATAGATTTTGGTAAACTGGTCCATCGAGCCCTATATTTTTTAACGTACCGAGCGAGATGGTCAATAATCCGACTAATGGACCTGATTTTCTCATTAACAAAACGACAATAAATAATAATATGTAAATGTCTGTCAATACGACAGCGTTTATGCTATTCTACAAATTTAATACAAATATAAACGAAAGAATTTGTGTATTTCAATTTTAATTTCGATTTATAGCACTATAAATGCTAAATTGTGAAAAATATTTTTTTTTAGCAGTTTGCTCTAACTTCTTTTGCAATTTACACAAAATTGTTATTTTTTTCAAGGCATTCCGAAAAAATGTGTTTAATCATTTGATGGTTTTTTTTTTGGCGCTAAAAGCCATGTCGAACCGATTTGATATTGATCGTGCTGACTGTTGCTGTGTAATATATATATATATATATATAAATATATATAAATTTGTCTGATATGCGGATCACGTAGAACGCACTGGATACATGTCTTAGTATTATCCATCAAACATGCGTAAATTTTATAATGAAATCGAACGGTGCGCTGACATCGATTGTCAAACGATCGATTGAATTGGATTGATGTCTGCGATCTGTAAAGCTAACCTCACCCTTCAGCCCCTCTCCCCTCACCAAACCTTTCTCACTTTGTGTGTGTGTGGGTGTAAACTATATAAAAATGTTGTCTGCTTTCAAGGCAAAAAAAAAATAAAAAATGTGTCAATGTGTCAATTTGGTTTTGTTTTCTTGTGTTTTTTGTTTGGTTCGTGTTTATCGCAAGCAAATAAGAGATTTAAACACTTGCCAATTAGAATTGAATATGCATATATAGATATATATATATATATATTAGAATTAAATATATGCAATTAAAAGATGGCCATAAATATAACTTAAGTTAGCTAAAGCGATTTTTTTGTCTTTATATGGGAACAAAAACAGGCGTCTGACAGCCGTGGGAATAATCTGGCATTAACAAGTTGTTTCGGATGTTTCAGTTGCGGTTGACCACATATTGGCTGGCATCCTGGCCAGCTTTCGATTTTTAAAATGTGCGCACAAATGTACATTTAATAAGAAAAAGCCGCTTTTAATGTCGACTTTCAAAATGAGATGCATAAAATGTTGCTTAACAAAAACTGACATTTTCGAATGCTCGGATTACGTGTAAGCCAACGCACAATTCAAGGTCAAACGAATGTGGCCAACTACTCAACCAGGCCAGCAGACGACAGACATGCTCCAATTCCATCTGGTTCATATCTGGTAATAACTAGTAATCGGCTGTTGGCCATGCTCTTTCCAATAATTTTAAGATAGCACACAAATTTTTTAAAATTTAAGAATTGCTTTTGAACTGATTCACATTTGCTGGCAAAACAAAAAAATTTATCTATATACATATGTATGTATAGTATGGTGAATAAACTGATGATATTCAGATTATAATTCAATTTCAAATGTTAATAAAAATATAGTTTAATGTTTCAAAGATATATTGAAAATCGGATTCCAAGAAAATATCCTAACTCATAACATGTAATATATAGGATAAAATCAGTTGAAAATAATAATGCAGAGGGTACTGTAGATTGAATGGGATTATAAATCAGTTCGTATTCCTAAAAGTTAATATTCTCACATAAATACATGTTTACATAAAATAATATAAAATTTCAAGTTTTTAATGTTATTTAAACTTTAGATGTAAGTAAGTAAAAGCTCATAGAAAATAAAAATAATATCTATTATATATTGTAATCAGTTTTAAATTAGTTTTCTACTAGCATATTTCGTGACTGCGCAGATAGAAAGTAAAATTCAATGAAAACATTTTCTTGCGCAATATCATTTCCCAAAATAGCAAAAGAGGAAACTAATATTTAACGAACATATTAAATTATACTTTTGCTTTCTTTTCAAAAATGTTCGACCGGTGAACACACGCACCAACCCTCCCACCCGCAACCCGCAACTTATGGAGCACGTATGTTTTATGAGTAGTCGTTGGAGTCACCATTGCATTTATCGGGCAATCGAGCATTATTTGGCTTCATTATTCGGCTTGACTCAGAGCCAAGTTAACAAATAAGTAGAAAAAAACAATACGGATTTGTTTAATTACAATTAAGAGCTCATTGAAATGCACAAATCGCTTCGTGAGTTGTGTTTTTCTGCTTCTTTGTCATTTGTGGGTTTTTGGGGCCACACATAAAACTTTAGACGATTTAACATTTCTTTATGCTTCTTATTTTGCGATCTCTCTCCTTCTCTCTCTCTCTCTCTCTCTCTCTCTCTCTTCCTTTTCTACACGCTATTGGCAAAGAAGCAGAAGAAGAAGACGCTAAGCTTTCGTGTGTAGCGGTATTCTATTTACTACTGCACATTGTCAGTGCACATATGTATGTATGTGTATGGATATATGTTTTCATATGTGTGTGTGTGTCGCAGTTTACTGTGCATTCCAGTGGGGGTATTTAATATTCCAGTCGTGTGGATGCCGAAATGCGTTGACTTTGAACGCTTTTGACAGCACACACTGGAAGGCATTTTCGATATTGCTCAGAGTTGAATAGCACACACTGGAATAAGCACATATACATGTATACACACATATATATATATATATATTTATATATATATTTTCGGTTATTAACAGCTGATAAGGGACCTCTGAAAGTGACTAGCGCTTCATTTCAGAATCAAGCTGTTGGAATACGAAATTCAGTAATGACGATTTGGTTAAGTTAATTGAAATAAGACTTTGCGAAAATTTTAACTTTATATGCGTTAGAGACTAGTAAGATTTTCATTAAATAGAAAATGTAGTTTCCTACTTATTTAATTAACAAATCTAATTCAATTAAATAATTAAATTGTTATTATTTATTATTATTATTTATTATTTTTTTTGTTTTATACAGTTTAATTAATTAAATAGGATTAAAATATCATATCATACTTTATTTCTAAAAATTCATTTTCAAAAATCTTAGCCAATTTAAAATTCGAAAAGTTAATTTTAGTTTTCAAGGAGCATTTACTGTATTCATTTATTATTATGTTTTCCAGTTCAAGAAGTATTAATGCTTTTCTTTAAACACACATTTTAACGAATAAATGTCAAAAAACTTACAATTATCATTAATAACCAAAAAAAGCGTAAGCAAAACAAAAATAACAATAAAATATTTTCTGCACATTACACATGTTGCATATATATATATATTTTTGTAAAGTAATAAAAATTGTTAATATATAAATCGATTCAAGGTCTTTTTACACACATACACACACATTAACTTATTATTAATAATTATGATATGATATAATAATATGAATATTGTTGGCAACTTGAACACATTTACCTGAATTGGCAGCAAATTCGAACACAAATTACTAAAATGAGTTTTACACTTGTCAATTATTAACACTTTAAAAAAATTATATTTATAAAAAAATGATATCGAATAATAAATTAAAGATTTGTAGGCGACACTGGAAAATCGCACACACACATAGAACTGATATTCCCACGCACTTTGCAGTTAGGATATTATTTTTATTTTGCGTTGGACTAGACACACCAACTGGAATGGGAATTGGAAATTGGAGTTGGTGGTGTGCGAGTGTTGATTGGTCGGTTGGTTGTCGCGTGCTTTGCCTTTGCGCAGCGGCAGCGTTCTGAGTTCGTTTGTCGATTTGCGCTCGAATTTCAACAGCTTCAGCAACGGGCGACAACAAAAACAACAACAACGTAAATATGCTTCCGAGTCCCGTCTTATTTTTAAAATCGATGCGACGACGTTTTCAGCTGCGACCGCTGCCACTGCCGCTGCTCTGCCTTCGAGCTGCTCTTCTGCTTCACTCGCTACGCATGCGCAGTGCGTCGACGTGGGCTTCGCTGTTGGCGTCGCTGCCTACATTCTTTTTGGCGTTGGAGATGCGCGCTGTGACTTTTTTGACGCTTCGATATAAAAGTGTTAACAGTAACAGTGATAAAGCTTAAATTCACTGAAATAGTAAATATAATGTGGGTTGGATTAATGTGTGGTTAGTCTTAAGTCTAATGGGAATATTTAATTTTATATTTACATGTTTTTTTTCAGATATCATTTTTATAAAATTAATTGATTGACTTCAACAATATCTGTTGTGAAATGAGTTTACGCAGCGATCACTGTTTAGTCGTTACAAGTAGTTGGTAACTGTTAACTGGCGCATCTTTAGTTTGGCATGCAAAGGAATCTACGCATGCAGTGTTATTATCTCTCTCTCCGTCTCTCTCTCGCTCGACGGTGCACTCTTTGCAGCAATTGCGTGGTGCGCTTTCAGCACTCTTCCGCATTTTTGCACTTGGCGCATTGCAAGCTGGTTTTCGGCTTTTCTCTTGAGTGCGTGCTTGTGCGTGTGTGTGTGCTTATGTTGTCAGTGTGTGAAATTGGTTTTCTGTCTCGCGCTAATTGTGGAGACTGTCAACAGATTAATCAACTGAGAATTGGAAAAGTGTGCACCAATATTTATTTACCCGCTTACATGCTGCGCATGCCAAAAAGGCTAGCCAAGCATTTCCGCCAAGCGAGAGAGAGAGCGAGTCCGAGATAGGGGAGCAACATAGCAGTGGCGCCATCTAAAGGGGACAGAAATTGACTCAATGGCAGTTAATAAAACTTTTTGAAATGTACCTAAATATAATAAAATAAATACATATAAAATAAATGCGAAAGGAGTATCCCAAATTCCCAAAAATTTAAGAACTATACTATTAATAGTTTTTCTATTTTAGAATTGCCCTCCCCACCTCCACCACTGCTGTAATCTATTTTAGAGTTGTCGCCTAAGCCGATTTTGATTTATGTCGTCCACTTTGAGTGCTGAATATGAAATCAATAGGTCGTTTCTTGAGTATTTCGCTTTACAAATTGAAATCGTGACTTGAAGCTTTAGATAAGCCCAAATGAGCCAAAAACTATTAAGGTAATTGGCTACACACACAAACTTACACACACACACACACACTGTTAGAACCAGAACTAGAACCGCAAAAAAGAAAAGTTCAATGAACTTTCACAAAACAGCATTTCAAAGTGCCCGCCACTTGTATAACACAGTAGAACAGTGTATGCTATGCAAATGCATGGGTAGCACTGTTCAGGCAGCTGCTGCCAAATGCTCCCGAGTGCGCAGGACATGCAAACTGCGAACAGACTTAACAGCATGTCAATAACAGCGTCAGAGAGCAACAGAGTAATCGCTCTGCGAGAGAGTAACTGTGTCTAACAGCAAGTTAGATACAAGCGTTCCTGTAAGTTATTAATTGATGACTAACCAGTTAGTCGTTATGGCAACGGCTGCGAGTACGACTTGCTCCTTGCCGGACTGTTGCGCGCATGTTTTGCCTTGCAAAATATGCGAAAAACACGTAAAAAGCGAAAGTGCAAATTTGGCGATTTGCTAGAGATTTGCTGGCGAATTTATGCGCAACGAATCGAATCGAAGCTCGCAATTAGCGACGGCTAATGCCACACACTTGACTTCACACACACACACACACACACACACACACTCACATTGCATTGCAACACTTTAGCTTCAAGCAGGCATTACGCATTCGCCGCGTTGACTCACAAAGTGTCAAAATAAAAAGAAAATCTAAAATTAATAAATAAAAAAGATGAATATAGAATATGGAAAATAGAATATAAAATTTAGAAAATAGAATATAAAATATAGAATATAGAATATAGAAAATAGAATAATGAAACCGGAACTGGTGTCATAATTAAATTCGTTGTCGGTTCTAGAACCAAGTTTTATATATTTTAAGAATTAATTTCGGGGAATCTATATTTTGGTTCATAACGGAATCGAATTCCGCACATTTGGAAGTAATTCTTAAACTTTACACCTTACAAACGAGAACCGGAACCGATATAAAATTTCATTTTTTATTTGATTATTTAGTTTCAACATGATTTTTTTTTTTAAATTAGTGACCAAAAAAAACTATAAAAAAAATCAGCTTAAGCTTAGCAATAGATAAAAGGCGCTGTGGTTTTTGAAGAGGGGGAGAGGGGTCAAAAGAGCGTGTGTGTGTGGGTGTGGATAGTGGGCGGAGGGGAAGGGGTGGCGTGGAGACGAAAAGGCATAATTCACTGGCAATTTACACGCTTTTCCGCAAGTAATTTAATTTTAAATATGCGCCTACTTTTTTGTTGTTCCACTTTTGTTTTTGTTTTAATTTTTTTATGTTGTTCTGGGCGTGGCAGACGTTGTCTAATGTGAGAGGTGTGTGTGTGAGTGTATGTGTGTGTGTGTGTGAGTGTGTGTGTGAGTGTGTTTGTGGGCCTGTGTGCATTTTTTAAGTGTCATTAACACAGCAAAGCGACCGCAAAAAAGCGCAAAAACATCTCCAACTAAATAATACGCATACCTTTGCACAACCCTCACATTTCAACTGTGTGTGTTGTGTGTGTGTGTTGTCTGTGTGGGTGTGTGTGTTTCCTGTGTATGTGGCAACAACAAAAATGGCAGCAAACTAACAGCTCGGCTAAAGTAAAACTGAAAAAAAAGGCTGCATTTAATGTCATCTAAACTAAGGCAGAATAACTAAGAGCCAAAAACACACCACACACAACACACACACACACACACCACACACACACACACACAGATTGCACACACTTAGAGTGCAGGTGCGCTGTACTTAAATGCAACAAAACATGCTTAAAACAAAAAACAAACCATTCATTAAAAGCAACAAAAAAGAAACAACAAACAAATAATAAGAAAAAGTCAAGTTTTGAGTGCAGATTTGGAAATTAAAAAATTATTATAATTCGCTTTGAAACACAACGAAGTTTGGTTCCAGTTCCTGTTCCAGTTCCAGTTCCAGTTTCTGTTGCGGAACATAAAGTGTTAAGCATATTTTTAAAGAAACATTTTTTCTTCACTTTTTTTTTTTTAATTGCTTCCAACTCAGTTTGTAATTTGTGGCCGAATTTGCTGCTAAATCAGATAAATTTCGAATTTTAATTTCAATTTTAAATGACATGCAAAACACTTAAAGAATAAATAAAATCAAATAAAATATGCATGTGTGGAAAGATTTTGAAACGTTTTATATTTAAAACTTGTAATAAAATTTGAAATAAAAATTGCGTTGCTTATTATTGGTTTTTCGACCTTTGTCAAATTTTGTTTATCTTCCGACTTGTTTCGAGTGCTCAACTTTTTTCGAGTGTTTTCGTGTGTGTGTTTGTATGTGTTTTACGGCTAAAATGCTGATACATATTGCAACCTATTTAGATATGCAAAAAGGTTTCGTCCTGCAGCCCTGTCCTGTCCCAGTCAAGCTAGCTAAATTGGGACACACTGTCACACACAAACACACAAACACACACACAAATACACACAAATACACACACACAATACGTATACACTCAGAAAAAAAAGAGAGTGATTGCCGGCACTGGCTAATTGGCAATCTGGAGCAAAAAAAATTTAGACTAGAGCCAAACACAATTCAGCTTCATTACACTGAGCACCAAAAGTCTTTGTCCCTATTTGTTTTATTTTATTTAAATTATCATTGTTCAGGAATGAGAACCAGAAAAATATAGTTCAAATGCCTGAAATTGTAAACTTTTCCATTTGCAAATTGCACGCATTAATTATTGGCAAATGTTTATAAATTTCAAATAATTATCTTTGTTTTCTGTGAAACTTCATTTTTATAATTATTAATTTAATTTTTATTGTTTGTGCACCGAAAATTCAACCAGAAGCGACACAAATATGACCAAAACCAAGCATTCCAAATTCAATTTAATGCATAATTTAATTATTGATTTATTTTACCATAATTTACCATAGTTTTTTGTGCTTCAAATAAACCCGGCAAAAACATGTTATTTGTATTAAATTGCATATCTATAATTATAAAAGATGTTATCAAAAATATTTAAAAGGATTCTGAAAATAAACCTTTTTTTTTACCAAGCATAAAAATTGATTTACAAAATTATTAATTAAGTTTTAATATTGTTTTCGTTGATCCGAGTCTTTGCAACTGTGCCCCAGAATGGGAAAAACCCCGTTTGATGACCTTTGATGACCTTTGAGCCATGTGACAAAATCCATTCAAAACTAACTGCGAAAGCGCAGCTGTTGCACCTATTTTCACAAGACTATATATATATATATATGTGTGTGTATATATATATATATATATTTTATGATACGTGTATATGATTTGAAAAGTAACCCCATTTGTTTTGGGCTCATGGAAACTTACAGGTTCAGGCACCTCGCCAAAAAGCCAAGTCCATAAAAAACCTTGCAGGGCGTCCCATTATTAATAATTCCACGAATTTTGTTGTTGTTGTTATTTTTGTTGCTGTTGTTGCCTTTTCTTAATTTTTTATTCATTTTGGAGTTGATAAATATTGTAAATGGAAAGTGTTTGCGGACTTAACCGACTGCATTATACTCTGTTTTTTAAGCGGAAAAGTGATTTTCCATTTGGCCTCAACGATGCGGAGAGTGGGCGTGGCTCTCTCTATTTCCGTTTCCGGTAAAGGTTCACATACAGAGAGAGAGATTGTAGATTGATTTAAAATTGCTTTTGGCAATCGTTAAAAAAAAAAATATTGAAACGAGATTTGAAATAAAATTGCAATCGCTCTGTCAGCCAGAAAAGTATTTTTGTTTACGCATATTTTTTCCAAATATACAAAGTGAATTTTCTTAAAGAAAATCTAGTTTTATATATTCTGAACAAAACAAAAATTGTAACAAGATTCAACTAAACATATCTATTATATTTGATATATATATATATATTTTTTTTATAAATTATATAATAATATCTGTGCTGAATTGAATTGGTAATTCTGTATTAGAAATATACTTGCTGGAAAAATAATTAATTATTGTTATTAATTAACTATTAATTATTTAAAAAAAATGTTGAGTTTAATACTCATAGTTATGCTATGAAATGATCTAATTAAATAATATTTGCCACTCAATATACACAATTTGGTCTTCGTTTACAGATCATCAAATGGAGCAAATCGAATTCGAATACGTTTAGATTTAATGTGCAAATCGTTTACGCATTTTTGTGACTCGATAAAATGGCAAATGATGATCCGCAGATAGACAAAAGATCCAACAAGACTTTCCATCATAAAAACTTGGGCATAAATCTGTCATAAGCCAGGTTCTGATTTAGGTAGGCCTGGTCAAAAAACAAGACCACATTTAATAGTCTCGACGATCGTTAAAAAGTTGCAATCAAAAATTCAAAAATTTAGAAATTCCAATATTTACAAATCACCAATTTCTGTCTGCATAATTATGGTTTGCCGCAAAAAGGCGCTGATTATTTTTATTGTTGATTGAATTCAATTTTCATATGAATTTATTTTGTTTGTTTATTTTCTTTAAATATTCTTTGTTTAGTTTTTATTAGCTGTTGTCGATGGTGACTTGGTGGTGGGGGGGGGGGAGTGCTATAAACCTGGTTCTTTGCCTCTTCTCCCGTTTCGATCAACCCCTTTTTAATAAAACTAGATCATTGTTGTCAGCAAATAATCGATTAATCGCATTTGATATACCCTGTAAACATGAATTCAAGTATATTAATTTAATTTAAAAAGAAATAATATATATATATAATCGATATATGTCAAGAAATTACTGGAATACTAAAACTGCAACAGTTATGCATCAAATTCAAGAATCGATATTATTGGTCTATTCATATATAGATAAAGATCGTAGAAAATTCATAACTGAAATCAAACTGAAAATAAAGTACGAATACCTTGGACTTTATGTAATTAACTTTTAATTCTTTGAGTCTGTTCATTTAAGCAATCTCAGATTTTATAGATTTTATTTATTTATTTATATATTTCTGATTTAGTTATTTGCAAGTTAGATTAGAGCTAAAAAAGCATTTGAAGTTAATTGACTGCAGGGTATTTCTGAGTCGAGCCTGTTTATAATTGATACGCTTTCAGCTACTTGTCGTCATTGTAATAATTTCGTATATCGATTTTTGACAATCTGTATTTTTTCCCCCCTCTTCTTTCGAAGGCAAATAAATAACTGAAAAACACATTGTTTTTTGTTCGTGATTCTGAAATTGAAATTGTTGTTGTTGTTTTTGTTGTTTTTGTTGTTTTTGTTATTTTTGTTTTTGTTGTTGAACATTGTTTTGATTAGCCGCTGTTTTGGCAGCGCATTCAACTCTCTCGATTTGATCTATAGTATGATAAATGATATTTGGATTCATAATGCATCTATATATAAAAGATTTATATATTTATATATATTATATATATATATATATGTATGAGTAGGTTGGCTCTGTTCCCTGTCGGAGCGTTTGATTGAGTAGAATTATATTGAACAGGATTCGTTTTGGATGAGCTAATCTATGTGATATATGTATGAATACATATATATATATATATATATATATGCATATCGAATTGAATTGAAATTGAACTGACTAGTCATTTGTGGACTTATTCATTCATATTGTGAATAGTCATAATGCTTATTGCAATTAGCAAATTCTTTTTTTGTCTTGTGTTTTGTTGTGTGGCAATCGAATAATACACTGATAAAAAAACAATACATATATATGCTTAGAATGCCCTGGTTGAGAAAGCGCGACTGGGAGATATTTTAAGCCCAAGTGTTCAGTTAACATAGCTTTAGAAAATGTATATAAAAAAGAACAAACTAAATAATCCAATAAAAAATTGCGAAAATTAAAAAGTTTTTCTACTTTTTAGAAATAATTTAAATCGCTCAAATTGAATTTTTTCTATTTAGAAAACTTTTTGATTAATAGGAAAAACATTCTTAAACAATTAAAATCAACTCGCTGGATTAAAGTTAGACATTTATCTGCTAAGTTTTGGAAAAATTCAACTTAATAATAAATTTTGAAAAAATAGTCACAATCAGATTTTCTAGAAATGTTCTCTCTGAATTTTGAGTTTTATTTAAATATAGGGTAATTTCTGTTAATATTTTCTGTGTATATATGTATGTGAATGTATGTATGTATGTATATGTGTTTTATATATATGTATAGAAAGGGCATAACAAAGCAGCTGCAATAGTTAAGCAACCCCAAAGTGCAAAATGGACAATTTGGCAAAAGGATTTTGGTTCTTTTTTTTAAATTTATTTGTTAATTTTTGGTGCATGTGAATGAACCCGTGCATTATTCAAATCCATAAATGACGAGTATTATTGGCAAAATTAATGAATTGTTTACTTGTGCATCTTTCGACACGCAAAATTTGTTTTTGAAGAGTTAAATAAAAAAGATCAATAAAAAAGCGAAGTAAAAAATCACTAATGAGCCAAAAGAACAACAAAACGAGTGAAATAAATATGTATAAAAAAAGGTGATCGTAAAGAGGGAGAAGGGGTGTGGAAGGACGTGGATAATTGTGTTTGAAAGTATTAGTTATAAATTAGAAAAATTAATTCTGTATTTCTAGACCAGCTTGGAATTTACAGGCACACATTTTGTTTTTTTGCGTAATCAGCAAATAATGAAAAATGAATTGATTATTTTAATAATTGAAATTTTTTCATTTTGAAATTATTTATCATACACATTCAAATGCCGCCAGCCTCAAGCTTAATAACTCTCCATTCGTATCTCTCCACAGCGAGCTTTTAGTTGGTACATAAACCATAGCATAAAAGCTCCTATAAAAGACGAAAAATGTTGCCAACGTTGCCAACAGATGGCGCCTACTATGCACATTTCGCATTAATTATAAACTGTTTAAATTGTGAAGAGTGTTTTAAAATTATTGTTAAATGTTATTAAATTTACAAATGTATACATTGGATTTGTATACAAAAAAAAAGAGATGTTTTTCTTCAACAAGACGTTTTAACCGAGCAAGCAGAATTTGAAGAAGATTTAATTATAAAAGGGAAAAAATAAGACACACTGTAAAAAATCACCATATTATTAAAATAAATCACCATTTGAAATTTTCGAATGATGCATTTTTTAAAAGTTATAACAATAAATGCCACAATATAACAATTAAAACATGATATATATATTTATGCATATTATGAATCAACTACCTGAAGTTCTTTAAGCTTGGATAAGAAATACCCAAGTTATAGTAATAATATTTTCTGGGCAAGTGTGAGAAAGAGATAGCATGATAGTCAAAGCGAGTGCCAAACCCATTTACCTACAATTTCGAGTACGTATGTATGTCTGTCTGTATGTCTGTATGTCTGTATGTATCTGCAAGTGTTTTTAGCCAGCTAATTGGGGATCAGTTTTGGGGCATGTGAATAAAATTGGTTTTTTTTACTCTTCACTGCCAATATTTGCTATAGGAAATGAGTTAGCTTATCATATTTGAGCGCTTTTTAATGGGAAATTTGCCAATAAAAATGGAATTAATTTAACAGCGGTGTTCAGGGTATTTCAAAGTCCGGCTCACTCGACTGCAGCATTCTTATTTGGTTTTATTTGTTTTTATTTTCAATATCTGTTTGAATTTGTTTGGTTCCCGTGTCGCCGAATAAAGTGCTGATAGGGATGACAACAGGAGGTAGCAGGCAAGTGGGATGGCTGGGGGGGGGGGGGGGTGGTTGAGGTGGGTGCAGGATGGAGACCAGTGCCAGCTGCATTGATTGCCATGCAAAAGGAAATTCGATAGCCGGTAACGGTAACGAAGGTAACAGCCCATCATCAGCTAGAAAACAACTAGATGTCTTACTGTCTCCACTCCTCCCACGCCCATCTCTCCCCTCCCCACCCATCTCCACGCGGCGTGTTGTTGTCGCTTTCCTGTGCATGAATACCCTGTATTAATTGTAATAAAATCGATAACTCTAGCAATTCCATATATACGTTAAAATATGTAACAGGACAAATATAAATAAAATAGCAACACACTTAAATATTGCATAATCATAAAATATATGCGCTTAATATGCTATAATCAATTTCGATAAATATCGATGTTTTTGTAGTTTAGTAGTAGTAGTAGATTCTCCTAATGTCCGATTATTGATAACTTTCTGGCATTTGACCAATGTCGATTAAAAAACTATTGTTTTTGAAACAGACTTAATAACAATGATAAGTTTAGCGGCAATTTTGAAAAGAATCATTGCTTAACCTGCCCACAAAGTCGATATATATCGATTTGCTCTCCGTTTCAAGCAAATCTCATAGTCAGAAGATCTGAAACCAAGCAATTTTGAAGGTGAACATTTATAATTAAGCTAAAGCTTAACTTGTTGAGATCAAGTGTTTTTATATCGATAAACGATAACTGTTACAAATCGAAGCTTCGTTTATTGATTCGATTTCAAGGAATATAAGTGCCAGAGGTCTAAAGTTCAGAGTGGACTTTAAGATATATTCGATTTCGCATGAACTAGTAATATTGGTTCCTAAATCCTTAAGGAATGTTGAATTGCAGTTCTTGGCATTCTAAAATTATAATGCAACATTTCATTATTTACTCCTACTCTTAAGCATAGGGTATCTCGTAGTCGATCACTCTCGATTGAAACATATTGATTTGCATCTTGTTTTGCACATTTTTCGCCCTTTTTGCCTGTAGACGACTCCAATTGAATTATGCGGCTGACACGCAAGCAGAGTATGCCTCACAAGCCCCCCACATACCACACAGACCCCACAGCCCCCAGCAGCCGTAACACCCCTAACAGCCAAAGAAATCGCCCTACCCCCTTAACTAGAGTGAGTGGAGGACCTGGCTTAGTCGAGCTCCGCAACGTCTGCTCAAATAAGTTTCTTCACTCGTCTGGAATGGTATCTGGTATGGGTTCTGGGTTCTGGGTTCTGGGCTCTGGGTCCCATGTTGGGGTTTGGGTTTTTGGGTTCTGGTCGAGTCTGCTTTTTCGGGATTATGGTCTGGTCTGGACTGGTGTGGTTTTTCTGTTTCTGTTTCTTGGCGCGCACACATTTATTTAAACTTTGATTTACATAAATTGGCATAGATTTTGCATTTTGCCCAAAGCAGGATGAGGATGGAAATGAAATTTAGGAGTGCGAGATACGCTCTGGGTTGTGGATGATGAGGATGATGATGATGGCGACGATGATTTGTAGCCGGACCTGCACTAATTTATAGATAAGCCCAGCCATGCTGATTATATACCCTACCCAAAAAAAGAGTTCTGCGAGTGGAAAAACTGATTGCTTTTGCGACAGTTTTTTTTTTTTCTTTTTATATATATTTGCAATCTGATTCGACTTTGACTTTGACATATGTTTTGCTTCTGGCAAAGATCCAAATATATTCAAAAATAATGTTTTAAAAACTTTCCATAAGATTAATCGGTCTAAATTAGTTTTATTCTGATTTTTCCCAATTCTTGCCATAAGTGTTAAACTATTTAATATTTTAATCAAAGAAATATTAAATATATAATTTATTTTTATCTTTTCTTTAATTTGTTTAATCTAAATTTAATTAAAAAAAATCATTACTGCCAATCGTTACAAACTTGACGAAAAGTTTTGAATACCCTCTGCTCGGGCTTCAAAATGTAAAATGGCTGAGCAGCGGATGGCGGAAATCCCATCTATGGCTAACAGGCCCTCTCCCCCCCCCCCCCCCCCCCGCGTAGGATGTGTCGAGAATGGACTGTGACAATTTCTTGGCACGCGCTCAAATTTATATTTTTTTTTTGTTTTTTGTCTTTTGCTTTTTGCAAATATGCAAAAATAAAAATTGGAATAAATAATAATTGTTGAATTAAGTAAAGGCAAAAGCAATATACCCTGTAGCTATTTTAAAATTAAAATTTAGATAAGATGCTCGATTATAATTTAGTAATAATAAATACTTTGTCTTCGTAATATATTTAAGTTTGTATAATTCTTAAAGATAACTAGAAACCAAAGTGCAAACTCTTTTTTATTTTCAATTCTACAATAATAATAAATCAAATGACTTTTTTTTTGATTTGCTTTCGATAAATCGAATATTATTTAAAGTATTAACTCAAACTATGCATGCTTAAATATGCCTAGCAATTAACTTAAAATAATTTAAGTTTACTTTTAAAAAATATGAATATTAATATTTAAAATATTAAAATTACTAATGTATGAGCGAAAATTTAAATAAATCCTATAAATTATTTGTGAAATTTTTGATGTCAACATTTGGAACATTTTTGAACATTTTTTATTCCATCTCGGAGTCGCCATTCTGGCCTGGTCTGGTTGGCTCTGCTCTGCTCTGCCCGTGGTCCACTTCAGTGTGGGCATTTCATCCGTTTTTAGCCATGTCAGTCGCGTCCTTGCGGCTCACACTTAGTTGTAAGTCGTTGTTAACTGTTTCGCATAAATGTTGCCACTTTGCGTTTCAGTTCATGCAAAAGCAGGAGATGTTTTATCTGCTGGATATCTGTTGAGAAAGAGTGGAGAAGGGGGGGGGGGAGAGAGAGAGAGAGAGAGAGAGAGGGAGTCTTTTAATATTTTAGGATTTAACTAAATGTTTTTATCGATTTAAAGAATACTTCATAAGCTTGATAAGATCTATTCTTAAGTAATACACAAATGTAAAATTAAAAATTGTTGTCTTCGAGTGTAAATTGTTGAAGTCTTATTGAAGATTTTCAAGAAGTCTCGATTTTATCACCATCAAATATATATCTAATCTAATTAATAATATATTAATATTTATATAAATTGAAACCAGCTGCTCGAACTTTTATAAACGGTTTCAAATTAACTTTTAGTAAATGAAGACGAGTATTTTTTGTTTAGAATGTGATGTGCTCATTTTGAGTAAATTTCTCAAATACCAAAAAAGCTTAACGGAAATTGCAAAAACTTGAATCGAGCTCATTTGAAATTGCCATCTGTGAAGCTGCCTATTTCCCTTGCTCACTCTCTCCTCTTTTCTCTCCCTCTCTGTCTCCCTCGCTCTGTCTTGCTTGTTTGGTTCTCTTTTTACATTTGAGGCAACATTGTTGTTGTTGTTGTGAACATACCAACATCATCATCATCATTATCATCGTCATAAGCATGGCAAAAATGTTGCTTCGTTTTCGCCAAAAATTTGTTTACTTTGAGGTGTTTTTGCCCAGTTGTTGCTGCTGCTGCTGCTGATGTTGCTGCTGTTGCTGCTGTTGATATTGCTGCTGCTGATTTGATTTGCCACTTCTTTACTGCCCAGCCAATTTGAATGCACATGCATCGATGCAAGGGCTGTGGCTGTGGCTGTGGCTGTGGATGTGGCAAGTGAGGTGAAATTGCATGCACCAATGGGTCAATCAGCAACAGTTGCTGTTGCTGGTGCTTCTGCTGCTTCTGTTGCATCAACATGCTATGCTGTTGCCATATGCAAATCTGTCTGTCCCCTTTGGGCTAAGCAATTTATGCGTGTGTCTCTAATTTTAATGCAATCACGGCCAGAATGTTGTCATTGGCCAGCTATGCCAAGAGTCAAAATTCGATTAGGCCTGCCACAAATTTGGTACGCTGACATCGGTCAAATAATCAACGGTCAAGTTGAGTTCTACGATGTTCCATATATATATATAGAAAGCTGAAGGAACAATTTTTGTTTTTTTGCTGCATTAACGAATTGACAACATTCTGTATTTTTCAAGATTCATAAAGTATTTTGCAAATTCCGGATTAAAATGGTTTTTATGTGTTTTTTTTTTTTATTAATTATTGAATTGTTGGCCGAGAAGTGGTTCTTGTCTGACTCAGATATTGCTTAATACTGTTATAAGTCATTTTGCAAGGCAAATAAAAATTAGCCGATTAGTTTTTTTTTATTGCAATCATGCGAAATGTACAGTGGACTCCAGCTAAGAAGGTCACAGGCTATTAAGAAAAATATGTGTATAAGTTGTAAGCGTATTTTGTTTTTTTTTTTAATTCTGATTTGGCTTACATATTCTGGTTTATTATAAATAATATAATATATATATTCTGGCTATAAAAATACATATATACATAAATACAAATAAATGAATATTTCAAACCTTAAGGTGCTTAAATATACATAATATTTGCACACACCTCTCAAGTCTCAGTTTCAAAAGAAATGCCAAAAAAAAAATATATATATGTATATATATATATACGACGCTCAATTAGACGTGTATATGTAAAAAGAAGTTGAACAATTTGAACAATTCGAGTATCGTTTTTGTGAGTTGAGTTGTTTGTCTGTGGAATGGATAAGTGCGTATTTTGCAATCAATATCCTTGAAACTGAGTTGCCCTTGCCAAGGCACGCAACAAGCAGCAACTGGGATGAGGAGGAGCAGGGAGCGAGGAGCGAGGAGCAAGGAGCGATTACCATTTCGAGCCATTACTGTGCCCGGGCAGGTTCAACGTTTTTCCAATGGCAAGTGACTTTTCGTGCAAGGACCGCTTAAGGATCTTTGCTCACCACTTAATGTCCTTCCTTTCACATGCACAGCAAAATAAAAAACAAAAATCATATTGAGAAAAAAAACGCCTGAAACCAAAAGCAGAAAACAAAAAAAAAAACAACAACGATAAATATGAAACAAAAGGAGCGCAAAATGTAAACAGACTGGAGCCATGTGGGCGACCCTGTATACCCTGTACGCAACGATTATGGGTATGCAAGGCAGTAAGAGAAAGTGGCTCAATATTTATCTACTTTTTTTTATACTTATAAATAGCAATTTTCAAGCACTTGAACAATTTTGACTTTATAGTTTTTACAGGGTGTGCTTTAGTCTATCATTGTACTACAAAACCCATTGACCTCTCGTCAGGAAATAACTATGGGCTATCAAAGTTGACTCTGGACTTATTTGAATACCCTTAGACCGATTAATTAGCTAAAAATGATCCAAAAAAAAATGTCAGAATTAAATTTGCTATAATTTGGCTTAATTCATATGGCAAATGCTCGATTGATTTTTGTTTTTCTTTTTATATATGAGATATATTTATATGTATGTTGCACAGGGTATTTCGTAGTCTGTGATTTGCTTAAGGTTTTTCGCTGTTTTCTTTGTGGCTGGCTGCAGCCGGCAACACATTGCCGTTAATTTGGGGCGCTGCTTTTAACTGCTTAAATTGATACAATTAAGTGCCTTTTGGGCTTGTTTATTTGCATTTCCATTCGCAATCGTTTTCGTATTTTCTGTGCCTCTTTTTCCCTTTTTTTTTCCCCCCCCCCTCCCTCTCTTCCATTTTTGTTCCTTTGTGCTCGTCGTTATTCATGTGCCAGGGATAACAATAAGTGAAGTGTTTGCCCTCTTAGGCCTCCCATATATACCCTACCCTGTTGGACAAATGGGGTATAATCAAGCTGAAGGATAACAATTCCGTTTCCTTAAAGTATATGTATTCTTGATCCGCATTAGCAGTAGAGTCGATCTAGCTCTCTCCTTTTTTTTCAATTTATCGATAACTTTTTGTCACATTATAATATCATCTTTGCTCGAATTTAGAGTGTTTCCTATTCAAGCTCTTTCTTTCTTACTTATATAGTTTATATACAGTTTGCATATATATATATATAGTTTGTATATATAGCTGACATATATTTGTTATTGTTTGGGCCAGATCCGTTTGCCTTAATGATAATTGATTTATGCGACATGGCGCTGGCAGTGGCACCACGTGGTGACTCCACGGTTGGTGAATCCCAAAAATCTGCCTGCTGTGCAAATTTGCGGCGCAGTGGCCAGAAACAGAAGCGCGTGTCGATTTTCACACAGGCAAATCAAATTTAAATTGATAAACTCATTGCTTGCATGCAACAAAAGGGATTTGCTCCCCAAGGACTCACCGGACAGATGGTTGCAAGTGGGGCAGGCAGCAGTTGTTAACGAAGTGTTCAGCACTTCTCACAAGCCTAAAGAAGCCCATAAATTGCAACAGATGCAAATCAATTTGAGTTTTAACTCTTTTGTCGACCTCCACTTCCCCTCCCTCTTTCAATCGAATGCTTTCGATCTCTTTAGAAATTTCATTGGGTGTAGCCAAGATATTCCGCATTTTGCTGGAGATTTTTAGTAATCTGAGATTCCTAGAAACCTTTTTTTTTCGGGGCGTGGTTAAGTATTGTAAGAATACTGCTTAAGATCATTTTATTATGTGACGAAACCCAAAAAGCGAAAAATTTACAACATGCTCATTTCTCAGAGCTTCGAACACAAAGTGAGCCATGCTAAATTATCGAAATTTTCGAATTCCTTGCTGAGCAAATAAACATTTTTTTTTTTTTTTATATTTCAGCTGAAAAGTACAAATCAAATTTATTATTTTAAGAAATTTTGAAAAATTTTGTTTATATATTTGTCACAAACTTTTCAAAGTGAGCTCCAGTTGCGCCCAGTAGAATTCCAATGGGATGTGGCCCAGTCTGAATGCTGAAGATTCAACAAGTTGGTAAGTCAGAGTGCTCAACTGTGGCACCTGATTGTTGCATCATCATAATTGGCTGCAAAGCTGCTGCAAAAATATCCCTTTAAGGCAGCCATTGCTACGACATCCTGTTGATCTTTGCCTTCGGGTGATCTTGGACAAGCCGCTTGAAAGGCTTAGGTTTGGGCACTGGGAACACATTCAGCAGATGTTGGCACGCGTTCTTCACGTGATCCATAAAGAATGATGACTGCCACAGGGGCAGGGGTAGGGGCAGGGGCATCAATGGCAGATAGCTCGTCAATATTTCTGCTCACAACTGGACATATCGTGGGGCGTCCTCGACATCATCGTGTGGCAAGAAATCCTTATACTGGCACACCTCCATTAGGTGCACGCCTGCGCCACTTGCAACAGCTCTGTGCAGCTCTGCTGCTTCGCCAATAATGCGAATTCCCAACAATTGGTAAGTGCATCTGTCCAAGGAGACAATTGTAGCATGCTGTCACCACAGATCGACTGGGACTCTCTTCTTGGTTCCCATTTCACAGATGGCATTTCGCTGTTGAAATGTTTTTGAAAATACAAATATATTTTTGTTTTTTTTCTCCTTTGGCTTTATCAATTTGCAATTATCAATTTTATCGATTTCCTAGGACACTCCAATTTTGCACTTTTACTTTAGCTTATCTCACAAAAAATTGCAATTGCAGAGTTTATTTTTTTTGTTTAATTTATTTCATTTGTTTATTTGCACTGAATTTAAGAAAACTATAGCCCGAAATATTTCATAAAATTGATTTTTAATTATTTAATATTCTATTGAAGAAGTGCAAAATTAATTCGCTAAGGAAAGACTTAAATAAGTTTTAATTTATTTTTTGCAGTATGCACAAATACTGCTGGTTCAAAGAAATGTTTAATTTGGATTCTGATTTTCAAAGTTAGCATTTCAATAATTGAGTTTGACTATATACATATATATATATATATAGTCATATCCCTTATCCTTTATAAACAGTTTGAATTTGAAGGCTTACTTCGAGCTTGGAGTTTATATAAATGTTTTAATGCATCAATTTAAATTCACTTCACAGTGGAGCCAGATTTTAGGACATTGACAATACCTCAGTGGACCACTGTGCGTGTGCAACTTCTTTTTCATCTTCTTCTTGGGCTGTTGCTGTTGCTGCTGTTGCTGTTGCTGTTGCTGCTGCTGTTGCTGCTGCTGCTGCTGTTGCTGTTGCTGCTGCTTCTGCTGATGTTGCTGCTGGCGTTGAAGCTTTTGGTAACCCGCTGTTTGGTTGATGGCAGCATTATGCAATGCTGCTGCTGCTGCTGTTGTTGTTGTTGTTGTTGATATTTTTATTGTTGTTGTTGTTGGGGCAAATACATTAGTGAAATGTAACAAAAGCGACTGGCAAACATTTCTCTGAATTGAATGAAACGTTTGCTATTAGACAGGCCAAAAGCAGCAGCAGCTACAACAATAACAACCACAAAGCTGAAACTGTAATTGTTGCAGGAACAATAGCAACCATAATGGGAACAAAGGTTATAATGCAAACTGTGCAAAATGTTGAAACTGAGCGGAAACCCAGAAAATGGGGGAGTTCAATCCATTTCCATAAGAGAAGCACACAATGGATACATAGAGAGACAGAGAGAGAGAGAGAGAGAGAGAGAGAGAGAGGGAGAGAAGTTACAAATCGTAGAAAGTGAATAAGTGGGGAAATAATAGTCGAGAGTGATAAAATATCCTTTAACAGATAAGAATAAATAATAATTAATCTGTGCATAAATATTAAATGTGGAAATTTATATGGAATATATATAAAATATATGGATTCTTGGAATAACTTTGGGCTTTGTTACGGTAGATCTCGCAGCGCAGGAATTTGTAGCAAGATTTAATGGTTATAATTAATTATTAATTATAATTAATTAATTAATTTTAATTTTTAACTAATTAATTAGAGATCATTAGAGATTGTGGATAACTTGTTCAAATTGCTGTCATAATTTTTGTCCATAAAACTAATAATAAAATGTAATTTTTTGCATTTGTCTTCTGATTTATGTTCCCTTTCCTTTTTAGACTTTATCTTTGTCTTTGTCTCTGTCTCTGTGTCTCTCCGTCTCTCTCCCTCTCTCTGCATATTTGTTATATATTTTTAATTTGTTGTTCAAGAAGCTTTTCTTTTTCTTCTTTGTAGCTCTTCCTTAAACGCTTTTTCATCTCTTAGCTATAATATAACTCCTCGTTTTGTATATATTCTACAGTTTTACTTACCTCTCGCTCTCTCTGCCTCTCGCTACTTCTCTCTGTCTCTGTCTCCTTCGCTGTCTCTTTCTCTATACATCCTGTAAACGCGTTCTCATCTCGCACATTCATTTCAATTTTAATTTACAATTATTGGTCGGTTGTTTGTTTATTTGCCCGTGTTTTTTTTTTTTTTTTTTTTTATCATGTTTTGGGCTTGAGCTGGGTTATTTTTTTTGCTTGGGATTTCGGTTTCGGTTTATGTTTGGGTTTTGGTTTGGTTGAGGTTCGCTTAATAGCCGAATACGTAATGCCAGCTGAAAGGGGCCGACGAAGAAAAAAGCAGCGAAGAAAATGTTGGGCTCAAAGGATTCATGACCCAACTGGGCGAGAAATTCGTGCCAGCTAGTAATAAAGAGGGGGGGGGGGGAAGGGGCACAGGTCCCATCAAGTACATGACCTATCCAAAATGAAAACAAAACTGAAACAAAAAAAAAAAAAAACATAACAAAACAGACGAAAACCCAAAGCAACAACATTTTCACATTTTCAAAGTGGATGCTGGAAGGGCATTGGGCATTGGGCATTGGGCATTGGGCATTGGGCATTGGGCATTGGGCACTGGGCACCCGTTGTTGTGTTTTTTAACAAACATATCATTGATATTTGTGCTGGGCATTTGCCGTGTTTTATCTTTTCGTTCTTGTTGCTGCTTGTTAATGAAACTTTTGGCCAGTTGTTGTTATTTTGTTATTTTATTTTTTTGTTTTTGGGCTTCTCCAAACGACATTGAAACTTGCGAGTGAGGCCTTCAATTTCAGGCTTTGAAGCGATAGCAAATCTGCTTTTTAGGGGTCGCTTTTTAGTGTTTTTGTTTTGGGTATTGGTTTAAATGTGGACACGTTCAATGGGCTTTCAATTGTTGGCGCCCCTCGCCAAAGGTAAACAAATTAAGTAATTTATGGCAATAAGCGTATTCGCAGCAAATTACCAATTTTGCCAGATGGCAGCAGAACATTTCAAGATTTATTTCATTTTATTTGTTTTTAATTACATTTGACATGACAATGATTTAGGTCAGAGCCATGCCTTTGGGCTTATCAATACACGTGGAAATATTAGACATCTTGTAAATAATAAAACGAAAACAATATTTAATTATTTATTATCAATTTAGCAGCTTTACTCCTCACACTTTAAAGTGAAAATTGTCCAACACATATTTAAGCTTTATGAACAATAAAGATATTTTATATTGATACAGAAATATATTTAATTTTTTACATTTTGCCATAAGCATTTGCAGCTCTTGCTATGAAAAATCTCTTTGTTTGACAAGTGAAAAAAGCAAATATTTTTTTCTTTAAATAAAAATCATGTGTGATTAAGACATAAAAGCCAGGAGAACAGGTTTTAAGGTATTATATATATATATATATACATAAATATAAATATAAAGAATTGCAATTGAAATGAATTATAAAGTTGCTAAATATAGGTTTTTATTGTTCTGTTTTATCTATATTTTGTTCAGCTGTATTTTATATGATAGCTTTTTTTTTAACAAACGATTTACAGTTATGCACAGTTGATTTTAGCACAGCTGTTCTTATGTCTTAATATTCAGCTGGTTATCAAGATTTGAGCAGCTCAAAATTTTTATGGTCAGTTTTTGGTTTTTTGGGGTTAGAGTAACGATTTGAAGCATTCTGGGTCATTTCTGGTTATAATCTGTGTATTGTGGCATGCGTCTTACCCATTTATTTGTTAACAATCGCAGTGCCCACCGAAATACACACACACACACACACACACACATACGTATCGGCAGTGAAAGTTGCTTGCTGCTTTTTTGGGTGGTTGGGCGGCATTTGCCCAGTTTACCACATTATTACCAGGGTGCTTGGGCATGACCCAAGGTCTGGCGCCTCCATTGAGGGCCTTATTACTTTGTTGGCCCGGCATGTGGTGGATGCGGGAGGCTGGGATGCTGGCGGGTGGCTGCTTTCGGCATTGGTTTGCCTCCTGGGTCGACTTTGTGGGTCGTCTGCCTCGAAGAGTTTTGTTCATTTCATTTTCTTTTACCCTCGGCATATATGAAAAAGGCTCAAAAATGGGTATATCCCATGGGCTTAGAAGTCGGTGGCAAGATATGCATCTATCATATATGCCTGATCAGAGGCAACCGAAAAAATCACATTTATTAGAGAGCATCTGTTAGTCGATCAGAAACACGAGAGTTACGCATATTTACTTGTTTTCTCGGGCTGATATGTGGTCGCTGCTTATTAAGCTGCCCTTTTCAGTTTGCGCCTGGTGTGCGTATATGTGTGTGTGTGTGTGTGTTTGTGTGTGTGTGTGTGGCACAATTTAAACGTCTGTTCGCCATAAAAACAAATTTAATTTACGTAATTTTCAGTAAATGTCTACATCAGTTTCAGTTGCATATTTTCAAATGTGTCGCCATATAAACAGAGAGAGAAAAAGAGAGAGAGAGTGAGAGAGAGAGAGAGAGAGAGAGAGAGAGTGATTTTGTTGTGGTTGTGTCGCTTTTATGTTTGCTTGCAAATTTCCGATTAATTTTTAATAATGCTCATCAAATTTCCACACACTTTATGCCGCTAATTGTTTTTGCTCTGTGTGAGTGTGTGTGTGTGTGTGTGCTTGTCACTTAGTCAGCTAATTACGCACATATACACACACACACATACACGCACAACATTGAAATTTGTGGCAATTTCTTTGAACACTTTGACACTGACCTAAAAACTGGCTAATTACGTTTAGTCATCTTTAGAAATAAGTTGAATAAATTTATGCGAGGTTTTATTATTTCACTGCTCACATCAATAATTAAATTGGGATTACTAAAAACACCTGAGAATTGATAAAGGACAAAATGTGGATTATTTTAACATGTGATATAATAAAAAATAATTAACAAATTAAATTAAATACGCGTCCAACTTATAATATAGAAAACTCATTTTGAGTGTTTCATGTGTACAAATATTGGATGCATAAGAAAATAATAGGTTTTATCTATTAAGATATATTCCGATATGATTTAGCTGATTTCGAGTTGGTTGCAAGCCAAGTTCGAAGCTAATCGGACAGACGAATAGATTATGCAATGATGATCCCATTGCTATATCGAATATTGTCGCGATGCTGAACAAGAATATATATAGCCTATGGCCTGGCAGATTTCTTTGCTTGAATGACTGCAAGATTTGAATACCTTTTGGTCTATGTTTAATTCCAATACTTATTTGTCACTTCAATATTCCTATAACTATAATATTTGTAATGAGCAGCAGGTAATCTGTCTAAAAATATATTTGTTTGGGTTATTTTTATTTTTATTATATACACTGAAGCACTGATGTGCAGTTTGATGGGTTACACAGTTTCTGCTCCGCTGGCCAATCAGAGCTCTTCTTGGTTTTTTCTTCTTCTTCTTCTGTCTTTCCCTTTTGTGCTCTGTGTTAACTCATTAGCAGCCAGTTTCCCCCTCGCGCCACTCATACGCAGCATGCGCCGCACATGAGGCTTAAGCTTTTTTTTTGTTCTTATCACTTGCTTTAAATGCTTTCTCTTTTACTCCCTTCTCTCTTTTCACACTCCCTCACTCTCGCTCACTTTCTCTCTCTTTCTCTGATGACTTCTGTCCTTCTGCATTGCGTTTGCGGAGCAAACATCAATTACGCAAAACAACACTTTTCCTGCTGCTGCTGCTGGCAACGGCAGAGCTTTAAACACAACTATATATATATATATATATATATCAGCAGCTAACCGTTTTATCCCTTTCTTCTCCTACTTATTCCCATCGTTGTTTTGTCGCTTTCCATCGATGAGCAAATTATTTAAGTGCGCGGCTCATTTAGCAAGCTCAATCTGGCTGCTCCTGTTGTTGTTCTTGCCCCATTGTGTGCGTCTCCATGTTTCAGTTCTCTGCTTTTTTTTCCTGACTGTTTATTTTTCTGCTTCTGGCAGTGCTCACAAAATGCGCGCAATTTCAATTTAATAAAAATAATAATAATAATAATAAAAAAGGGGGAAACTGCACTTTCTTATATGCCTAAACAAAGCTGAGCCGTCGACGACAGCAGCGCAACGACAACATCAATGACAAAAAAAAAAAAAATAGCAAAATAAATAACAAAATAAATAACAAAATAAAATACATATAAAAATATAAAAAAAACGCCGTATAAAAGTTTTGCCGCTTACCATTTTGTACCGCATTTTGTGCAACAACAGCAGCCGCAAAAACTTAATCATAAGATTCGCATAAGAAAAAAGCGCTTCAAAAGTGTCCAACTAAAACATACCCTATGATCAATAAAACCGCAACTAAAACTAAAATTCAAAATTTATTTAGAGAGAATTTTAACTGATTAAGTTTATTTTTAGCAAGTTGCCTGACTTGATGGCTATTATGACTATATTGCTAGCCAAGTCAGCGGAACTGATTAGGATTCCAATTTTGCCTTGCTAAATCTAGAAGAAAAAAAAAACTTACCCGAATATTTAGTAATTACGATTCGGAACGACTTGACTGTCCCAGATATATATATATATATATATATATATATATATATATAAATATATATATACTCTGTTAAACAAGAGAGAATTTTCAATTGAAGACACTTGAAAAAAAAATGTTAAAAAAAATTAATATTAAAAATTAATACACAAATTTTTGAAGTTTGTTTAGAAAATAAAACCTAGCATAAAAATGTATATATATATATATATATATATATATATACACTTGTGTCTTCAAGGTGTTTTACAAATTTATCGCTAATTCTCTCTTGTTTAACAGAGTTTTAAGTAATTAGAAGTAAATAAATAATTTGCCTGAAAATGTGTGTAAAATGTAATACTCAAATTTAATATACCCTTTTGGTTGCGCCTCGCTGCGGGGCATGGCAAAAACATTTGCAGACACCGCCGTAAACTTTTGAGCTGCGACGTCGCCGGTCGTCGTCGACGTCAACAACAATTGCTCAAGTCTGATGGCCATGTGACCGCGACGCCAACAGCAGCAACAGCAGCAATAGCTGCCCCCTCGTCGGTGTGGCAACATGGCTTGTGGTACATCAACTTTGTGGTAGCCCAGCGCAGTGTCGAAATTAAAAATAATAATAATAATAATAATAAATATTACGATTATAAGCAAATTAATTGCAATACGAATTTTGCCTGTTGGACACAATAATCGAAATTCAAAAGCGAGCAGAAAGCGTTACCAGAAACCGAGCACATTGAGTCGCCTTCATCATCATTCTTGTTGCAACTTTGCAACCATTTAAATGGGGCAGCATTGAAATGAATTTTTCTGTTAACTTGCAAATTAGTTTTGCCCCTTTTGACTTCTTCTCCTGTGCTTGGACTGCATAGAGAGAGAGAGAGAGAGAGAGAGAGAGAGAGAGAGAGAACTTTGCTGGCCAATTAAATCTACAATCTACAATCTGTTATAAAAGGAGAAGTTTAAGTGAGAAAATTATTTCTTCCCGCTTGCTGCTCACTTTCAAATGATGAAAATAAGCCTGCGCAAATAGCTAAGCATTTCCAGCTGCACTTGTCAAAAGTGTGTGTGTGTGTGTGTGCGTGTGTGTGCGTGTGTGGCCTTTATAAATAAATATGCACGGCTTTTGTGACGTCACAGCGGCAGAGCGGAAGTTGCCATTGGCAGCGCGTGGCAAAGTGAATTCGCAGCATGCTGCATGCGACGACTGTGTTGCATGATTGCTGTCCCACTGACCCAGTTGGTGCTGCGATGACTGCTGTGACTGCGAGTGCAACTGCAGCGACAACTGCAAGCTGCCACTGTTTGTGGCAGCGTTGCCGCAAGACAATTGCAACAATGACGAGAGAAGCCGCCGTCGCCACATTTACCATCTAAATGCAAAACAGCTTTGCTAAGCAGCGACGCTTGGTGTCGCCTAGGGGGGATGGGGAGGGGGAAATACCAAAGTCAAAGGACTGCCAGCTGCGGGGAAGGAAACAGAGAAAGGGAGAGCAGAACGCAGACAGAGCAAAAGAGACAGATAGAGAGAGCGAGAGAGAGTGAAGCCTGACGAAACCTGCGCAGTTTTGGGCAATTTCGCTCAATTTCGTGGTGAATTGAAAGTGTTGCTGCCACAAAGAGAAACCAAAGACTCTTGAAGACAATTAAGAGAGGTGCCAGATGAACATAGAGGGAGAGAGAGAGAGAGAGAGAGAGAGATGGAGGTAGGGAGGGGGCAATGCTGGCATTGTTATGTGCGCTCTTCGCGTAGGCACATTTCCGCTTTATTTGCTAATTAAACAAATACTTTACAAATACACCCCACCCCCCCCCCCTCCCCGCCTCCTCCCCTCTCTACACCCACTAACACCAACAAAACATAACAAATTCGACAACTTGAAATGAAGAACAAACTGCTTGGGGGGAAGCAGGAAAACTAACAAGATTTTGGGCTTTTCATAGAATAGGCGCGGAGGGGGTTGGGGATGGGGCAGGGCTGTGCAGGGGAGGGTGGGTTGGGGGTGTGGGGGTTATAAGAGACGTTTGGATTGCTTTTAAATCTGTCGAATTCTTTTCGTAACTGCGAAACGCTTAATTGCCAAACGAATTGAGCCATAACTGGTGTCTATAGAATGTTGAGTGTCTTCAACCAGACCAAGAAACACCAAACACACAAATGGCTCACACGGATAAGAGAGAGAGAGAGAGACAGAGCGAGAAAGAGAGAGAGAGAGAGAGTGAATAGCATTTAATGTGCAGAAAACTTGTTGTTTTTACATTTTGTTGAAGGATTTCGTTGACATTGATTGTATGGAAAATGCAATCTTTAATCTGCTCAATTGCCTGATTTGCGTTTGGTATATTGCACAATTAAAAAGTTAACTTTGCTTTCCACATGTCTGTTTGAAATTGTTTGCTTTTGTTTCACTGCAAACTTCAAACGTGCCCCAAATGTGTGGTGAACCAACTTTATTGTGTTGTTAGCATTTTCATGTTGGTCGCAGTTTTTTTTTTTTTTTTTTTTTGCATGTAGCAAAGCTGTATTTTCAACGTATTCAATAAGTTTGTTTCGTCCAGTTTTATCCATTTTTTTTTTTTTATTTTTTTTTTTTATTAATTAGCGTGTGCTGTTTGCCAAAGTTATATGCTGTTAATTTGAGGTCCCAAATAACTTTTAACCAGAAACAAAACCGTTTGAACTTAACTATTTAAATGAAATTTGAAAATATTGCAAATAATGTTTGTATTTCTTATTCAAACATAAACTACACTTTTCAAACAAATATTATTTGTTGTATTTAGTTTAATAAAAAAGGTAGATAAAAATGGATAGATAAGAATTAGTTAATCGACATATCGGCCTAGGCAGAGCAATTTGATCAAATTAATAGTTGCAATATAATAATCGATATAACCAAATTTGGCCATGAAATATTGGCCAATAAATTTCACGGCAATGTCCAGACGCCTCCAGCCACAGATTTTCAGCTATTGCTGAAGTAGAGCATTTTGCAGTCGGCTCTTCCCCACTGCAATTTAGTTATTCATTTTTTTCAGCTTTCGAATTGAATAATATTTCTCTATTTTTTTTTTTTTTATTAGTATTTTTGTTTTTATTGAATATTAGGTTTAGTTGGGGCTTACAACTAGTTGTTGATGTTTGCAGTTGTTGTTGTTGTTGTTGTTGTTGTTGTTGCAATTGGCCAACTTTGAAAATTTAATTAATTTACTTTTGCACTCAACCGAAACTAACACAATAAAAATAAGTGCATCGTTATTGTTACACACACACACACACACACACACACACATGGACACACACACAGGTAAACCTACTGTCTGTGTGTGTTGGCAATGACAATGACAACAAAGCGATCAACTTGAAATCTAGCAGCAAAAAACAACAAAGAACTAGTCAAAATTTGGGCGAGGGGCGTGTTGGTAGTTGAGTGGCAGTTGCAGTTGCAGTGGCAGTTGCAATTGCAGCAGCTGTCGCATTAGCTGCACATAAAGTTGAAACTGGAAAAATGATGCATCAACTGAAAAGTTGCCAGCAATTGTTGCTACTAAATAAGTTTATATGTGTCGTTGTTGCTGTTGCTACTGCTGTTGCTGTTGCCATTGTTGCATGCAGCATTTATTGCCGCTTAGCTACTCCGCTTGCTTTACTGCCTGTAAGTGATATGCGTCAAATGGAAAGAAAACAAAGTCGCAACTATATATATACATATATACATATATATATATATATATATATATATACATATATATATATATATCATACAAATGCATTTACCTTCTAATTTAATTGAAATTTCACATATATTAATTTTTACCTTTCATATTTTGCCCATTTTAAAAAGTTTGAATTTAGCTTTATAAAAATGAGCACAAATCAATATTTTCTAATTTGACGGAGAGATAAGTTTGGTAAGCAATTAACATTTATCACAAATTCCATTTTAGCCATATCGATTTTCTGAGACTTGATATTTTATGTTACTCTTATTAAAGATTTTAAAGGCTGGAATGAGAGCTCACAAATGAAATTAGTTAGAGGATTGCTGTCTTTCTGTGTGTGTGTGTGTGTGGGTGTGTCTGTTGGCTTATAGTCCAGCGTTCCTTTCGGTCTCTATTTCTCTGGCTCTGTTATTTTATTTTTGTGTGTGCAATCATAAATTTTGCATTATGAAATTTAAATTAAGAAAGCAAGCGTACAAAAAATAGAAATGAAAATTGGCGAGTGAAAACTTTTGAGCTCAGTTGGCCAGCAGCCAACAATTGACAACGAATTTTACTTCTGCCACCAAAATAATAACAACGACAGCAACAACTTGCTGCTGCTGCTGCTGCTGCATTTGCATATTTCAAGTAGTAAATTAGATTTTTGCTTTCATCTTTGAAAGTTGCGCCCCAAAGTTGGCGGCGTTTTCCTTTTGCAGAGTTGCGCGTTTAGCAAAAAAAGGGCGACTCAGACGGAGAGGGAGAGAAAGAGATAGATAGAAAGAGAGAGGGGGGGGAGAGAGAGAGAGAGAGAGACTCAATTATGACAGCCAACAATTTGATTAATTTATAGTAAAACTAATTCGGCAACAGCGTCCATGTGAAAACACTTTGAGTGGAGCTACAACTAATTTGCCGCAGTTTATAAACTGTGCAAAATGATGTAAAAGTCAGACGGAAGCATCTCCAACATAAAAGTATATATATATATATAAATATATATATATAACCGAGTCAATCTAGCCTTGTCACTTTGTCGCTCCTTTTGTATGAGTGACTTCAAATTTAAAATATATTATTTTCAATTTCAAATATTTAAATCCGTTTTTGGATTTGATACTAAACTTTAATCAGTAAAGTTGAAGTTGCAGTTCACTTTTTGTAAAGCAGGATTTTTTTTTATTTCCATGGAGTGGAGCATTTGTGGCACTTTGCTAATAAATTCCAGTTTTCTGGAAAATTATTTAAGTGAAACATTACTGGAAATTAAGTTTAATAAATGCTGAAGTAAGCTCATGAAAATGTAGATGTGTAGACGAATGCGTCTTCAAACTAATATGTACAAATGTGTATAGATATCTTCAATTGCTTGGGAATCACAAGCAAAATACAAACAAAAGCAAAAAGTGACTGCGACAGAAGATTACGTACACGCAGAGCTGCCCACGACACAAGGGCAGCCAAACAGGCAGCCAAACAATCAAACAGCCAACCAGGCGGGCAGGCAGGCAGGCAGGCAGGCGGGCAGGCAGGCAGCCAAGAACAAAACAGTGTCAACAACACAGCTACTACAGCAGCAACAACTACAACACTAACAAAGCAGCCACAACAACAACAACAACAACAACACTCGCTAACAAATGTTGCAGCAACTTTGTTGCTGACGTTTGTTCTACTGGCAACAACAACAGCAGCAAAACAATAGATAATGATGACACGTCAGCTTTTGTCATGTGACAATAAGCACAGCAATAGCAACGGCAACACTCACAGCAACAACAACAACAACGGCACTCACAGCAACAACAACAACAACAACGCGAAGCTACTCGATGTCAGTTGACAGCAGCAAAGGATCGCCGAGCAACAACTTGAATGAAGCCGATGAATCTGCTACCTTTCATTCACACGCTTTCCTTCGACGTGCGTACGTGCGAATGTGTGCGTACATGTCTGTATATATGCGTGTGTATATGTGTGTGTGTGTATTACATGCTGTGACAACAACAGCAACAGCTAAGAAAGCAAAAAAATAACTGCAAAAAGTAAGAATGCTTTTGTTGAAAGTGCTCGACTCGACAGATACCCTCAACCCTCAAGTTCTTCCTGCTTATTGTCCAATCCGATCTATCCGATATATATATATATATACAAACCTAATAAGAAATTTATATGTTTTTAATTGCGCTTTTTGTAGCTATCGTTAAGCGATTCTTATCGGTGTTGAAGACGTCAAGAAAGTTAAATTTAGCTTAGCTTTGGGAGTGTGGAGCTATTCCTAAAGTCTCTCCTCTAGTTCTTATATATATATATATATATCTATATATATATATTTATTTATATATATAATTGATGTGGTCAAAGATGCTTTTTTGTATCCTTTAGTCCGGCACAATTTCATCTCTGTCTGCGCATTTCACAGCAGCAACAAACTCAGCATCTTTGTTAGCTGACAGCAGCAGCAGCGGCAAGTAGCAGCAGCAGCAAACAGCATGCAGCAATCGGTTGCATTCAACAAAAGCGTTGAGAGTTAAGTCTGCGAAGGGGCATTTGAGGTTGTGCTTGCTTGGGGTAACTAGGTAATTGTTGATCTGTCTATTTGTATGTCTGCCTATCTGTCTATCTGTCTTAGCCGCACAGTCCGCCTGTCCGCCTGTCCGCCTGTCTGCATAACTGTTTGTCTGTCGGTCTGTCATGTAAAGAAGTCGCTTCTGGCAACTGCTGCTGCTGTTGCGGAAGTCAATGTAAAGTAACGGAAAGGAAGCCGCAAATACCCAAGCTTAAGCACACGCACACACACACACACACATATATATACATATATATAAATATCTACACACACACACACAAAACACATTGTCATCAAAGGCAAGCAAATGAAAATGGTTAATTTAAATTCTGAAAATACGCAAAATTTCAAAACAAAATAAATTTTAAACTCAAAAATCGCTGTTTCATATATATATATCAAAGTAAAATTGAAAAAAATTGAAAAATTTGAATTTTTTAAACTTTATGTTCAATATTGTTGGCAAAAAAACTACTTTGTTTTTCTGAAGTGCTTCTTAAGATTTGGTTGCCTTTCCCCATTAAGTATTTGTGCAGCGCTTCTATACCCTATAAAACTTAACAAAATTGACAAAGTGTTGAACGGAGTCATAAGTTAAACTGGTTGGCTTTTTGTTGCGCGTTTTTTGGATAGTTTTTTTTTTTGTTTTCACTATTTATTTTTATTCTTTTCTTTGCCAATTTTTTTTTTTTTTTTTTGGTTGCCTTTTTTTAATTTTGTTTGCTGCTTTCTTGGCTTTTATTTTGTTGAGCGATGAGTTCAGCTTGCAACGAGCTAAAGTTGACTTGAGTTTTGAATTCCCCTCGCCTTCGTCTCCGCCACCGCCTCCGCCTCCGCCTCCGCCTCCGCTTCCCTCCTCTCATCTAACCTAACCGCACCGAGCCTTGCCTAGTCATTTGCCACTGAAAATCGACTGTCGACAGTTGGATGTACGTGACCCACTGGGTTCCCAGTTCTCAGTTCTCAGAGTCTGCCAAGTTTCTCAGTTTCACAACTTGCCCGAGTTCTCGACTGCTCAGCTACTATGTTCAGCTTTCCCACTTTGACATCTGATATATCACATTTTGCGATAATTTCCTGTGGTAATTTTAAAATGCATAATGCTCATCAGTAATTAAAGTTGGAAACGCAACTTGATTAAAATTCAGAGTGAATATTCCACAATTCATATGGAACCAAATACAATAAAATTATAAGTGTGAAACCAATTCAGAAACTTACGGGAAACAAAACATAAACTTGAGAACTTTTTAAATATTGTAATTATGTGTTTTACCTCTTGATAAGTTTTCAAGTTGCTAAATGTTTTCCAAGTATTTTGTTTTTTTTTTTTTACTAAACCAACTTTTATAACTGTTGTTTCGATGATGTTTTGCCTGGGCATCTGCTAGTCGGGCAACTGTTCTGCCTGGACCACTCCAATATTTTCATTTCAATGGTGCGTGCATCAATTATCTCAGTGCGTGTGCAAAGAAAAGTATGGAAAAGCGCAGCAGTCACACGCACACACATACGCACTCACACGCACACACACCAGCACACACAAAGAAATGAGGATAGAGCCAAGTAAATTTAATTTATTTTGACACTTTTGTTGTTTGACTATTTTTATTCTTGTTATTGTTGTCATCAACATGTGTGTGTGTGTGTGTGTGTGTGTGTGTGCGTGTGTGTCATTGACTTATTATACACTTCTGAAGTAACAATGTCACATCCCCACTCCTGCCACCCTCCCCCCCCCCTGCACTTATCCCATGCTGTTGTCCTTTGTATTCCATTTGCTGACGCATTTAAATTTCTATTTGCACTGCTGACTCCGATGCGGAATGCTTGACATGCGGCTGAGCTGCCAACGTAATTGAGTCAACCTCTACACACACACACACACACACACACACACACACACACACACACAATGTGAGTAACTCAATGTGCTTCCATTAGTTGCCAATTTGTAGACAACTTCAATTTGAACTCAGCTGTTGCTCTGCACTCATTTTAAATATGAATTATTCAATTACTTGTAGATTTAACACTTAAAATTTGTTCAAACACAATTTTAGTATATATATTTATATTTATTTATATATATGTATATAATTTAGGAGTGAATCGGAATCGAAATTGGGATCAAAACCTCAATTCTATTCGCTCTGCCATTCTGGTGGATATTTTTCCAATAATGAGTTAAAAATTAAAATTGTTTTGTTGTTGTGTTTGTTGTGTGAATTAAAAAAACATGTTAAAATTTGTTTAAAAATAATCGTTAAGTATAAAAAAAAAATTTTGTTGTGTTTGTTGTGTGAATTAAAAAAAACATGTTAAAATTTGTTTAAAAATAATCGTTAAGTATAAAAAAAAAAAATGTTAGTCTTTAAGTTAACTAGAAAATCACTTTAAAAGCGGCAATAAAAATAATTTTAAGGTCAACAAACTGTTCTTACATGCATTTAAAAAATCTCAATAAGAGTGCGATTATTTATAGCTTGACTGTGAAAAGGTCACGAACTCTTATTGGACCAATTAAATGATTGCTGAAATGCTCTTCAAAATGATTAAATGTTGACATCAAGCGTATGAAATGCATTTAAGCCAGCTTAAGCTAAAGCTTATAAACAAAAGGCAGCTGTTTCCGTTATTTCTCTGGAGGCCACTGCAGCTGGATCCATCTTTTGCCAGCCCCCGCTCCCGCGCTCCACCGCCCCATCGCTTAAAGTTTGCTGTTGATAATACCACGTTCATCATGTCCTTGGCCAACATAAAATGCATCAAAATGAATGAGCGAAATTAAACGAACCAGTCAAATGGAGGCAAATGATGAAGAACGATGGTTGGGGGTTGGGTGAGAGGGGCGTGAGATTGGGGGGGGGAGGGGTCCTGGCCAGTTGACACAGCGGTTGGCCACTGTCGCATCCCGAACGCTGCATTAATGCAAACTTTAAGTGTTGCAAATGACGTTGATAATGGGCCAAAACGATGACGAGCCAGAACAGGCGAGTGTGAGAAACGAGGGGGTACTCTGGCCAAGAGCGAGAGTTGGCGCGGGGGGGGGGGGGGAGGGGCTGAGTTAAAGTAGAGAATGAGAGAAGCTGCTAGCTGGCAGCTGGTTAGTCGCTGTTGCTCCTGCCCAAAGTCCTTGTTGTCCTTGTGCTATGTGCACTTGAGAAAAAAATAAACGTTTGAATTTTCATGCAGTATTTTTGTTATTTTCCTCTTTTTTTTTGTGCGCAAAAATTTATTTTATTTGACAACAATTTTAATTTTTTCTTAAGACGTTCGACTTTTCTGCTGAGAGTTTGCATATTTTCTTTTTAAAACGAATCAAAAGCGGAATCGCAATTTAATATATATTTTAAGAAGAAATTACTGGAATCAATGTAATTAGTGCAAAGAAGTACAAAATATAAAATATAAAAAAATACAAATATAAAATTTGAAAACGATTCATTTAGCGGAAACGGAAGTGAAACTCTGTTCGAACTAACTGTCAAAATGGAAAGTATTTCTAGAATATATTTGTGTGAATTGTCGATTTGGAATTTTAGTGAGTGTCTCGCGTCTAGCACATTTGATATGCGTAGCTAAATTTTCGCTAAGTGTATGCTTAATATGTAATTTATAATTTTGATTGGGCGACGTCGCTGCACTTAAGCCGAGAGCAGATAAATGTTCACGCTTATTAATAATATGCGGTCGCTGACTGCAGTCTCAGCAGCAGATGTGTCTCACCTCCCCCCCCCCTACCCACTACCCCGCTTGGAGCCACCATTTTGAAGTGCTTTCATTGGTGGGGGGGGGGGGTGTGGTCGGGGGTCGTGGGGCTTGGCAGCTGTTTGGCCTGTTGTTTGGTGAGAAATTAATGATGGCGTAATTTTAGAAAATTATACAATTGCCATTCGGTCTGGGAATGGGCGACGCCCACAAACAAATCATGGCCAGGCACAACGCAGTAACTAAATGAAGGACAAAGCAGAAACCCCGCCCCCCCCCCACACCCCACCTTACCCTTCTCAGACAAATATAGGCAAATGCCTCTCAGCTGCGCTGCTTACTTAGCCAAAAAGTTTATATGAATAAAGTTAGGCACAGCCGTCGACAAAGTAAATGTTGGAAGGGGGCTCGAGAGGTGGGGGGGGATTGCTGAAAGGATATACAGAAGGAGGGGTGGGGAGTGGTTATGTTGCTTGGGCTTTAAATGCAAAGCGTGTAAGACGACGACGGCAGCAACATTTTATTAACAGGCGTCGTCCATGAAAAAGCTTAAAAAACAAAAATTAATTTAAATTACATATTTGCACAAAACAATGTGAGCTGCAGGCCAGAAAGCTGAGCGAATGTGGATGGGGCGTGGCTGTGCCTGTGACTGTGACTGTGCCTGTGAGTGTGGGTGTGGGTTTGGCCAAGTGGATTTAAGGGGGGGGGGGGGGGGTAAAGGGTAGGGTTTTGTTGCAGAGCCAAAACATTAGCCCAAACGAGTCTGTATAGAAACCTACATGGTCGTTATCGTTGTTAGCTGTTGTTTTTGTTGGTTGCCGAAAAAAACCTCAAATTATACAAATTTACGATGTTTTTCGCTGAGCTGAACGCTCTCGCCAGCACACACACCAGCAACAACAACAACAACAACAACTACAACAACAACGTACAGCAGCAAAGTCAAAAAATACGAAGAGAAATGAATGTTTTTTGAATGAGCTCAAGTCGAAATTACAATGCGCTGCAGAACTTTGAACATAGTCAAATAGAGAGCAAATGATATAGGAGAGAGAGAGAGAGAGAGAGAGAGAGAGATGAGAGAGTTGAGATACGGTGAGAAATTAGATTGGGGTCCAAATGCAATTTGTATGGAAATTGTTTGCCAAAATCTGCCAGAGTTAAACGTTTCAGAATCTCGGCACAAAGAAACGCAAAGAGTCAGCAAAGCAAAGAAGTGTCAAAAGAGCGACAAAGCGAAAATGGTTAATATAATTAAAAAAAAGGGGCAAGACAGGTAATTGCGTTTTCCGTAGAGTTTGCATACAGTTTATAATTAGCAAAGCTGTCAGAAAAATGCTTAAGAAAAAAACCTCAAAAGGGAAAAGGGAGGGGAGGAGGAGTAGAAGCGGTTATTAAAAGAATAAGAAAATATGTGATACGAAGAGAGAGAGAGAAACATATAGAAAAAAAAATTGCATAAATAGATAAATTAGATGGGTGTATAGATGGAGCGTGAGTCAGAGAGAGAGAGATAACGTAGAAAACAGGAATTTGTTGGTTGGTAAAATTTATCTATATAGATTAAAAAAAAAAACGGAAAGAGAGAGAAAAAGAGTGATAGATAGTTAAATATATAGATTTATTAATGGCTACATAGATTAATTAATATAAATTTAACTGTATTTAAATAGAGGAAGATCGACAGGGAGAGGCAGTCATAGAGAGAGCGATGAAGATAAATAAATTAATTGATAGATTGATAGATATACAGATAAAAGCAATGAATTTCCATTCAGAGAGAGAGAGAGAGAGAGAATAAGAGAAATATAGGTTCTTATAGAGAGAGAGAGAGTCAGATATACATGTATATAGACATTAATAAATACTTACACGATCACAGTCATGCAGATGGATCACTTGCAAATAGTTAAAAGCTAATTAGATATAAGAATTAAGGTATTTCAAAATAAATGGTTACATGTTGCCTGCTCGAACCGAGCAGCTTGCACTTTTGGCCGGTGTTGGCTGCGTGTAGCGTGCATTAAACAAAAGCCAAAACCAAAACATTTGTAGCGGAAAACGGAAATGTTTTACATGCACGCAGAGATGCTGCCAGTGCCCGCGTCAAGGGGCGGCTGGTTTGCGCAGGGGGAGTTGGAGTAGGACGGTGGGCGGGCGGTGGCGCAGCGTGTGTGGGAGGTGTCTGCCCTGGTGCAGGCAGTGACACGTTGAGCGACACAAAGAGAGAGAAAGAGCCAGAAAGCGAGCGAATTCGTGCCGGTTTTAGGCATTTTTTTTTTCTTAACAAGCTGTTCCGCAAAGTATTCAGCGCCAAGCGTCTTTCGCGCGCCTCCAAAGTGTCTCTCCTTGTCTGAGTGAGTTCGGCTTAATTAGTGCCTGTATACACACACACACACACACACACACATATACACATCACATGTGTGTTGATTTTGAAGGTTTTAAATTGTAACATTTACACAGAAAGCGTGTTAGGCAAAAAAAAAGTGCTGCCAACCAACCACAACAGACAAACAAGCGAACTTTCGTACGCGTTGCCAACTTTGGGGGCAACAATGCCACGTTATAAATTTGATAACGAAAACCCACAATTTGGTCTAAGCCAAAACTTCTCTTCCCACGCCTCTTCGCCTCTCTCCATCGCTCTGTGCGGGCAATGCGCCAGTTAATTAGCTCATAAAGTATGCAATATGGCCAACAATTCGCACCTTGGGCCAAAAAGGTGAACACCTCGCAGATCCCCCCACCCTTCCAGCTGAGTCTGCTCCTCGCCAGAGTAGCCTTTCTAACCAAATTAAATAATTGAGTGCCAAAGCAACAACGAAATATTAAAACAGATATTTACACAGAAAAATAACCAGCGGCGAGACGAAAATAGAAAAAACAAAATTGAAGGCAATATTTGGCATCACTTGAGCAAAGAATACACTGTAATTTCATATTTACTAACAATAAAGGGGGTTCTTGATATGAATTTAATAATCTAACTTACAGATTTCAATAAATTTAATAGTGTTAAATTGTTTTTATTTGCCGTCTCTTCTTAAGTTGCCAAGCAGCTCTAACAAGCAGCCCAAGCACTCTTCTGTTCTCCCCTCTCCTCTCGTTTCTTTTATGTATACCTCATAATAAATGTTAGATAGGCAAAACACGGCAACTGCAAATCAAGCTTTGAATTCCTTTCATGTCTTTGTGATGTTATTACTGTTGTTGCTGTTGTTGCTGTTTTTACTGTTGTTGCTGTTTTTACTGTTGTTGCTGTTTTTACTGTTGTTGCTGTTGTTGCTTCTCTTTTGTCATGTATTGCAGACGAGCAGAGCTTCTGAAGTTTATGAACTTTGTAATTACACACTTTATTAATTTATGCGCTGCGGGGGTGTCGGGTGCGAGGGTCAAAACTTGTGCCACAGCCGAGCGAAACAAAAATATTCCGAACTCAAGAAAAATATGACTTGGTAGAGACAAAAAGGAATTGCAAGAAGGCGAATGTAAAAGAGGCGGTAAATTACAAGGAACAGGAACAGGAACATGACAACAACAGAGGGAGGGTGCTGGGGTATGGAACAGAGAACAGAGAACAGAGAACAGAGGACAGAGAAACAAAAGCAAAATGACAAAAATGTTGACAGGTGGCTTTTTGCTGATAAATCTTACAAATTGTGCAGCATTTTTTCAATGATCCCAGATAGCAGCAGAAATATTAATGCATGAATATTATTTATTTATACAGATTAAAGACGAAGGCAAAGCGAACCCCAAACAAAACCAAACAATACAAGAACAATTAACTATCTTTGGCACGTCGAACATTGCATTCCCTTACAGACCTAAAATAAAAATATTGATCGATAATTTCTCTGACTGATTTTGATGATTTTGAAAAAAAATTGGTTATATCCGAGAACTCATCATGCGATGTTTTAATTGTTCTAATGCCAGATAAATGATCTTGTGTTCCAATCCCGCTAAATTTGGTATTGCCTTTAGCAAAAAGTCGAATTTATTTCAAGTTTCATCAAGAAAAGCAAAAAATCGCATAGAAATATAGAGAAAAATTGATATTGGTATTTTAACTCGAGTAATGATGCTGAGCTTATATATATATATATATATATATTGATTACATAGTTGATGGGTTCGGCGAAATTTCCTTCAAAGCGTTGCAAGCTTAACTAAATAATTTGTATGCCCACCGCAAGTGTATATGGAAAAATTCATTAAAGTTTGCACGACTGCAATGTGGAAATTTTTTTAAAAAGCTGCTGCATCATATTTTTTCAGGAATCATCCTAAATTTTTGAACAGCTTAGCTTAAGCTCGTTGAGCTTAAAAATTTACATTTATGGTTGACGTTTTTAAAAGCTGAATAGGATTAATTTGCCAAAGGTTTATAATCGTTGATAAGGACATATAAGAACAACATTGGTACAGATGGTGTTTTATAAAATAAGGCACTTGAATTTAATGAAAAACAAATATAAATATAAAAATGATAATTATATATATATATTAATGGCTTATTTTATATATAATTTAATTTGGCAATTTTGGTTGGCTTGTAAAATGCTGTTTAAAAATTGTTTACTTTTCTTACTGCATGCAAATAAATAAATAAAAATTAATTTCTTATCAATCGTTGGTCAAATTGCAAGCCAAAAATGTACAAAAACCTCACTAAAAGTAAATTAAAAAAAAAAACAATTTCTATCATAACAGTTTGAATTGCCGTCGGCTCTTAATTAAAATACTGCGATTTATGCACTTGACAGTTATTTAAATGTTCATCAAATAGTCAAAAACAAAAAGACTGCTATCTACATTTTGTGCTGGGTGCAGGCAACTGTAAGTATTTATTTGAATATATATATATATATATATATATATATATATATATATAATAGAATTTTCTTCCTGGTATCTTGTGAAGGCAGTCATGAGAAAAAAGGAAATGTAAATTGATATACGGCAATTTATTTGATATCAATTTCCGAGCATTTGTACGTTGATCAACAGACGACATTTAGAATTTAATTAAAATGCAAGTACTGAAAATAATGTCCAGCAAAATATTTCTAAGCTGGCAAGAGATAGATAGAGAGAGAGAGAGAGGGAGAGAGAGAGAGGAAGAGAGAAAGAGAGAGAGAGAGTGATGGCAACAACAATAAAGTGGTCAACAAATTTCTGGGCTTGTGCTGTGTGTGTGTGTGAAAATTGTCTTTATATTTGGAGTTCCAAACACCAGTGGAATATTATTTTATATACTGAAACTCTCATTCCAATAACCCCCGCCCCTCCTTCCCAACACTCATTTCGTGCTTCCCTCGAAGGTGTCACAAAACTGGTCAGTTTTCGAAGTCATCTTTCAGTTTTTTGGTTGGTTTTGTATTTGGCACGTGCTTCAAAAACACTGCACTTTTTATACCCCTGCAGAGAGGCATTCAAGGTGTTATAAATTGTAAGGTGATGTCATCGACCCTATAGAGCATATATATATTCTTATCGATATTTTTGTCTGTTCCTAAACAATAAATTGCATAATTTTAAGGGTGTTTCTTACTGAGACAGTCGTTTATTAGAATATAAATAATAATAAATATATAATAATATAAATAGAATATAAATAAGATTTGCATAATATTTGTCGGCCGGCTGACTTCCGTACAAAAAGGGTACATTTTATTCGGCGTGCCAAACTATTCATTCACTCTTGTTTTTTGTAGCTCTCTTTGTGTCACTCTGCTTTGGGGCTTATAACTTAGTCGTGTAATGTGCTTGTCTCTTTCTCTCTATCTCTGTTCCTCTCACACACACACTCACGAGAACTGCTGCAGTTTGTTTCGTTTGTGGAAGTTGCAGGGGCACTGCAGGTGAGAGACACAAATTATGGCGCCCAAATGGCGTGCAACTATTTCAGTGTCACATTTCCTTTTGGGCAGCGTAATAAAAATGGTCAACTTATTATTTATCCGCCAGGTGCCAAAAACATCCGAGAAAGTAGCAAGTCACTGAACCGTTGGAACAGTCAGCTACAGCATACAGTTCGAGATCTTAAGCCATTATTAAGCTATATGTCTGTAAAATAGAAAAAAGTTCTGACACCCTTCTCAAAAATCAAGAGCATTTTATAGACATATATTTATAGATCTTTGTGAATCAACTGATTATTAAGTACATTTGTTAAGTTAATTTTGCATAAAAAAAAAAACAACTGTGAATTATGTAAATCAAATAAATTAGCTAAAGGCCAACTAATAACTGTGGCATAATTGAAATAAAAGCTAATTGACAAAAAAACACAAACTATCACAAAATCAATTTGAGCCAAATAAAGCGAAGGTGAGGCGAGGTGAGGAGAGGGAAGGTGTAGAATTATTGTGAATATTTTTGGTTTTTTTTGGGTTTTGCGTTGCAATTGTTGCAATGAACAAGTAGAGTGTGCGTGTGTGTGTGTGTGTGTGTGTGGGTGATGTTTAATTGATTTGAATGACCACAAAATATAGCCGACTATATAAATTTGTACATATGTACAAAAATGCATGCATATAGTGTGTGCATCTATTAATAATGTTTGGCCACAATTTTATGTTTTACGTTTCATTCCATGCCATTTCATTTTATTGTTCGTTTCCCTCTGCCCATCTGCCCCCGTCTGTGGCAGTGCAACCATGCCACAAAAGCCCTTCCGTTTGATGGAGCCATTGCCATTGTCAGATGGGGAATTATTCGTTTATTCGCATTACAATAAAAGCCACGAAATATGAAATATTGATATAACAGTCTATAGATTTATCAGTCAGTCAGTCGGTCAGTCAGTCGGTCAGTCAGTCGGTCAGTCAGTCAGTCAGTCAGTCTGTCAGTCAGTCAGCCAGTTGCTCTGCCAATCCGCCTATTGTACTCTGTCTGCCATTCAATTCCATTCAAGCCCAGCATCGATGTACGCATTTATTAATTAAAATTGCCGCAGATGGTTGCAGCAACTGCAACCTGAGTCTGAATATAAATGTTTTTTTTTTTTATAACCTGTTCTTCATTAAGTTAAATTTGTAATATTTTTTTTTAATACATACATACATATAAATTAAGTATACATATTAAATAAAGTAAGCGGACAATTTATGCCGGAAATTCATACTGGAAATCGCTTCGGTTATAAATATTTAAAGTCATATAACCTGTATTCCAAAAATCGAAAGTTGGATTTGTTAATTCTGTTGAAGGCTGTATTTATGGCTGCAAGCACATGTGTGTTAATGTATGTAAGTGTGTGTAAATGTATGTAAATGTATGCATCTACATCTATTAAATACCTTTATGTGCATGTTCAAATTGTGCAGGTCATTCAAGTGAAACTGACCGAGTGGGTTAGTTGTGAATTTCATATTTATCAAATAAATTGCACAAGCAAACACACACACACACACACACACACACACAAAGCTTGTCGCACGTGTCGTATGAGTAATGCATAAATCGTCTCCGCCAGTTGACGTCACATTTTATTGCCACATTGCAGGCTAATTATGGCAAATCAACGGCAACTTTTCCGTTTAACATGTTATACACACACCTTCAGTTACACACCCACACACACACACACACACATCCATTCAGCTGAGTGGGTTTCGGTGTGGCAATCATGAAGCTCATTCGATCGTGCTACGAATAATTTCCGCTTTAATAAATTTTACAACACAAGATGCGATTTGCAATGTGATTTCAACAGCAGCAGCAACTAAATGCATATTCATGTGCACAACACTTATACACACACACACACACACACACACACATACAGACACACATGTCCCCCGACCCTCCCATCTACTATCCAGCTGACTATTTATGTATATGCACTTTTACATTTATTATGTATACAATTTTAACAGACGCAAACATTTTGCAAAAGTAATTTAAAAATTTTGCAGTTTCATGGATTGCCACAGTGGAACTACTTTTTTTCAGCGCAATTTTTTTTCCGGTATTTATTTTGTGAAACTTTTGACTTTGAGCATTATTTTTATTATACAATAGAGATTCATATTTTGAATACCCCGAAATCATTAAAAATGGGTACAAATTATTTTAAAACCATTGAAAGAAACATAAGAAAAAATTTCGATTCCATATAATATATATATATATTTTTGATCATGATCAAAAGCCAATTAATTTTAGTCAAAAAAGCCGATTTCAGAAACGTTGGCTAAAACTTCAAATGATGAAGATGTTCTCGTTTAATGGCACCTTTTTAAATATAATTTTTTGTATCGATAATATATATATGTGATCAAATTTTAATCATTCGTAAAAGTTCATCAAGTTTTTTTAAATATATTTTTATCTGAGTTGTCTTGTGATATTCTTACGTGATTTTTATCTTTGTACATTTTGTACTTTTGTCTAACATTTCTGCTTGGCTATTTTTGCCAACCAACTAATTTGGCTGTCATTTTGATTGATTTCTATATTGGGATTTTCGTAGTGAACTTAGTTTAATATTATAGACTGATGACAGATAGTTGCTATAAGAACATGATGGAGATATATTACGCGAACTGATTCAACTTAAGCACTCGACAGATGCTCTCGATGGGTGGCAGGGCGGTGAGACGGGCTGAATAATTGACACATCGCAGACAGATTGCGAGATAAAGAGAGAGTGAGAGAGAGAGAGAAAGAGAGAGTGTGAGAGAGAGAGAGACGGTGAGAAATAAAGTTACTCTACTTGAGCCATTGACATTGTCAAGCTACTTTAATATCAACACAAGTGCATGTGAATGTACACACACACACACACACACACACATATATATATGTATATATACTTTTCCCTTAGTGACAGCTGCCAGAAAGTGGCAAACTGCTGCAGTTCGTCCTTCCTTGCTCCTTCCTTGGGATGTCGCGACGACCAAGTTGTTTTTCAATCTATTTTTTTTCTTTGCTTCCACTAGTCGAATATGCTCAAAAGCAATCAAAGCAGTCAAATGGAACCCTTACGTGGATATTCCGAACCGAATCCAACAACCAAATCTCAGCTCAAAACGTCGCCAAGGCCAAAATGAATAAACGCAAAGCGACGCATGACTGAATGCCAGCCAATGCCAAAATGCCAAAATGCCAAAATGCCAATGAATATGTGAATTTCATGTGCGCCTTGTTCGACTCACAACTTGGCTAATAAAAAGGAAAAATAACTGTTATAATGAGAGCTAACATTACAATGCTGCAAAGAGGAGGCAATTGCCAATCCCAGCAGACAGCATGATGTATCTTTCCTATGAGATTTACCAGGAATTTTGTTTACTTTATTATTGCCTTTTATTAAGTTTTTGTTTCAAATTCAAACTGTTATATTTTCGCCAATAATTAACTAAAGTCTTAATTGTATTATATTAATTATATAATTAAATTAATTAAAGCAACGCACTTGCAATCTATAAAGAAGTCTGGGCAAATAATATAGCCACGATTTCAACAAGAAACTGAGATATATTTATATTTAAATGGATAAATGAATAAATATCCATTTGTGTGATGATTTTTAGGCACTGCATAGAGCAACAAAAAAGAAGGAAGCTGAAGCAGGTAATCAGATCGGAAAAGGAACCATTCAGAACCTGAACTGAAACTCTAAATTTTTTTTAAGAAGCAATAACTGGAACCGATATTACCAATGGTAAACTACGAATACTAAATAGAATATAGAAGAATATGTAAAATTTGGTCTAAAGTCGATGTTCAATATTCATTGAACAAATTTGAACTAAACTGAGTAAGAGAGAGAACAAGAGAGGCAGAAGAAGACAGACAATCAGATGCCAAATGTGACATAGGCAAAAATTTCAAACTCAACACCAATAACCACACGCACCCCCCCCCCCTCCCCCCTCCTACCCCCTCCACCCATCACCAACCAACCAAAGCGAATCACCAAGCAAGATTGGAGTGGAAGTGGATATTGTTGCCTAAATGCCTGTTTTGATCCCTAGGAAAATTTAAAGCACATGGCAACGCCCCTCAATCCTCTTGGCCTATGTTGTCAGCGGGGGAATGGGGTTCTTAAAGAGGTTCGTATCGCTAGGCTGGAATAGCCAACCACTGCGCCCACTTCTGTGAAAATTGTAGCCAATCATGATATAATAGATAAAAACTGAAAATAGTTCAAGTGGATAAGGCCTAAAGAGTTATGCACAAAAGGCCACGTTAAGGTGAAGCTGCAGCCAGAGAGAGTGAGAGATGGTGAGGGGAGGGGGAGAGAGGATGGGACAAAGAATGGTAATGGATATGAGTCGAGTTGTACAAAACCACTTCAAGAGCTCCCCCAGGATTGATCTGTGCTAAAGCCTGGGCTAATAGTGCTCAGCTGGTTGCATGGTGAAAAGGCTAAAGGGGGCCAAGGGTCAAAGGGGCCAAGCAGTTATGCCAACAACAACAATAACAACAATACATGTGGAAGAAAAAAAAGAAGAAATTCAAGGAAATATTCTGAAGGCTTTATCCTCAGTGCACTTGACCAAACAGATACCCTGTAATCAATTGAAATGCGAGGATTGTTTTTTTTTCCCCCGTTACCGGAACACCGGGGAACCGGGCTGGAACAGAAATACGACACGATTGGACAGTCTGATTAATCATTTATATATATATATATTTATATACAATGAGGTAGATTTCCATTTTGTTAGCTTATCGATAAGTATAAAACAGAGATTAAAGCGCACCGTAATCAAAGTGTACTCCTCCAGAGCAATAGACAGGTTCGGTTCCATAATCGATATATGCGTCGATAGCTTCTGCTTAGGTATACAAAAAAATGTGTTATGGATTGGAAGTAGAAGTACAGGATATGCGTTGCACGAGGACACTTGACGCTCGCTCGGCTCGCGGCAATATGGCAAAGGGATAATATTGCGGCAACATGCCCAAGACAACCAGATACAAGGACCACAAGGCTTGCTGGATAGACCCAACACGATGTTGCAACAGACACACACAAGTGAAGCAAACCATTTGCCAAATCTCAGCCATTCTCTTGATGTCATTGTCGTCATCATCGTCAAAGTTTCTGATGATGACGGAAATTGATAAGCCCGCAGGAGGTGTGTGTGTGTGTGTGTGTGTGTGAGAGGGGGTGGGACGAGATTGCTAGGCGCAATCAGGGACAACAGGGAAATGGGTTGGGTTGCGTTACAATAACCGAAATCAAAATCAAAATCAAAATCAAAAATTGAGCAGCTTTTGATGACAGCTTAAGTTGCGAAAAGCGGATTCGATTCTCGGGCAATGCCAATGACCTCTCATCGATTGTAGTCAGGTGGTGGGTGGAAGGGGGGCGATGGTTGGGGTGTGTGGATTTTAGGAAGGGTAGTTCAATGTGGGTTTGGGGTAATAGACGTTTGCTGCCTTGCCTTTAATTGCCACTGCAGGCGCTTGGATTAACGTTTAACCCCAGCAACCAACGTGCAGCATGAATTAATCAAATTGCAAAATGTGGCAGGCAGCAAGCAGCAAGCGGCAAGCGGCAAGCAGCAAATATGAAAACAGAAACCAGTAAGAAGACAACAACAACAACAACAACAACAACATTTTTCCTCCTTTTTCTTTTCTTGACAGACGAGTAGAAAAGGGTGCGGGGCAGCAGTGGAACGCGAAGAAAATCTGTTCTGTGCACACTAATGAGCAAAGCGCGCACACACCCACACACACACAAACACACAAAATATGGCAGTGGTATAAAGCCAGTAAACAACGAAGAAGAAGTATAAGAAAAAAATGGCGATGCTATTTTTATAAGAGTTAAAACAAGCAGGCGAAAAGAAAAAACGACGACAGCGAATAAATTGTAAACTTCACAGCTGAGAACCCATTGCAAGCTGAGACAGAGACAGACACAGAGACAGACACAGAGACAGACACTGAGACGGAGACGGAGACAGAGACAGAGAATAAGCTGAGAAGCGGGAGGGGAGAAGCAGCAGATTGCAATGACGCCACTTAATGATAGTTGGTTATTATGATTAATTGGCAGTCGGTGACTTGAAAGTGGCCCAAGTGGCAAAGGGATATATCATACCTCTGATAATAAATGATTTAAATAGAGTGCGAAATATTGTTGTGCCAGCCTTGAAGCAAGTAATGAAAACCACCTTCGCAAAATCATAGAAAAATTCGCAAACTTTTATACGTAATGAGAATCGTGTGGAAATAAGTAAACTTTTCTTGGCACCAACTTCTGTATGTAGGGTGAATTAAGCAATTTAAATAAATGCATTTTAAAGTGATGCATGATTTAAATGATTTAATTATCTTTACGAACAGGTGTGAATAAATAATAATATATTTATAATATTTGCAAATAAAGTTTGTGTTATTGTCATATTTATATGATTAAATGTATATTTTGTTTTTTTTGAATCAAAGCAATTGTAAAAACAAACTTTTTTTAGGACACAAGTCACATTTTGTTCATTCGATTTACAGAGTTGCCTTTTAAGCTCGACTGCATTTTAAGAGTTAAAATTTGTTTTGCTTGCCACTCGCATGTTGCCGCAAACACTGAGAAATGTCGTCGACTAATTGCACTCTGTGTGTTTGACTGAGTCTGTTTCCCTGTTTCATAATGGGGTTAAGCAATGCTTAATCCAAAGGGGCGATAAGTGTGTGGTGTGATCGGGATGCGGGTGCAGAGAGGCAGGAGCTGACAGGTAGACAAGATTTAACGCCTGTTAAACAGGTGCAGGCAAAGTCACAATCAGAGTCAGGCTACACTCGGAAAAAATGCACCCTACTCACTTTATTTGCAATTCTGAAACTGTAGCTTGTGGCTTGATCAAGATTTATTTTTTGCCTTATTCTAATTTTAATTCATCGTTTTTTTTCCTTAGTTGGTTAGTTTTTTGCTCTCTTAATTAAAGCATTTAACAGGAATATTTAATGTTTCCACAAAATAACATATTTAATAAAATTACATATTAAGAAAGTTTCAAATAGTTTTTCGTTTGATAAGGTTTTAAATAATAAATTAAACTAAATTCATATAATGTTTTTAAAAAAGATATTTAATTGCTTATATATAATTTTTTTTATATATTAATATTTTTTAAATTAAAAAATATTCTTGAAGGGAATACAAGCCTCTATTATATGGGTGTGTCGCTATGGGGTAAACATTTCTAATTCTACAAAAATCTTTTGGTTAGCTGAAAAATGATTTCGATAAGAAATAAAACGAGAAAATTCGTAATTCGATTTCATTAAATTTCAAATATATAGATAATATAAAATTTGTTAGCTAATATTATAAATTAATTCCAACAAATTTCTGAACTTCAATTCCGACTAAAATCTAATATAGATTACGAAAAGGCGGGCTGAATTTTTTAAAGTGTAGGGCTACCAGGCTTGCTGTTGAGTTGAGTTGATAATTGTGGCACGGGGCATGCAGCATACGCGTGTCCAGCTCAACAATTCGTTGCTCCTTGTTGTGTTTGTTGTTGTTGTTGTTGCTGTTGTTTTTCTACTCTTTTCCTATTTTTTTTGGTTTTCTGCTGAAAAAATGAAAACATTTGTATGCAAACTGGGCACCTCTTGTTTTTGTTGACTTTCATTTAGGCTTCTAGTTTCTATTTTCGTAGTAGCGCCTCCCACTTGTTGTTGTTGTTGTTGTGTTGTTGTTGCGTTGTTGTTGCGTTGTTGTTGCTCTTGTGATTTGTGTGGCTTTCAAATTGCGAAACTCGCGGAAGCTGACATTTTGTTTGGCGACGAGGGGGGAACTCACCGAGAAGAACTCTATTGTTTGGGGCATGCCCTACATAGTCGGCTAGGTTTCGACGTCTAAATATCCACAGCCGGCGTGACAGTGCATAGTACACTGCTCAAAATAATGCGTACCCAACATATATATTCAAAAGCGAAATATATTTTCAAATCGATATTATTTAGCCATATGAAAATAAAATTATAATTTTTAGTTAAGCAATTAATATTTCACGTTCACAAATGGACATTTTTTAGCTATAAATAAATACAAATTCTAATTAAGTCTCCAAGTTTAGAAATAAGCAAATTGATGTTGTTTGTTTATTTAAGTTGTTGTTGTTTTTGGTGTTTGTTTTTTGTTTTTGTTGCTGTGTAGAGCAAAAAGCCATTTGCATTTGCATGCAGCGTGTGTATTCCGTGCTCCGCTGCAGGCCGTTGCCCGATTGGGGCGGGTATGGTGGTGGGGGAGTGTTAGCCAGGTTTTTGAGCTTAATGGCATTGACACCTACAACTCTCTGCATTGTTGTTGTTGTTGTTGTTGTTGTTTTTCTTGCTGCTGTTGCTTATCGAGCGCTGGAATTGCGATTTGTTGCCATTTGCTGTTGTTGCTGCCGCATAATTTAACTCCAGCTGTTGTGGCACATGTGTGTGTGTGTGTGTGTGTGTGTGTTGTTGTTGTAGCTATCCATGCATTGATTGGCATAAAGCAAGCACATATGCCGGCAATTGTTGTGCGTGATGGAATATGACACAACACAGGAGAAGTTGCACGCTCAAATGGCAGAGGGAAATGCGCTCAAAACCAAAACAGCAGCTTTTCTCAAGTGGCATTTTCATTGTTATTTGACTGCTGTTGTGGTTGAGCGGAGTGTTTTGGGTAAGGGGGGTGGTGGTGTCATGTTAACTGAATGTCTGTTAAGTTAACTGATAACAATGCTGTTGCATAGACAGCATAGCCTGCAACACTTGCAACACAATTTCAATTAGTAAGCTGGCCAACAGAAGCAATACAGTTAATCAATACAAATATGGAATATCCTGCTAGAATTTCAAGTGCAGTACAAAAAAGTTAAAAAAAAAACAACAACAACTTATTTTATATTTTATTTTATATTACATTCCACTCATGGCAATAACTGAAATCGCAATATTCATATATAATACCTGGATTATCTCATTTAATGAATATTAATTAAATATCCAATTAAAATTTGAGTCATATATACATATATATATATATAGATTTATGTATACATTTCAAAGAAATAATCATTGTGTCCATTTCGAGTAGAATCCATACGAAGCAAACTAGTTTGAAGAGGTCTGAAATGAAACTTATCAATTTGCAAATTACACAAAATGTGTATTGAAATATTTTCTGATTCGCAAATTATTTGTACTTTTTCTGCAATACGCAAATTTAATGTCTATGGTTTTGTGTATGTGTGTGTGTGTGTGTTTGTGTGTGCATGACATGTGTATAATGTGTATCACACCATCATATTAACACACAATCTCATGCAGCAAGCAAACAGTTTTCTTGGCCACATATTTTTATTTCGCAGTTTTTTTATTCTACTGTATCTGTTTTTTTTTTGTATATATTTTTTTTTAGCAATACCAAATTCAATTTTCTGCCATTCGCAATGCACCGCAGAATGCATCTCTCCGTGCACAAATGGAGCAGTCGTCCATACCCCTCCACAATGCCACCCACTGCCGGCAATATCAAAAACCGAATCCGTGGTACATTTGCAATACAAATGCAAATTGGCCGCAGGCATTCAACCAGGCGTTCTATCTATATATGTGTGTGTGTGTGTGTGTGTGTGTGGTGAATGTGGTGTGTGGTTTGTGTGTGCCTAAGTAATATATATGCACTAACAAAAAATAAAGAGAAGTTTGTATTCGTCATATTCCATAAATATCTTTTTGGTAATAATTATAAAATAAATCAAAATATTTTGTTATGCTATATCCCCATCTTAGATCACTCCTGGCATTATCTTTACATAACTGCTTTTTAGCTTAAATCAAAATAAAAAAAATAATGCACTACTAAAATTCACTCGGAAAATAGCATATTTTTTCCATTGACTAAAAACGAAAATTCATTCAAGATTTGTACTTGAAAGTTGTTGTATAAAAGGTTCTGAATTCAATTGCAGAAATACTTGAATTTTGCTTTTAGTGTATGTGTGTGTGTGTGTGTGTGCACATACATATGAACATGCACATGTCGAATTGATTAAACAAATATTTACCAATGAACCACATCCGCCCAGTTGTTGGATATATTTCTTTTGGCAGGCTTTTCACTATTCTCTTTTTAATCCTCTTTCCATTAAAAATTAGTGCACAGGGTAAATACATTCAAATATAACTGTAATCTGGTCATGTCTGTCTGTTTGCGTCTTGTTCTCATATATCTTATAAGCAGTTTGATCGGTGAAGGATGCACATTCATTTTAAAGTGAAAATATGTGTTAAATATTGTAAAAATTTTGAACAAGCCTAGAATTCACACGATTAAAATTAAATGTTGATAACAATAAGGATATAGATTAAAATAAAGTATATAGATTAAAGGGATGACAAATCTTTATATGGTGCTTCAGTAATCTGGCTAAAGCTATATATTATATATATATTTAAATATATATGTTATAGATATCTACCCCAAATTATAATAATAATGATATATATATAATATATATATATATATATATATATATATATTAACATATTATTAGCTATATTAAAAATTTTCTGCCCCTCTTTAAATCGTGGCAAGCTAAATAGCCGCTGATTTATGTACTTTAAATTGGGATTGTTATTTATTAATATTTTTATGGTTAAGTAATTTTTTGTACCATTTTTTCTTACTGAAGAGAAGAAGGAGAAGAGGAGCTTTTACTTGCTTTAGGCTCGAATTCTTATCATTACTCAATTTTCCATTTTATTCGTAGGGTTACATAAAATGAATGAAATGAAATAAATTAAAATACTTATTTGTTGTGGCTGAGTCGATGTGGCAAATCTGTTTTTTATTTCTATTTTTTATGTTGCTGTTGGCTTACAATTCTGAGCAATGCATTGCGTAAAGGGAAAGAAAAGCGATGTTTTTTAAGAGTAGCCAATTAAGATGATTTTACATTTTACACTCACACACGAGAACAGTTGATAATGAGTTTAAGGAATGAGCAAATATCAGATAATATATCACATTAGATCAAAGTTGAAATCCTCAACCGTATCTGATTACAGGATGTTCTCCAATCTGGCGCTCGAATTTATTTGTATCTGTTTTGTTATTGTTGCAATTACCGTAATGCCAGTGGCCTTGAAAAGTGTGAACACCATAAATGTGGGCATGGGGGAGGGGGACGGATGGTGTAGGGATGGGGGACTGGGGCAGGAAGAAGTTGGGCGGTTGGAATTTGCTGGGCTGAAGGGAGGATTGCACAATTTGTGTGTATGAAAATTATTCTTCATTATATGAATTTTGATGAAGCTGCCACAGCTGCTGCTGCTGTTGTTGTTGTTGTTGTACTTTTCTGACTGTTGCTTGGTCAGTTTCAGTTTGAGCTGCAACTGTTTGCTGGTTGTGGCTGCCACTCGTGGCACTTGCTACAGCGATGTGTTTTGGCTTAGCGCCTGACTTCTGTCCCAGTTTCCATTTCTAGCCACGTTAATAAATTGCTGTGTGTGGTTGACTTCAGTGTGTCTCCTTGCACACACACCCCCCCCCCCCCCACCACCCTTCCAACCACTTTCATCATTCTCTCAGTCTTTTTTCTTTGTGTGTATGGCAGCTGCCTTGCCGGGCATTGTCGGAATTGGTGACACACTTCATTTTGGATGCCACATGGCACTCGTCCGACTCATGAATTTGCTTCATCAAGACCCAGGCAACGGCATCCCCGAATCCCACAACTTCAGCTCTACGATGATAACGATGGTTCGGTGGCTTCTGCTGCTGCGGCTATTTCTGCGGTTGACGCTGTGGCAAGGGGGGCGGGGTTGCAAGCAGTGAGTTGTTGTCTTGTTGGCAGGACAACTGCAAATTTTGTGCCACATTCCAAATGCTTAGAGATGGGAGCACTCCTTAAGCCGCCCTCGGCGAGGACTTGCCGCACATGAGTCACGATTCACACTCACAAAAAGCAAGCCTGAGTCAGCGATATTTTTAGTTAATTAGTCAATATATAATGAAATCAATTCGAATATCGATTCGGTTTGACATACTGGGAAAATCGTTGAGAACAACAAATGATTTAATTATATTGAAAATATTTTTGTAACTGGCAATTTGGGGAAGAACGTAAAAGTCCAGAGTTCATCACTAGCACAGATGTAGCTGTTGTGAAAAAGAGAGAGAGAGAGTGTGAGAGAGAGAGATGGAGAGAGAGGGAGAGAGATGGAGAGAGAGGGAGAGAGATATATGGAGTTGAAGTTATGACATGTGTCAAATGTTGTTAGTGCACTGAGCGCCTCTGTTTGTTGTTTGTTGTCTAGATGCATTTCAGTTGGCAGCAACAGCTGCTGTTGTCGAGAGTGAAGGCCATTAATACAGTGTCTAACTTTTGGTATTGCCATGACAGCAGCACACGCACAAATGCACACGCACACTCGCACACACACACACACACACGCACACACACACGCATATATTAGGCTTAACAAATGAATTGCAGCAGTGGACTGAAAAACCAGTTGCAGCAACGGCTGCCTGAATAGCAAGGAAGTGCAGAGAAGTTCGGGGAAGAGTAGCGGTGGTCCGGGAGACAGGTCACGTTAATAAAATGAGTGCACTCTCCCCCAATCCCCCTCCCCCACCCCCTTTCCCATTCCCTCCTCTGTGCCACTGCCTCATTGCAATGCAAAGCAACGAATGGCGTCCGGCTCAATTTCCATTTCCATCTTCATTTCTCGCAACTGTCGTTGCTCATTTTTATTTTAGTTTTCCCTCCTTTTTTTTTTGAAGTCTAAATGATGATGAATAGGCTGCGGAATGGCACTGCATCTGCAACTGCAACTGAAACTAGGAATTGGGTTGAAACTGAAACTGAACCAGCCGACCTGGCTGTGCTGCTAACTGTTGCAAGTACAACTGCCTTGGCCTGGTGTTGACAACAACTAGCAACTCGGATTTATTTGGGTTAGAGTTCTTGCCTTGAGTATATCTTTAATAAGGCCTAAAATCAGCAAATGTCTCAATTGAATTTACTCACAAATAATAAACAATGGGTGGCGAAAAATTGAGTAAACAATTTATTTGAACTGCTCAAAATGGGAAGAGATATGTATATTTTTCAAAAAGGTTTCAACTTTAATTTCGAGAAAATTTATTGTAAGTATATTTGAGAAAAAAAACATCAAAGTGTCTGTTAAAAATCGAATATTCAGAATCGGCATAAAGACTAAGGGACATGCATATGCACAATCTGAATATACCCGATATGGATGTGTATTATTTTTGAATTCTAGGCCATTTGGAAATGCAGCAAAAAATTGAGAAAATTGAAGATTGCGTTTTTTTTTTTGCAATTTTCCCAGCGATTCGCTTTGGCAATTGCAGAGACTACATGCGTCTCTGCGCAACACACACACACACACACATGCATACACAGAGCAGGTAAGTCCTTCCTCTCCCCCCCACATCCATTAAAAAGATGATGCCGCACTGCCATCAAATTGGAAAATATGTCAGTGTCAAAATTTGGTGTGTGCTTTGTATTATTTTTACCAGGTTTTTCAACTTTGCGCTCTTTTTTCCACTTGCAATATTTCTTGCTGCTGGCTTTTCTGGCTGGCTTGGCTGGCTTGGCTTGCTGTTTGCTGCTGGAGCTCAAACTCGTTATATGGGTGTCTTTTGCTTTTAAGGTTAACTAGAAATTGGAAAATTGCACTCAGCCGCAGCAGCAATAATAATAAAAGCAGCAACAACAGCAACGAGTGACAAGGTGTGGAAAGTTAAACGTGCCAAAGATGTCAACTTGCAAAAACTGTAGGCGAAAACTATCTCTCTCTCTCTATCTCTCTCTCTCTCTGTCTCTCTCTTTTGCTCGCTTTCTTCTACTGGTTGGGATTCACACGTCTAGCATTGACAATGATGTTTGCAAAAACAGCAACATTCGGTAACAATTGAAAACGAATGTCCGAAATGGCCAACGACAGTTGTTGCCACCAACAGCAACAAGAACAACAACAACAACAACAACAGCAACAACAACAACATTTGTAACTGAAACTGTTTGCCAGCTACACGGCAACAATTTTTAGCTCTGTTGCAATCGATGTCAACATGGATTAGAAACCATTTTCACAATGCTGCTGAAATATAGCTTTGAAATGTTTCTCTCTCTCTCTCTCTTTCTCTTTCTCTCCCTATCTCTCTCTCTCTCTCTCTGTCTCTTGGGATATTGGTAAACTTGAGTCGCAGCTAGCAAAAAGTTCCTGTATGCTTTTCAGGTATTGTTTGATTATGCAATTGTTGCATGGAAAAGTATTTCTGAGCTACTAGAAAATTGCAAGAAAAAAAATGCACAAGAAAAACGCTAGAAACTTGCCAAAAATGGCTTAAATTGTGTTGAGCTGAGTTGCTGCTTTAAGCTTGTTGCAATTTTCGAGAGTCAAATATTATTACTTGTGCAATTGAGGCAGCAGCATATTATGAAGTTGTTGGCACAGCATCAACTGCCGCACATTCACACATGCAACTCAACTCATACAGTGCGGGCTATCAAAATAGTACCAGCATTATTCAATGAAGATTATTGATAGAAAAAGTTCATTTTAAAAAGGCAAGAAAGACATCTGTGACAAAGTTAATATATTTAGGGCAGCTATAAGTAAATCCCATTAAATGTAGACATGGGGAAAATCAGATTTTAAATGCCCGCTAAAAAGTCAGTTAACTTGCCAATTGCCTCATCGAATCTACAAAACATAATATGTTGCGTTGATCCTGGATTAGATCCTAGAGAAATCTATTTTCCACTCGAAAGATAGAATAAAAACCTAAACCGCATAAAAACCAAGGTTTCTGGATAAGCTAGAGGCTTAAAGTCCTCCAATACTGTTACTATAAATATATATATATATCGCATATTTCTTATATTTGCGAAGTATTTATTATATTACACCTATTTAATGATTTGTTAATAATGAAGACAAAACACCTAATATAGAAAGTTGAATTGCTTATTTTTTTTTTAACATTTCCGCCTAAGCTGAGCGTGTGGCAAGGGGCAAGTGAGCACAGGCAGTGCCCCACACCTGGACAAAAGTGCAGTTTGCATCCCCAATGTATTCAATATATATTTGCATTTGTGTGTTGAAAAACTGTCTCCCTTAGAAAATGCACTAAAAAAAGATGACTTGTAATTCTGGTGCTCTTTGTGCAACCGCAGCTGTATCTGTATAAGTTGAGTATTTGATGCACAGTTGCAACTTTCAGTTTTTGCTGCTGCTTTCGGCCAAAAGCGAGTTGGCAGCACTGTTTATTTGTCTTTGCCGCAGCTGCTGTTTTCTGCCCGGAGTCGCAGCAAGTCTTTTGCCTCCATTTTGCAGTAATTTGGCAGCCATCAATGTGCTGAGCAGCGAAAACTATCTATCTATCTATCTATATATATATATATATAAGTGTATATATATATTTATATGTATGGCAGTCAGGATTAGGAATAACTTTATGGCAAACCCAGACGGCTGGCAGAATGGTGAGACGGGGGCTGAGGTGAAGGTTTTGTGGGAGGATGGGAATAAATTTAAGCTCGACCTGTTCCGAGTGCCATTGAGAAGTTTCAAGCGTCCCGGCAAAAGTTGGCTGCAGAGTTGTGCTTGGGCCAAGTTGCAGGTAACTCGCGCCCATAAAACAAACAACGAACGACACACACACACACACACACACACACACATTCAAATACACACTCAAACACACACACACACACACACCTCCTATGGGCAGACAGCGTCATTGTCGTTAGCAAATATATTGCCAAAGAGGATCAAAGAGCATTGCGCAGCACAAAATAATTGCTGTCTGCAGTGCTTTGGACCAAAAAAGACAAGAATTGAGATATAGACGAGAGTCAAGAGTTTGCATAATTTGTAGCTTACGCTCTCCTCTCCCTCTCCCTCCCACTCTGACAGTCTCTTTCTCTCCCTAACTCTCTCTCTCTCTCTCTCTCTCTTTCTAAGTGAAACTCCAGCCATGAGCTAAGTGCCCCTAATGTAATTTGTCATCTTTGGCCACGACAATAGGTGTTTTTCTCTCTCCTATTCTCTGGGAATCTCTCTCTCTCTCTCTCTCTCGTCGTCACTCTCACTCTCTTTGTGAAGTGCACTTTGTCAGTTTGCCATTATGCAAATGTTATTTCTTAACGGAGCAGCAGTCATCGCCTTTTCTCCAATAGTTGCTGCATAGAGAATAAAACTAACAAGTTTGCCAAACTTGTAGATACCCTTTAACACTGATCCTAAGGCAAATAACAGTAGATTTTAAGAGTAAAATTTTAATTATTTTTTCTTTCCGAAGAAGCAAGCAATTCACAAAAATAATTGCCTTTACAAATTGCAGTTAATCTTTGAAAGGCAAAAGCACATATCAATCAGAGAGTAAAGGAGAGCAACAGGGAGAACGAAATAGAGTAGGAGTGTAGGAAACAGAGAGCGCGAAAGAAAAGAGAGACAAAGACAGAGAGAGTGAGAGAGATAGCTCTTTGGGTTGCCTTAGAGAAACTTATAGAAGATATTGAAACGCACCACTTGAACATTAATCAGGCGAGAGACAAGCCAGTTGGCAACACTGCAGAGACTTCTATCGCAAAGGAAAGGGAAAATGGGGGGGTTGGGGCTGGAAAGTTGATAGGGTTGAGGGGGGGGAGGGAAGCTGCAAAGCAAAGTCTGTCAAAGGCAATGCTGAAGTTTTGCAAAGCCTTAAGCTGCCGATTGCAAGGATCTCTTTTCCAACTGAACCCAACCACTTGCCACACACACAGATACAGATACTCACACACACACACACACACAACCACACAGTATCCGTACGCCTGCCCTTGTCCGTCGACGCAAAACCTTTACACAAGCGTCAGAGAAATCCCTGCAGGCTACAAAGCTAAAGAACAGAAAACTGACAAGAAAAAACAATACAAAAAAAATGAAATAAAAACACAAAGCAAGAACAAAGGTTTTCATTGACTGTATTATACCCTGTGAATTTCAGAACTATCGCGGGGTATCTGCGGGTTAAGCAACTTGGCGAACTTTCTTTCTTTCATTCCTTCAATAGAAATGATAATGTTTTATGATTTATTTAGTATTCTTAAACAGGCTTAAACAGAACTGGTTACTGACTGGTCGGGCACATTGCGACTCGTTTTTTTTTTGCACAGGAACTGAGAAGCTCTATTTCTCTCTCTCTCTGTTATGTCTCTTCTCTCTGTCACTCCCCTATCTCTCCACTGCTCAGCATTTTAAATGCGCACAGCGAGCGATATCAAAATCAAAAAATAAATACTGACTAAAAAGATGCTGAAACCGATAATAAAACTCAATAAAATGAAAACAAAACGAAACTTTAAATTGCGGTTTTTGTTTCTTATAAGCAAAAATCAGAGTGTTAAATTGGAATCGTAACTTTCACGAATAAAATTTAAAAACCACTTACAACAACTTAACTGGTTTGTTCTTTTGGCATCACAGCGGAACCGAATGCCACAAAAAACAAACATAGAAACAATTCATAACATTTACTGAAATCTTTCGAATTAATTTTAATGCCATATATCATTTTATCAATATTTTAAATATATATGTTTTTAAATGTATTATTTAAAAATTAAGTTAGAATCAATCAAATTCCAATATGTTTAATTAAACAGCGGGTTATATTTTAGGGTGAATCATTTTCTATGCTAAAAATAATAATTAATATAACGGAGTGAAATAATAATAATTGAAATGCAAAAATTATAAAAATAGGATTATTAAATATAAATATAAATAAATCAAATTAAATATATAGTATTAAGTATAAGGTATGATATGAGACATTTAATCTCCGTTGCGTAGATTATACTTTGTTAAAAAACATATTTAATGTAAAAAAGTAATTGTTGAATTAATAATTATTTAGTTGTACAATGACTGAATAGTGCCTTAAATAATAAACTTAATAAACTTGCAGCAATCGATAAGAAAAATTTCAATAAAATAAATAAATATATATTTCAATGTAACTTGTGATTGGTCACAGTGTATTTCTGCCATTCGCCATGTGTGGCAAATGTGTAGCTGCAACCGCATTCTGTTGGCAGATTAACAGTAGAAGCTCTATGCATGTGCGTGCGTGTGTGTGTGCTCAAGTGTGTGTGCGTGTGCGTGTGTGTGTGTGTGCTGCCACTCACAATTTTGCAGACAATTAGTTTCGTAAGCAGTTTTCATATTCTTTTGAACTGTAAGTTTTGTGAGCTGCGTTTTGTTAGTCGTCTCATTAGTGTGTGTGTCAGTTTGTGTGTGTGTGTGTGTGTGTGCAGTTAGACAATACAAGTTGATAAGTCAACACAGACACAGACACATCCACATACTCCATTTACCCACAAAACAATGAGGAAAATTGATTCAGAGCCATTCTTGGTTCGCAAAATGAATCGAAAATGAAATGGAACGTGACCGAATTTAGCCACATGTCAATATGCTAATGATCATGCTGTTGCCACACAACTGTGTGTGTCCAATCCACACATCCTCTTCCTCTTCCTCTTCCTCTACCTCTTCCTCTACCTCTACCTCTTCCTCTACCTCTTCCTCTTCCTCTCTTTTTCTCTGGCTCTATGGCACAGCCCAACCCTTTTTGGAATCCTAGCCTGCCCCATTCTGGTTGTGTGGTGCGTTCTTGATTATTTTGCTGATTGTTTTTTGGGTGCTCGTGTGTCGTGTTTAAAATGCTTTAAATGGGAATTTGGCTGGCAGATGTCGCCGCCTGTTCTCTTCACAGCTCCCGTTCACCTGGGATAGAGTTGTGTGCCCGCTGCAGCCAGGGTTGCCATGTTGTGTGTAATTGGCGGCCGAAACGAATTGAAACGGAAAATGGCAAATAAATTGCATGAAACGTGCGGCATGCAGGGCGACAACGGATGCACACTGATGAGAAGAGAGGGCGGTGGAGTAGGGTGATGCGGTATACTACTGGTCATCTAAATGCGAGTGTGTTCGTGTGTGTGTGTGTGTGTGCGTTGTATGCCATTGCTGCTGTTGACCGCAAAGTGACGCTTCCGTTTCCGTTTCCGTATCTGTATCCGTGATGCGTCTCTGCATAAACACTACAAAAAAATAAAATAAAATGAAAGAACAAATCTTTATTTCGAAAACAAATTAATCGAAATATCGAATACTATAATATCTGATTTTTTTTCTTTGCTTTGCACCTATTTCAAATTTTGAAATTGATTACAGTCAACTTGAAATGCATTCAAATTAAGAAACTGTAAGTAATTAAATTATCGTTTTCAATTTATTTCGATTACACAAATGTTTGCCTAAAGTTTCTACCTGATTTAGTAATGTTTGGAATTTTTAAAATCTAGGTTGATTTGTACACAATTCCCTTAAGAACGATTTTAATAAATTCTTTGGTTTGATTTGGTGTTGTCTTGGCTAAGTGCAATCTCTATCAGTCCCTCTCTCTCTATCTCTCTATCTCTCTCTCTCTCTCTCTCTCCCTATCTGCATGCTCTGTGCTTGTGTCGTTCAGGTGGAAAAAGTGGTACCTTCGTTGGTGGTGTTACCGCCCGGAGGCACATCAGCGCAGCTGCCACCTATGCAATTATTAATGCAGTTGTGTTCACGTTTATTGCTCTGTGGCGCAAACGGGGAGGAAGCACCTTTCCCCTTTACCACACCCTCTTCGCCTCTTCGCCTCTTTGCCCCCCCTTGCAAATCTGTTTTCCGCTTTAGTTCAACTTCTTCAAAGCGAATCGAATCCGAATGCAAATCCGTATTATTTGCTGGACACCCGCAGTTTCAAACAAATAACAATTCTTTACGGAGCTATTACCGAGTGGAGTGAGAGGGGGCAGAGGCTGGCAGGGCAGTGGCCTGAAGTGCCACAAGCAATATAAAAAACACAGCAAACAGTAAGAAAACAGTAAAATAAAATAATATTCATTTAGATACCACGTACTTTATTAAATACTAAGCCTGAAAGAGGGAACCCTAAAATAAACTGACTAAAATCTGATTTTATTTTTATTATATGATTTTAATAAAAGTTTACAGCTAATTATTGATATATATTAGCAAATATTATATATCAGTTATCGATCAAATGGCATGTAAAAATGTATATCTCAAGCTAAAAAGTCTTAAATATTGTTTATGATTTTACACAACTTTATTGCAACCTTTTTCCAATTCTTAAAATCAACATATAAAAAACAATAGAAAAAATTATCAAAATAATGCTAAGGTTTTCTATAAGCCAGTGTTTTGAGCTGAATCATATTTCTAATTCGCTTCCAATACGTAAATTGGTTCCCGGAACTGGTTCTTAGAATACAAATAAATTTGGTTTTCTTTCCTGAATTTCAATTGGTCAAGTTGAAGCTACTGTTTCGGCTCCTGCTATTTACTCCAGCAGAATTACTGTTAGTATTTGTATATTGGAACAGTTCAAACATTATAAGATTTTGTCTTTCCTGTTCCCACTCAAGTCCTGCAAGAACTCTCCAGCTCCTGCTCACAATATGGCTGGCCACTTAAATACTAAGTCCTTTCGCACACTTCCTGCTGATTTGTTTTTTTTTATTTTTATAATTTCATTGAAACCCTTTTTGTGAGTTTTTATTATTTTTGTTTTTTTGCAATAATTTCTTGCAATCTCTGCCGCTGCCTGTGCCTCTCTTTTATTGAACAATACAGTGCACTGTCTCCCCACACATACATACACTCATACACACACACACACACACAATCGTTGATGGGGCGGCGAGAAAACAGACCGCAGTGTTTTTTAAATGACTTCCTATTTTTTTTTTTTTTTTTTTTTTTTTGGCTTTTGCTTTTCACATTCATTGTTTGCAATGAATGAACAGCTGCTCGCGCCAAAGAGTGACAAAGCGAGGGGGCTGGGGAGTTGCATTGTGTGTGTGTGTGTGAGGGGGGGGGGGGGGGCGTGGCATGGCCAGACGAGTGCACAGTACGTTAAAATTAATTCTCACAAATGCGTTCACAATTGCGTAATAGTCGAGCTGGATTTACTCGATTTGCTAAAAGCGCTGCTCGGCAAAGGGGGCTATTGGAGAGAGCTGTGTGTCTGTGGTCGACTGGCTCTTGCATTAAACCATAAGCTGCAACAAATGACACACACACCCGCACACACACCCGTCCACACACACAGACTGTCTGCTGCCGTTTCTGCAGGCCAAAAAAGGTTGCAACGATTTTTGTTTGCTTTCATTGCGTTTACTTTGCCTTGCAGCAGACACATCTGCAAACATTATCGCATTAGATAAGAAATGTGAAATGTGATATTAAAGCCGCATTTTGTCACTACTTTCACATCGGTCACTGGCAAAAAAATCAAATGATTATTATTATTTATTGAGGGGGGGTTTTGTGCATATACCTAATAGATCTATTGTGCCCCCTTCCGAGCTTATTGCTCCTCCATCAACCCCAGTTCCTCAGCGAATGTCAGGATTCATTACATGCATCCCTAGGATGCTGCATCTTCTCCTGGCAAGGGCGATGCATTTTGTTAGGATGTGAGTTGAAGACTCCTCCTACATGGACTGCAGCTACAGCTTCCCATTTTGGACATGTGGCTTTTTAGTCTACAATGTGCTGTCCGTAGACCGACAAGTATCCTTAGCCGATTCCTGCCCATGGATATTACTTGCTTAAATCGTTTATGATTATAGCCGCTTAAAAGACAGTTGGCCTGTCGGAGTCCCGGCGCTGCCTCCCTGCTCCGCAGTCTCCTTTGTCTTTCTTCATTTCTGAGTTGCAGTTTACCTATGCCACAAAACGGTTCCGGCCCTATAAGGGGCCTCTCTGCACCCATTCTCACCTGCCCAACCGCTGCTTCGTTCCCTGCTATTTCCCTGTGCCCGGGGACCCACCCTAGGGTCAGTCTGAAATCAAATGATAATAATAGCTAATTTCGCCATTGGCAGTTTGGAAAAACGGTCGTTTGGAACTGCTTAAAGTTTCACAATTGGCACAGTTATTGATAAATAGTAAGTAATACAGCAACTGTATATATATATTCTTGATCATGATCGACAGCTGAGTCGATGTGGTAAAGGCTTTAAATTTGGAGTATTATTTATCGTATGCAACACCCAAATCAAATTAATTTAATTTTATTGATAACTTTTGACTTGTCTTGAATAATTCATTTCTCCTTAAATATCATTCCATTGTGTCGAATTTGGAGTGTTCGATTTACTATGCGTTACAAAGACCAAAAAGATTCAGCCTTGTTTTTTTTTTTTTTAGATAATTCTTTAAAACCTACAAATATATCTGTATTTTTAATTATATCAGTGTTTTTGCCACACAAAAATAGTGCTTGTTGATTTGTGGCAATCAAAAACATTACAATTTGGATTGTTGATTGCCCCTGAAGCATACACACAAGCATATGGACACACACATTTATACACACGCACACACACACACACACACACACTCATGAAAACCACGCCCCCTGTAGAAACCCAGCTTTGCGGTTAACCTAATTTGCTGTAATTTACATTGCTGCATATTTAATTAATCAAACATTGCGACACTTTAACCCCAACGCACACACACTCATACACACTCACAAACACACCTCCACTACCTGCTCACGCACACACACACACACACACACTTACACATTCACCCATATAGGTATTTAGTTCACTTTTCAATTAAGCAGCGAATTTTCTCTTTTTTTCGCTCACTGTTTAATTTGCATTTTTTTTTTTTTAAGCAACTTGCTTGCTGCTTGTTTTCTTTGTATTTTTTATTGTTGCAGTTGTTGTTTGCTGCTGTTCATCGCTTGTCAAATGGTTTGCAATTACGCACAGCATTGCCACGCCCACACCCACGCCCACACCAACGCCCACGCTGGACGCCCCCTTGACTTGGGCTTGAGTGACTTAATTACGAATTGCATTATTTATCATGTAACAAAGTTCGTCAAACTGCTAACAGCAGCGCGGGGCAAACTCTCCAAAGGCCCACGACGATAATCATCAGCATTTGGAATGTGTTAATGTAATTTCGCACTTTCCTCTCTCTCTCTCTCTCTCTCTCTCTTTCTCCCTCTCTGTCTCGCTCTAACTCTCTCGTGGGTTACATCATCAAATATTCTTTGATAGCAGACGAAAAGGGGATAAGCAGCGGAGCTGAGCGCCAAAGTTGCAAGTTGTGCCACTGACTCACTATTTGCACATGATTGCGCTACAGTGAAGCTTGGCAAGTGTGCGAAACTGCTTGGTAGTCCCTTATATAATATATAAGGCAATAATACAAATTATGATTTATATATTATAAATAATAAATTTAAATTATTTAAATTTGATTATTTTTATCCAAGATTCTGGTGTGATTCATCCATCTTCTTGAATCTTTTCAACGGCTTGAAGAAACCCAATCTGTTGCCTTATCCATTACGCTGGCATGTCCCAAAAATATGCTCAAATATGGACTTTAATCCGTTTAATATTTCTATGGCATAAAAGTATTTCTTTTCTCCTTAAACCAATAACAAAACTTGGCGTTTACTTTTTTTGTAGCGCTTCATATACAAAATTGCTACACTTCTTAGCAAATTCCACTTTACAAGTGTAGTTTAAAAAGTTTTCCATATATATTCTGTTAGTATGATTGTAAAAATGATGAGAGCAATTGTTTAAACTGATTGTGAAATTATGAACAGCAATAGAAAACCGTTTGGCCCGAGCAAAGCCGGTAAGTATCTGTTTAGTTTTGGTTTGGCGCCACTCGGCGACTGTTTGCTGGGCAAGCAGCATGCACAATAAATATTTGCACAGATTTGAATGGGTTGTGTTGATGTCGTGCAACTTTTGCTAGCATCTCTAACGGTGGAGGTGGAGTTGGTGGAGTGGGTGGAGAGGGTGGAGTGGGTGGAGAGGGTGGAGTGGGGAACGTGGGCGGCGTGCGGGAAAAGAAACCACAACCTCAAAAGTCGAGGTAACAGTTACGCACACACACACACACATATATATATATATATATATATATATACTATGATGATATGAACAGCTTGTATCTTTGTGTTTGTGTTTTGGTGTGTGTGTGTGTGTGTGTGTTTGTGTGTCTGTGTGGATACGCTTGTGGTTGTGCCCCAAGTTGATTAAAATCTGCACTTCACCCCTTTTTCATTTCCCTGTCTTAATGCTTTACCATTTCAGTTAGTCAGTCAGTCAGTCGTCAGACTCGAAGTGTTACACACCCACACACACACACACTCACACACCCATGCATCCACTATATAGGTGGATGTGTGTTGCTGACTGCTCTCTTAGTGACCCAAAGGCGGTCTCAAATGAAATGACTACAAATTTTCTTTCGAATCGCAAAATCACATTTTGCACTCGTGTTGGTACAGGCGACAAAAGTGAATTGTTTGCTATCTTGTTTAATTGCGGTATAATATATTCTGCTTGATATATCCAAAAATCGAATATTAACAAAATGTAGGTATGATTTTGAAATGACTTCTGAAATGGAACTACAATTATGATATATTAACCGTTTCGCTTGATATATACGATGGATATATCGAGTTTAATGTACATTATTGTTTAATACTCAAATTTTATATTTAAGTCGACGCTTTCGGCCTCATTCTTGCTAAGCAGACCTTTTCCAAGGTATCTGTTTCTTTATTCTTTAAGACTATCCCAGTTAAGATGTCAGCAATTATCTATGCCAGACCGAATCGGAAACGCTGTGAAATTATTAAACATTTTTGTTCCGGTTTTTAAAGACTCTAATTGTACTAAATATATCAATTTCTGCATTAAATGGCAGTTCACGATTTGAATTTTAGCCGGTAAAGTTGCAGTTCCGATTACGATATCAGTCTCAAACGTGGTTGTAAACTGTTTTATTTGTACCATCTAACCTTTAAGCCGGATCGCATAGCTACACAGTTCGAGTTCGAACTGGCCAGCAAGTAATTTGGCAACCGATAATTTGCGACTAATATGGCATTTTTGGCTGGTTTAACTCGTCAAAGCTCAAAATGCGATATAAATCAAATGAAACGTGATGTGTGGTGTGAGTGTGTGTGTGAGTGTGTGTGTGTGAGTGTGTGTGTGTGAGTGTGTGTGTGTGAGTGTGTGTGTGTGTGTGTGTGAGTGTGTGTAAGTGTGTGTGTGTGTGTGAGTGTGTGTGCGCATGCTTGTTGGAGGTCACCTTAATTATGGTCACAATTAACAGTTTGAAATTTCGTGGGGCATTCGTCGCTGTGCTGCATTTGACACACTTACCAAAGCCGCAACCCCTGCAACCCCTGCAACCCCCTGCAGTCCATCATTTCCGCTTCTTCAGCGACACATTTCATTTCATTTCATTTGGCATGACCCAACAGGAGTGCTCTTTGCATGTGTATAACTGTGGATAGGTGTGTGTTTCTGTGTGTGTGTGTGTGTGTGTGTGTGTGTGCGTGTGTAATCTCATTACAAATTCAAATGCGAGACGCCTTCTGTGGTTTTGCGTCAACGTTCTGCTCTTCAATTGCTGCTGCTGCTGCTCACCTCTCACCTCTCTCCTCCCTCTCCCTCTCACTCTTTCGCTATACCCTCCCTCTCTCTCTCTCTCTCTCTCTGTCTCGCGCTCTATCTGTCACTGTCGCATCTGTGTGCCCTTTGTAACTGTCCATTCATCTCGTGTGGACATGGCACAAATGCTCCGACCGCGTTGTCACTCAATTATGTGCCATGTGTGCGCGGCGTAGCACACTTTTCAACACTGTCCACAAAGATGCCACTCGGTGGCACACACACACACGCTCACACACACTACAGACGTGTGTAATGTAAATTAAGTGCTGGCTTTAGTGGCAATGCACTAAATTTGCATATGACTACAAATTAGCGTTGTTTGACTAAGGATCAGAAACTGATTGGGCGAAACAAAAGTCATTCAAGTAATGTCGATCTGGCCAAGTCAGGTTGACTCCTCCACAGCCTGCAAAGCTGAATCGAAATTATTCGTAATTCTTGTTCCGGTAAAATGATCAAATTGTTCCACATATCTTTTATTTTTCAAAGAAATCAACTGTCGACTCCTTTTTAAGTTTGTCCAAATGTTTCTCATCTTCAAGCTTTACTTAGATTCCGTACAAGTCCTATCAATTGGGGACTTGACTTAAATTTTATTTCACCTTGCGATTTTTTAGCCGCTTACAAGTAATATATAATATATATATTTATAATATAAATATAATATATAATTTAGATATATATTTTTGTGTCGTATTAAGTAAAAATATTTTTCACTGGTTGACAAAATATTAAAATTTCAAATCAAATATTAAAATGACAAATATTAAATAATTATATTAGAAAATGTAATTTATCGAAATAATTTACCAATTTTTTTTCCCGTTAAAATTAATCATCGACTTACTTGTTGTCAAATATTATTGGGTACCTCATGATCATGCTGGGGATCTGCTGGGGGAACTACACTCGCCCAGCTCAAGTAACGAAATGAGATCGGTCCAACTCCCTTTTCCTCTCTTCCCCCTTCCTAGTGACATTGATGAAACTACAACCTCAACCGACATCTCTCAATTAGTATTATGCACAGCGAGCTGGGAGCTTTAATGAATCCCGACCGGAATCATACAGATATAGAAATTTTTAGTTAACCTAGCTTACAAAAACTTATTGCACTGAAGCATAAATTCAAATGGCCAAAATCATTCAGATTGGTTCAGTTGCTATATGATATATATGCGATGCCATAAAATTGAATTCATTTCAATACGTTTCAATCATGTGGAGAAATATTCTTAATTCTATTTGCGTTCGGCTCTGTTCTTTGAAAGCTGTCCGCTGGATGCTTAATGCAGAATGCAGAATGCTGATGCTGGATGCTGGCCCATTCGGCATCATCGTTGGCCACTTGGCAGCATTATGTCATTGCCGGTTAAGTGATGCAACTAATTTGCAGCTGTTGTCGCTGCTGTCACAGCTGACTCAGAAAAAAAAATAGAAGAATACTTTTGCAGCGCGAATTTGCATTTGCTGCTTGGAAAAATGTTTGCATTTACTTTGTGACTGTGCAACCAGCGCCAGCTCTTTGCACCTTGCACCTGGCACACCCTGGCACACCCTGTCACACCCTGCACACCCTGCAGACTGCCCCTGCTGCTAGAACTGCTTGCTGGTTGCTCAAGTTGTGCTGCTCGTTAATTTTGCAGCATTTCCGTTTGCAATTTGGTGGCAGTTTCGTCGTCCACGTCCTCTTTGCCGTCTTGTTGAAATATTACGTATACGCGGCGCGAAAAGCGCCAACCGGAAATGCAGGAAGCGGATATTACACGCTCCAGAAAACGCACACAGTGAGCTACGTCGAATAATATGCTCACTGATATGACTTGTGATGACAGTCATGAGGGGATGGCGGCGTGATGGGTTCGTGGGATGGTAGGGTGTGGTTAATGGTGTGAGTTGGGTTGGGCCGTTGACGACAACATCAAGCAGTGGCGACATTATCCTTGTTGCTGTTTTTAATGTTGTTGTTGTTGTTGCTGTTGTTGTTGTTAGAGCTGCTGCTGATATAGCCGCGTTTTATGCATTCATTTTTTTTTTTTTGTATTTAGACAGTTGGCCAATGTTGCCGGTGTTTGCTTGAGCATGTCTGTACCGTTTTCCCTATAACCTGGAAACTTGTTTCTCGGCACATGGGTCGTACACTTTATGAACCCAAATTGGAAAAGCACCGATGGGGTTTAAATCTTTCTTTGTTTGGTTGTGATGTTGCTTGGCCCATTGAGTTGGCATTGCCATTCTTCTTACTTTTGCTAGAATTCAATTATTTCAAGTCAACAGATCAAAGACGGGAAACAGAAAATACTTTACTTACCTCTTTGTTGCAAATACCATTTTTTCTTAAAAAAAAAAGAAAGAATTCTCAACTTTGTTGTTTGTTTGTTGTTTTTTTTCGTGTAAGATTTCTTTGTTTTCTTTATTGAACATAATAATTTGTTGTTGTTGTTTTTTTGTTGTTGTTAGTTTTTATGCTTGCTCACTTGCTTGTTTAAATGTCTGTATTTCTTGTTAGTCTTAATTTAAAATTTAATTTATTTAAATTTAATCATTTTTCAAGGTTTCTTCTTTTTTCTCTTCATTTTGCGTTCTTTATTTATGCAACTTTTTTTACCTTTATTTCCATTGTTTGTTGTTTTTTTTTTTTGTTAAGTTTAGAATCATAGCGTATATCCATATGCATAAATTATTGATTTATATTTTTGTCAATTTGTTAGATTTTTTATTGCAAAAAAAAGGTTAGCCATAATAATGAACATTTACTTGTAGCTTTGTCTTAAGCCTTTTATATTTGTTGTATATATGTGAAATGTTTGGCTGTGTATGTGTGTGTGTGTGTGTTTTTTTTTAGTTGCTAATTAACATCATTGACAAAATATATATATTCAAGTACAATATTAATAATTTGTTAATTAAATTTGTTTTGAATTGTTGTCTTCAATGCACATATTTGTTGTTGCTGTAAAAAGCGACATTAAATAAATCCAATTTGTATATGTGCTATGTGTGTGTGTTGGTGTGTGTCTGTATTAATGTCTGGATATATATTTATCAGCACTTGAATGTTTTTACTTAATTATGTTTTGGGTAGTTTGAAAATTGTCACTTGTGTTTGTATGTAAATAAATATATTAAATAAATTGCACGTGCATGAATAATTTCTTAAGTACATTTTTTTAGTTGCTTCAATTTTTTGTTTTTGTAATCTTGTATAAATTTAAAATTGTCAGCCATTTGTTTGTTTAATAAAAACATTATTTAAGTATGTTATTTATTATTTTTTTTTATTATTATATTATTATAATTATTTTTTTTTGTTGTAATTTTTATTTTTATATTAATTTACTACGTTTCATGCTGCACTTTAATTTATTTAATACTATAAAAACTGCATAAATTTAAAATTGATTTGGCGCCCGCCTTTTTTGTTTGCTTTCTATTCTGTTTTCTCGGTATTTTATGTATTTATCTTTAGCCGTGCTTCTTCTCATTGTCATTTTAATAGCTAGACCAAAAAAAAATTGTATTTATATATATATATATATATATATATATATATTTAAATATATATATATATAAGTAGTTTCTGCTTAGCTTTCTTTCTTTATATTATCATCATTTTTATTTATTTATTTATCTTTTTAATAATTATGTTTGTTAATTTATGCATTTTTATGCGTAAATGAATTCATTTATTTGTTTTTTTTTTTGTATTTTTTCTGCGTATTTTGGCTGCTTAGTTACTTGTTTTAGGCTTCTTGTGTAATCAACATAATTTTTATTGATTTATGTTTTTTGTTAATTTTTTGTTGTCTCTTTAAAATTAAGTACATATATACCTTTAAGCTAGCTCTCAATTTATGTACAACATTTAAGTTACTAATAGTATTTATTTTATGCATTATTTTTTGCTCGAACTAAAACTGAAATAAGTGAATTTTAATGTTCATTTAATTGCATTTTATTTTTAATTATTTACTTTAATTTTTTGTTTGCATTATTAAATTTCTCTCAAATTATGTACATAATTATATTATGTGCCAATATATGTAAAAAAAAAATATAAATGGAAAATATGCACAACATACAAAATACAGCAATAATTTGCATATTATTTTTATAAATTTTTGCCATATGCTTACTAAGTGGTAATTAAGATCAACAAAATGTGCAACTAATAAACATAAATTGGACACACACACTCGCAAATCGAACACACATGCGAATACACAAAAGGGAAAAAAATCAAAACAAAAAATGTGTTTCGAATTTTTGCACGATTATTCCTAAAATATATTTTATTTTCAAGACATATTATTATTTTTATGTTTGTATATTTTTGCAAGCATTTTGAGCTGCATTAAAGTTCAACTTTAAGTACATCAATTTTGGATAGACGCATTAGCCAGTTGATAAATTAAAAAAAAATTAAATGTAAAATTAGTTTTTTTTTTTGACTAAACAACACAACAAACATCTAGAATTTTGTGTTTTTTTTTAAATTTTTTTTTTTTGCTTTTCATAAGTTATATTTTAGTTTTTTATTTGTCAGTTAAGAAAATTTGGGGTTTTTAGTTTTTGTTTTGTTTTATTTAAGCTTTGATTGTGGCCTTTTCGAGCTTGGGGACCATTATTACAACCGAATGTTCATTTAGCTGACTACACAGAACTGATGTATTCATCATATGATGTATATATTTAACATATACTTTGTATGTTTGTGTATGTATCATAGGTATATGTATGTATGTGTTTGTATATATATATAAATATATATATATATTTATATATGTATGTATGTGTAACTACTAGATGTATGTACAAATCTAATATGTTAAGTGCAAATGGCGACTTGGATGGATTTCTTGGGAACAGTTACAAATTCATACGTTTGAATCTTTACCTTTCCAAATTAATAATTCAATAATCAATAATAACAATAAGAAAAAATCGATAACCATTTGATAATATGCGCCGAAAGTAGAAAACGGCATTTGAACTGCATAAACTATACTTATCCAGTTGCAGTTTTCACTTTCATTTCAGTTGTGATCTGCGCTGTGTCTTACAGACAACCATAAGCAATACACACATTAATATAGACATATATCTTTAGTAAATGAATCAAGAATTTCAAATTTTTGCTTTTTGCTAAATATATATATATAAAAAACTTGGACGAATGTGTTTAGGTTTTAAGGAAGGTTAAGGATCTGGGGGTTTTTTTTTTTCTCTTTAGATTTTGTTATTTGTAAAGCAAACAAAACTTTTAGCTTGCTCTTTTACACTCGTTCGGACGCAATTGAAAGTGTTGCAAAACGATGTTGCAAACAAAGAAAATACAATTAGAATTTGCTCAGTGCAGTTTAATTTGCGTGCGGTGCGTGTTATTTAATTGTTTATTATTATGTGTAGAAACGATATTCCTCGCCATTTTGCTATGTTTTGCATATTTATCAATCATTTGTTAACTCTATTTTATTTTATTTTGTATTTTTTTTATCAAATATTTATATGTAGCTTTTAGCAATGTTGATAAATTGTTAGTTGTTTAGCTTGACTGTCATTTTTGCGAAGTAAGTTGCATTTTAAACTAGTTCCACTTTATTTTTGTTATGTTTTGTTTTGTTTTCCTCTTTTCTGTTTATTTATTTATTAAAATATCGCGTATTCTTTGTAGCAAGTGCGCTAATCGCTAATCATTTGTGATTGCTTCTTCTGCTGGAAGTTATTTTCATTTTTATCATTTGTATTTTGTTTTATGCTGTGACTCTGTTACGATGCCACTCTTGTGACGTCACAAGCTCAAGCATTTTTTTTGTTTGTTTCATTTTTAGGCATTGCATTTAAATAATTAAGTATTTTAAAAATTGGCTTCTTTCCTTCGAATCGTACTCTTCACGCTTCTCTTCTCCTTTGTCGTGTTCAGACATTTGGCCACTTGGTTTCATTTTGTTTCATTTCATTTCATTTCGTTTCGTTTCGTTTCGGTTTCACTGTGTTTCGTTACATTTCGTTTCGTTTCATTTAAAGCGTTTTTTCTTGTTTTAATGCTCTTTTGTTTTGTGAAAACTTGTTCTACATTATTATTTAAGTTTCTTTGATTTTGTTATATTTGATGCTTCTTGCTAAAGTTTCATTAACTGCTTATTGCGTTTTATAAACACTAACTCTTTTTTTATACTTCTTGTTTATTGTTTTATTTTTGTCATACTTATTAAAACTACTCAACTTAAGCCGATTGCTTGTTGTGTTCTGCTTTGTTTTTGTGTTTCTGTTTTCGTTAACTTAACTTTCTACTTGCCGTAAACCTAGTAAAAAAAATGCTGTTTTGACTGGCTCACACCAACATACAAGGTAATATGCTATTTTATAAGTAATACTAGAGAAAAAAAAAAAAAATACAGAAAACAATATGAATATAGTTTTGTTTTGCTTACTAGCCTAAAATGGTTGCAAGATGTCCTCTAACGGTAATGACCGAATAAAATAAAAATACAAACAACTAAACAAACATCAGCGCTTTTTTCTCCTCCTCTCCGCCTCTCCATCTTTCCGTTTCTCACTGTTGTTGATGCGCCACTATTGCTACTTGCCTGTCACCTGACTCTCTCTCTCTCTCTCGCTCTCTCTCTGGCATTCGCGCGCGTGTTTGTGGATGTGCGTGGAATGTGGAGCGTGGAACGTGGAACGTGGACTGCAGCTTAGTAGCGCTGCTGATACTCGTGATGCCACCGATTGAAATCAATGTGGAACACAATTATCGAGCCAGTTGACAGACCAGCGAGCAGATATCTGTTGAGTGTAAAAAAAATGTGAATTCAGTTAGTAAATTTATTTTTTTATTTTATTTATATGTTATTTAACAGATCGACGTACAATTTCGAGACTGAAATTTCGTTTGTGGAAGCGAAAAGCAAAACTGCCTGCTCAGAGGTAAAAAGTTAATAAAATAATCTTCTCTTGTAAAATACATTTTTGGAATTTAGTTTTGCTGTCCGCAAATTTCGCTACTTCTTTGAAACCGTTTATTTTATATGGAGTTATTAATTTAGATAACTTTTTTTATTCTTATCTGTAAACTGTGCTTGGGAATTATATACAACACTTACTTCTGATCGTGAGTGAGCGCCAGCGAGCGAATACCCGCATTGCAGGCGGGGAAGGCATAGAGCGGTGCCAGATTGAAAGTGCGCCACACTTCGACAATTCCCCGATCGCCGGCAGTCATCAGATATTCGCCATCGCGCGACAACAGCATGCACTGGAAGGGAGACAAAGAAGAGACACAGAGAGAGAGAGAGAGAGTAAGTCACACATCGAAACGAGTAGCGAGCAGCGAGTAGCGAGTAGCTAGTGAGAAAGTACAATGGGACCTACCTGCAGATTGTCATTGTGCGTTTCATGGCGCAACTTTTTGCCATTGATGGTGTAGGCGGCCACATTTCCCTTGTCATAGTTGATAACGATGAAACCCTCACGCGACATCGTTATCAATTCCGGCGAGTGGAAGTCAATGGGCGGATCCAACGAGCGCAGCAAATCACCAAACGTGGTGTGTATCAAAACGGGGCCATCTAAAAACAAAATTTAGATGGACAGATACAGAGAGAGAGAGAGGGAGGGAGAGGATAAAAGTGTTAGATACAACTAAAAACTGGGCAATTAAAAAGTTTTTGGCAATCAACTTACTCGTTGAACCGGACACAACTAGTCCCAATTCGGCACTGATGACCACCGAGGTGACTGCCTGCTCGTGTCCCGTTAGAGTTGCGCGCGGCGTTGGCACATCCCCCTCACCGACAATGCTCTGGGTGCGGGCATTCCAGTGCCATAACAATACCGTACAATCCGCCGAACCGGACGCAATATAACAGTCCGACGTAATATTACACTCCGATCGGGCCATGCAGGTTACGACGCCAAAATGCCCAAAGACGATTTGAACGATTTTCGCTAAAGAATTACAAAAACCAAAGAAAATAAATGCAAAAATTTCAAATGCCAAAGGCGAAGAACAGTTTGTGGATAAAAGTGGGGGATGAGGATGGGGGGTTTGGGAGCACTTACCCGTTTCGGTGGCAAACACACGAAAACTGTTATCCCAGAAGCCGCAGGCGATGAGGAAACGACTATCGACGGTGGTCACAAAGCAATTGGAGCGTATTTTCAGCATTTGACTGAAATTGTCACCCAAATGACGACGGGTCGCCGCGTTGCTATTGTTATTGGTGCCATGCACAGCTGCAAAATGTGGGATGCAATGTGAAATTGGATATATTAAATAGAAGGAGGCATTGGGGCAACTGGTTGCAGTTGGAGCTGCGGTTGGAGTGTCTAAGCGAGTTGTAAATGGCAGGTTAACTGTGAAACTTGAGCTTACCCAGGACTGGATCAATGGTTAGCGGCTGATTGGAGCCCGGCGATTGCGGTGATTCGGCATAGCTGGGACTCTGGACGGATGCGGTGTAATTGCAGTTCCAGCGATTCACGGCAAACTGATGGCCAGCGGTGACGGTGACAACAGATGGCAGCGATAGCTGCGGATACGTATTCGCCGAGATGTGGATTACCGGTGAGTTCTGATAGAATTTGAGCATCTGGCACAGATCCTCGGGCATTGCACTGAACATCATCGGGGACAGATGCATCGCTGAGCTGCGCGGCGGATGCGGCTCCATTAGCAATTGGCTGGGCGTTTGGCCAAAGTTGCGTATTTGATTCTCGACAGCATCGCGCATCACCGGATCGAGAACACCATCCAGATCGACGCTGCCCTCGTAGGTGAGATAGTAGAAGACGTTGGTGGCCCGTATCGCTTCGGGGCCGCGCTGCTTGTAGCCGAATATCAGATCGATCCACTGATGCAGCTGGCAGGAGACAAACTCCGATTCTAGGGCCATGCGATTGATGCGCACAAACTCCTCGGGACTTTTGGCCCATGGCGGCAGCTCAATATCATCAACCAGGGCGCCATCCTCGCGATGTCCCAGCCGATAGCCGGATGCATTGTAGAACATTTCGGGCAGGAAATACCATTCGGGTATCAGTTCTTTCACATCGGACGTGTCACGCTGGCAATTCTTCCAGCTGAGCGATACGGACGAGAACAAACGATCCGGATAATCAAATTTGCCGCCCTGCAGTGCCAGGAACATGGTCGTAAACGGCTCGACACGCACCAGCCAGTTGAGGGTGAAGGCGGCCGTCGAATAGTGTGTACCATAGTGGAATGGTGGTATTGTGTCGCTGTCCCAGCTCTCGTAGCGCTCCTCAAAGTAGGCGCGCCGTGATGGATTCAAAGCACCGATGGGCTTCGATAGATCTCGATAGTTTGACGGCAGACTGAGGTCCAAATCCTTGGAATCATAATTGGTGAGCACCCAGGGAAAGATGGGATACTGATTTAGATCATTGTACGTCCGCCCCGCGATCGTATTCAGAAACATCAGATACTCAAAATTGGAGATCTCGCGTCGCTGCCATTTCTGTGTCATGTTCGAGTTGCGCATCAGTTGTCGCGGCGACATCATTGAGGCACGACGTGTCTGTGGAATGCCATACTTGATGCCGACGCCGACGCGGGGCAGGGCCTTGATCACCTTCTTGACGGTGTGCTGATCGGGGAATGCGAACAGGATGGAGGTGCGACTGGCCAAGAAGATCTCAAGGGCGACATTCTGCAGGAGGTAGCGACGCGAGAAGATCGCGCGCACCTCGGAGAAATACCATTTGCCATGCAAATGATCGCAGTACTTGAGCACCTCGGCGTCGATCTTGTGGAACTCCGGATGATCCTCGTCCACCTCAAAGAACATCTCGGTGCTGGTAATGGACACTGTGCCGGGCGCAACGAGGCCAGGCGCTATTAGGCGCGCCTTGGTGCTAATATTCACCGGTCCAGTCAGATCCAAGTCGAGCTCTCGATCCTCAATTAGGAGCTCGGCATCGTCGAGCAGCTCGCCGTTGTGCTGTGCCGAGGGATGCGACCGCGAGACGGCAATCTGGGTGTGGAACTCATCGCGTGTCTGCAAAATGGCATCCTCGGGTCCACCATTCTCGAGAGCCGCCTTAAGCGTCGCTTGCGGATGGGAGGATCCCCTCGGATTCTGCACCATACGCTTGCGACGCCTCGCATCATCCTCCCATGCGTCCAGCTTCCAATATGTGCCCTTGGCACCGCTCACCGATATGGCAGTCAACATCCCGTTGGCCTCACCCCACGCTCCATGACGATTGCACATGATGTTGCGCACCTTCTCCAGCAGCCGGCTGGCGATGACATTATCCCGACGACGGGCCGCCGTTATCAGATGATCACACATCCGCTCCTCCTCGCGCCGCTCGAGCAGAGTCTGGGCGCACTGGGACTCGAAGTCAGCATGCTTGAGGACATCGTCGGCACGCATGCGATTTAGAATGAACTCGGCCTCGTTGGCCACGCGCACGATGTGATCCTTCATGGCGTGCGAGAGCAGACGACCCTCGTTGATCAGCTCGATGAATGCGAGGCCGGCGTGCTTCTGCAGACTGTTCTGCCATTCCTGGGAGCACAACAGCATCACCAGCTCGACAACAGAGTGCGAGTTCTTGAATGTGGTCAGACCCTTGCCCTCCATCAGCAATTCCTGGCCGTGCGAGCCGACCAGCGTCTTGGAGAGGAATGGGGCAAAGTCGACCATTATCTCGCGCAGCAACGGACACACCGGACCCAAGGCAATCTCCAACTTCTGTGTGAGACTCGCCTCGCGCGATGGCGTCGTCAGCGGCAGCTGGGCAACGAGTGCCGGCGGCTTCATTGGCAGCTCATCGGGACGCGATCTCTGCTGCTGCTGCTGCTGTTGCTGCTGCAGTTGCTGCTGCTGGTGCTGCTGCTGCTGCTGCTGCTGCTGTGCGCTGTTGGCAGCTGTAACGCTATTGCCAGTGGCAGCACTGCCATAGCCATCGGGCACCCGCACCACAGATATCTCCGAGTCGGGCTTATCGCCCCGCTCAGTGCCAACAATCAGACCGCCCTGTGGCTGATGTTGCTGCTGCTGCTGCTGCTGTTGCTGTTGTTGCTGCTGTTGTTGTTGCTGGTGTTGCTGTTGTGCGTGCTGCGACTCATGCTTGTTGCTCTCGCTGCCATCGACGAGACCCACAACGATTCCGGCGCTCGCAGCTGCCAGCACTGCGGCATCCTCATTCAAATTGACATCCGTCCAGCTCTCATCGTTCGAGTTGCTCGGCTTGTGATCATCGGCGAGTATATCGCTGGAGGACTCAACCTCGGGCACTTCATTCTCCGTCGAGTTCATGTTCAAGGACACCACATCCGAGTCCACGCTCTGCACACAGGACAAGGAATAAACATTGATTTAGGTATTAGGGGAATCAGTGCAATCAGTTTAGCGAATGAAAAGCATATTACGCGAGTGTGCGTGTGTGAGAGTGTGCGTGTGCGTGTGTGTGTGTGAGAGTGTGTGTGTCAAGTGCGATACACATTACACGAAACAAATTGAGTGGGGTGTGGAGTGAATGGAGAAGGTGCTTAAGTGGATTTGTTGGGTGTGACTGGTAATGTGCCCAAATAGAGATGATGTTGATCAACTAGTCGATTTATTTGTATTTGGGTAATCGCTTTTGATAATCGATTTGTTATCGCTACTAAACGTTTTGACACAGGCCTCTATTGTTTTAAATCCCGCACTGATATCATCATTATTTAAACAATCCATTTGGCTAGTCACATGTGCTGGTGCCTGTGTGTGTGCGTGTGCGTGTGTGTGCGTGTGTGTGCGTGCGTGTGTATTTCTGTGTGTGCATATTCGTTTCGATATCATTTGCGCATTAATTATGCACATTTCAACAATAAATCAAATGTGCTGAGCAGCAAAGCAGAACAGCTCATCCACCGCCCAAATTGTGTGTGTGTTGACCAACCAGGCACAAAGTCCTCACGTCCGCTCGATGCCCGCTCCCTCTCCCTCTCCCTGTCCGTGTCCCTGTCAACACATGCATTTGTCAACGCCACGCACAAAATGTTATCTGCAGATCTTCCAATACTCCCCTACAATCCCCCCCCCCCCCAACCACACCTATCATTGACCCCTCTTGTGGCGTCTGGCAGTGATTTGCATAAAAGGCAAATCACCCAAACTGAACCCGACCAACCCACTTGAAAAAACAAATTTCAGCATTACGTAACGCAGCTCATCCGAAAGGCATTAGGCCAAATGGACATGACGGACAACCGGACAGAAGGGAAAGGGGAAGGGGAAGTGGGGGGTGGGGTGGGTTTTGACGTTGACGTTTTCGAACGGATGGCCATGTGACAAATTTTGTTAAGGCGTATGACAAATGTCAACTGTCAAACACAAATACAAGATGTGAAGCACACAAGTAGGTGTTAGCACATCTGTCTGTGTGTGTGTGCGTGTGTGTGTGTGTGCGACAGCTGTTGCGCCTATTCAATAAGGTGCATGCCCAGTTCATTCTGTGCAACATGCTTTCAATTTGAGCGACACCCAAAACGCAAATTTCACTTTGCTGGTAAAATATGTGAAATCAAAAATACACACATATATATATATATATATATATATACAAATATATATATAAATTTTGGTCGCTCAAGTCTTATTGAATTAAACTTAATTTTTAAGGAGCTTTGCTAATCTTTTGCATCCTCAGGGGGAATAACATGCACATATATGAATATACTTATTAATGTGTGTGTGTGTATGTGTGTGTGTGTTAAATAGATTGTGGACTTACACAGAAGGGGTGGGTGGGGGGTTTGGCAATGGATTTGCTGTATTAATAATGCAAGCAGTTCATTAAGAGCCCAAAACCGGAAGCAGAAACGTTGTCTGCACTCAAGATAAAAGCCAAGAGTTGTGCGTTTGTCCTTATGTGTGTGTGAATGTGTGTTTGCGACTGTATTGTTATTCTAGTTCGTAATACTAATTGCAGGACATATAGATGGACATTAACATACATAAAACAAGAAGCCCACACAAACAAATCCAAGAGAAACACGACAAATCATGTGGCCCGCAGCGGAATCTAACTGTGGGTGTGTGTGTATTGTGTGTGTGTGTGTATTGAGTGTATTATATGTATTGTGTGTATTGTGGGTATTATATGTATTGTGTGTATTGTGTGTGCTTAATGTGTGTGTGTGCGTGTATTGTGTGCATAGATATCGGAATTATCTATTGATTGCGTTTAATGATAATTCAAATTTGTTAGTTCTCAAGTAAAACCAAAACATAAACAAAAACAAAAGTTTTCATATTCAAAAGTTCAAAAAAGGTTATCAGTTATAATTAAAGTCATCAGATCTTTAATGTGAATTTATGGTATAACATTTTTCGGAAACAAATTCGCTTCATTTCTGTAATAATCAATAATTTATTATTATTGGGGAAAAGCATTTAAATCACAAAAACGCGCATAATAGCAAATATACGATTTTATTACACATAAACTGGGTAAAATGTGTTGCTATAATTATAAATCCGATTTCATTTAATGCGTTATTAGTGGCTTCAATTTGAAATACATTAATGTTTTTTTCTCACATCACAATAAAAAAAAAAAAAAAATGAAGAGTCAAACAAACTTTAATCATTAAATATAACAATAAATTAAAGCTGTCAAATTATTGTATAAATGCACAGAAAAATAAAAATTCCCATTGAATATATAAATGAAAAAAGTAAAGCTTATAATGATGTGTATGTATGTGTGTGTCTGTGTGTGTGTAAATGTCTAATCGATGAGCACGCAAATAAAAACATTAACGAATTAAATGTCAAAAAACTTTACGCATTTCAAGTGATACACGCAAAAATCATTTACGACAACCTTGCAGAGAGAATGAGCAAATCGGGTATATTGGGAAATATTAATTGAATATTTTTAAAGCAACAGTAAAAATCAAATGTAGAAAAGAACAAAAAAAAAACCGTTCAAATGCTTAGAGCGCTGCTCGCTGCAGTTTTGTTTCCCAAGCTTCTCTTTTCAGTTCTCAATTAAGCTTATCGATTTAGTTTGCTTCCAACTTTTTGCTTTGATTTTCACACTCCAACTGTGTTGGAAACAGTTATTTTTCTTTGCCTTTTTTAATTCAGTTTATTCTTTTTTTGTTGTTGTTGTTAAAAGCTTAAAAGCTTCTTGTTTCACTTCTAGCCGAAAGTCTTTAGTTTTTGCGAATTTCTCTTAACTTCTTCACTTGCTAACGGACAGGCTACTATTTATGCTTTACCAGTCTGCAGTCTCTAAGACTCGGCTTACCCAATATGAGTGTTTAACGAGTACAATTGCGAGTGTGCGTGTGAGTGTGAGTGTGAGTGCGAGTGCAAGTTCGATTCTTGGAGGTGCAGCACATTTATCGAATGGATTTATTAGTTGTTGGTTGGTGTTTTTTTGTGATGGGTAACGGTACAAAGAGTTCTTGTTGTTGTTGTTGTTATTGTGGCTGTACGTGAGTGTTGGTGTGTGAGTGAGGTGAGTTGACTGCTTGTAGCTGTTGTTGTCAAATTATTGCATTATTGCATTTGGTGAGTGGTGGATATTTTTTTTATTTTGTTTGTCGTTAAATATTTTTGATTCGTTTTACCTTTGGTAACTTTTGTGGCACCATTGGCTTGGGTGGTGACAATGGTTGTTGTTGAATTTTGATTTTATCTTTAGTTGTTGTTGTTGTTGTGGATTTTACAGTTGTTGTTGTTGTTGTTGCTGTTGTTGTTGTTGTTGTTCTTGTTACAGTTGTTGTCTGAGTGTTGTTATTGTTATTATGAGCCTGTGACAGTTTTTGAGTTTGATTGATTTTGATTTGATTCGTTTTAGTGTTAAATTTTTACAAGACATGCAAATGAATTTCTTCATTGTTGCTCAATTTGTTAATCGTTTATTGTTGTTACCATTCCTTAACTAAGCTAACACACATTCTCTGATTCACACATACACACGCAGCCATATCCAGACTTAAAAGTTAAGGCAAGTTTCTACTTATTTGCATTTGACTAAAGTGACATTCAAGCCGCCATGCAAAGTGTTTCAAATCTAAGCTCAACTTGCGCTTAGCAATGGAAAATTGAACGAAGTTGAAAATAGTGTGTGTGAGAGAGACAGGTATAGAGAGAGAGAGAGAGAGAGAGAGAGAGAGAGAGAGAAGTTGCCAAAAACCAAGATTTGCCCCCATTAATACCGCCTCCATCAGTTTTCTTCAACTCTCAAATGAAAACACATGCATACAAAACTCGCACACATCTGAAGTACTTAGATATATATATACAAATATATATAAAGAGAAAGAGAGAGACAGAGGGGGGCAGAGAGAGAGAGAGAGATGAAGAACTCTTTCCATAATACTCACCTTTATGGATGGCGGTCCGCTGGAGTGGGAATCATTATCCGCCAGCACCGAGGGATTGTTCTCATCGACGACAATAATCTCGTAATCGCTGTCCTGAATCTGACGACCGCCTGTACAGAAAACGAAAAAATAAATCAGGAATAAGTATCAACCACTTAAATGTTGCGGAAACGATGGAAGATATATTTAAAAAAAATAAAAGTTGTTTAAATATTAAATAAATAATTTCTCAATACAATTCACAGTCGGCACGCAACTGCAGTACAGAAGAAGTTGACATAAAAATGCTGCCGAACATGTAAGTATATAAATATAAAATATATATTTGTATATAGTATGTTTTGGAATCTGATAAATAAACACTCGGAGCTGTGCACACATCAACCAACAAGAAAATAAACACAATATAAATCAAACATAAGGAACAAAGCACTGCTCTTCAAATTCAAAGAATCACTCACACACACACACACACACACACACACACACACACACACATCCACACACACACACAATCACAAAGCAAACACTCAGGAGTCATTTATAACAATCCAACTGAAAGAAGTCTCCATTTGTCTAGTTAAAGTGCGATTTTCCAAAAAGTCGTTGGCTCTTTAATTTAATTTGCGCTTTGAGAGGGGAACTATAACTTGCAAGGCATTTCATAAGACTTATCAGAATCATATTCATATTCTTCATCAACATCTTAATATCGGTTCCTATACAAAAAAAACCCCTTTTTATCACCTATCCAACTATTGTTAAGGATATTTTTCTTTTTACATTTTGGCTAAAAATTTTGTACATCGGACTGTTTTAATTTTATTATTGGGTTTTTTTAATTTATAGTGCAATTTAGGCAATTTCATTTCGATTTGATATTAGACCATATTAATTTGTATAATTTATTGATAAATTTCATTAGCTTTTATGCATAACCAATCTGATCTTGGTAGGTTCTATCAAATTATTGTGTTTGTTTATTAAAAGCAGTTAATTTAGCCTATCACTTTTATTAGTATAAATGGAATTTGTTTGTGAATTACACATAAGCCACACACAAACACACACACACACACACACACACACACATATACACACACACAGGGGCAGCTGAGCAAGCTGAACGAAACTGTCCACATCAGTTTAATAATTTGCAACTACTTTCAACAGCTTTTGGTATTAATATTTTACATGCTGCCAACTAGTCTCTAGTTCAACATGACCACCCCCCCCCCCCCTCTCTATCCTTCTCCCTTTTCCAGTAGTTTTCTGTCTCTTTTCCACACTGCACTCGTAAACTAATTTGGTCATACTGTTGCCATAATCATAGATAAGTGTACATTTGTATTTCCAATTCAGCCCTGTCATAATTTTGTAATTTGTAAAGCTTTTGCTACTTTCGAGTTTATCTCATGGAAACATTCATATTCAGTGTCCAGATAAAAAAGCATCTGCAAGTGCAGCACACCAGGCCAAACCAGGCTCTGTGTGTGTGTGTGTGTGTGTGTGCTCAACTCATTAGCCAAAGTGGAAAGGGCGGTCGGTTTTTCACTTTTAAATTCTTTTGTTTTTATTTTCTTTGCCTAGCTTGTTTTACAGTGTTGATTAACGCATTAATTGAAATTTATGACCTGTGCTGCTGAGTGTGCTACACATTTTATTACACTCGAAATGCTGCTGGATTTTTTTTCTCGGTGTTTGTTTAATTTGTAAAAATTTACCAGAGAAAGAGCCAGCGAGGAGTGTGTGTGTTTGTGTGTGTGTGTGGCCACAAATTGCTTTTGTTTCAACATTGAAAGCGTGTTATCGGCTTTAACAGCTGCTCGCCCCGCATCCCTTACAACCACTCGCAGTTCAACACAGAATATTACTTTCCTTCTGCCCTCCTCAGCCTCTTGCATTCATATAAATTATGTTCGTGTTATATTCTCGAACTTTTTGTTGCTGCTTTTTGTGCGACTAATTTACATTTTTGGCATTGCCAGTAATAATGTGTGTGTGTGTGTGTGTGGTAGGTGTGCCAGGATGTGTATGTGTGTGTGTGTGTGCTTGCCCCGGGGGCCATTTGGCAAATGCACGCGTGTTGCATGTCCTTCGATTTATTATTTTTCTTTGACATTTTTGCTTTTCCTTTTATGTCCTGTCTGCCAAATAAATTTCATGGCAATAAAAAGCAACTGCAGAATTTTCATTTAATTCGTTTTAATCGCATGATGAAAAATTCACGAATTAGATTTTTGTTTTTCCTCTTTGAGTGCAGCACATTTTGGCCAGCTTCAATGTCTGTGTGTGCGTGTGTGCGAATGTGTGTGCTTTGCTGTCTCTGTGCAAATTAAGATAAATGAAATGTAATTTGTGCTGACGGCACATGAAAATGACATGTGAAAGCCGCTGGGCACAACAGCAACTCCTACCCCACCCCTCTCCACCCCCTACGACTAACCTCTTAGACAAAAATGTGTGTCATTTTAACTGTACTGAGAGTATATGCTAGCGTCCCTGTGTCTGTGTTTGTGTGTCCTGTCTAGCTTCACAGATATAATGCAGTTTTTAAGAGCATACACACACACGCACACATTCACACACACACACACACACGCACACCCGACTACATGTATTTTGAGTTTTGAATTTATTTTTTTTTTGCTTCGATTGTCAACAGCTAAATTGGCAAATGTCCTCTTTGCATATCAACAATTTAAATCGATTCAACATTTCAAATATTAAACGAATACTTTTTCGACAAGAAATTTAACACTCGAAAAAAATTGGGACAATTTAATCAAACATGGCTTGAATTACAAATAATTGTCGTCGATTGGATTTTAAAGGCCATCAAAAAATTGCAAAACAGCAGCAATTAAAATAAATAAGTAAACAAATATAAATATTTGAAAAAACAATTGTGCATTGTGCAAAATATTAAAGTATATAGATATATATATATATATATACGGATATATATAAATATAAAGAAAAAGTTATATATGAATATATATAAATTTTTTTAATTGGTTTTTCACAGTCAAGATATTTATTTGTTGAAATAAAAAGCAATTGATGATGAAAAAAAGGTTTTGTTGAGCTGCATTTAAGAGTACTCAGAAAAAAAAGCAAAAAAAAAAAACAAACATAAACGATAAACGAGGACATCAATTAACAGTTTTATTTCATAGTTTGCTCATCAGAATAATAACACAAAAGTCCTTCAGCTCATTAACAAGATAGCAATGCAATCCCTGGATCAGTATTATTAACACCAAATGAAATTATCATCACGAACATGGATTTAATACCATTGAAGGACTATCAATATTTTATTTATTTTTTTTTTTTGTTTCGTGTTATTATTTTTTGTGGTAAATTGGAATATTCTGTTCACAAATTGTGGCAAATTGATATTCAATTATATAGCACTATCATCGTGTTATTGAGCGATTATTAAGCAACAAAATGAGCGAAAAAATGTCACGCAATGAACGCAAATTCATTGCTATTTAAATATAATTTTTATTAAAAAAAAAAAAAAAAATAAAAAATTAAAATTCGAGAAAAATCAAAAAAAGGAAAGCAAAATTAAAATGACAATAAAATTAAGCCAATTAACACTGAGCAGCAATTGCTGGCTCTCAATACGTATGTGAAGGACCATTGTGATTAATCACACACGCACACACACATACACACTTATATATACAAACACACACACACACACACTCAGGCAAATTTACATTTAAGATTTACCGCATAATGCGCGAACTGCACGTGAAATAAAAAGCGCATTAGCATATACATAATCTAGCGGTTAGAAAGAGACGGAAACAGCCAGCGACCGAGTGTGTATGAGAGAGAAGGATAGCGAACGAATTGTCTAAGAACTTAAGCTATCTATACATATAGGAATATATATATGTAGGTCTCTATATATGTAGCAGCTACAGCTAAAGCTTGACACTGAGAGGCAAAATGAGAGTATGAAATGCGAGTGAAAAGTGAAAACGGAATCAAACAAAACGAAACAACAACAAAACAGAAAATGGAATGAAACGCAACAAAAAAAATATACAAAATACAAAATACTAAAGAAACAGTGATTCAGCAAACTACTAGAAAAAAGTGTCGACTATATAAAAAATAGAGAGAAAGAGAGTGTGAGAAAGAGAGAGAAAGCAACAGAGCGCTAAAGAGAATTAGGTAGCTAAATAAACAACTATATACATATATAAATATACATATTTATAGACAGAGAGAAAGAGATAGAGCTAGATAGAAAGAAAGAGAGAGAGAGAGAGAGCGTGACATAAACTATGCACTACGACACTCATAGCGAGCGATACCTGTTCCAGAGCCAGCAACATTTGCAGTGCGTTGTCCATTGTAGCGATAATTGTTATTGATGGCATTCGTTTTATATGCAGCGCCGCCATCGCTCAATCCCATTCCCAATCCACCCATTCCGCCCATGCCCGCCATTCCCATGCCCATATTCATACCCATGCCCATGCCCATGTTCATGCCCATTTTCATGTTCATGTTCATGTTCATGTTCATGCCACCGCCGCCGCCGCCGCCGCCGCCGCCGCCGCCAGCGGCAGCAGCAGCTGCTGTTGTTGTCGTTGTTGCTGTTGCTGTTCCACCATTGCGCAGATTTCGCATGTTGCTGCCGCTGCTGTTGCTGCTGTTGTTGGTGTTATTGTTGTTGCCATTGCCATTGCCATTGCCATTGATGTTGCTGTTGCAGTTATTGCTGCTGGCAGCATTGCTATTGCCATTGTTGCTGCTCTCATGGCCATTCAATAGTGCCGCACCAGCAACAGCTGCATGATGATGCTCCAAACCATTCTGTAGCTGCTGCTGCTGCTGCTGTTGCTGTTGCTCCCCATTCATTTGGATGCTGCGCATATAGGCATGTGGATGCGTGTGGTAGTTAACGCCACCGGTGGTGCCATTCTCCACCTGACCAGCATAGTGATTATGCTTGCCATTAAGCAACTGCTGCTGCTGCTGCTGCTGATGGCCATTGATCATCGCATAGTGCGGCTGGTGTGGATGGTAGTGTTGCTGTTGCTGCTGATGTTTGTGCAGCTGCTGGCGATGCAGCCCAGTCGAGGGAGGCAACTGTTGCTGCTGGCTTTGCGAAGCCAGCGAGGACAACGATGAACTCGATGCTGGCTGGGATGTTGCTGTGGAGCTGGCCGATGAGCTGGACGAGTGTGGTCCACCCAACGGTGGTGGGGGCGAAATGTTGCCCAGCTGTTGCTGCTGTGCATTGGTATGTTGCTGCTGCTGTTGCTGATGTTGATGTTGATGTTGATAGTAGGCGGCGGCCATATGATGATGGCTGTGATTGTTGTGTTGTTGTTGTTGTTGCTGATGGTGATAGAAATGTTGTTGCTGCTGCTGTTGCTGATGATGTTGCTGTTGCTGTTGCATGTTGGCGGCGGCAACATGATTCTGATGCGATTCGGGCAGAAATTGTGGGTAGACGTGATGCGACCATTGGGGGAACAAGGGACGCGCGCTGGCAGCTTCTACTGATTGGCGATTTATTTGTTATCGATTGTTTTTATCGATTGTTTGTTTTGGGATGTTGGCATTTTATATTTACACACAAACAAACGGATAGAGAGCGAGCGAGATAGAGACAGAGAGAGAATGGGTTGCATGTTGGGAGGGGCAGATATGGTGACGTGGCGAGCATTTTTGTTGTTGTTGTTGTTATTATAATTTAATAAGTTTTAATTTTGGTATTTAATTACATAGTTTGGTTTTTGGTATATTTATATATATATTTTTTTTTTGGTTTTTTCGGTTTTATTTTTTTTTTTGGTTTTGTACAATAAATCCGAAAAAGCAGCGTGAAATGAAATCATTAGAAAACGGAACGAAGAAAAGAAACACAGAAAAACTGAATAGTATCTCCAACAATGGGGTTCGATGAGAGTGTTCTTAAAAGCTAATGATTAAGTGGTACATATAAAGTTGGGGGAGTGGGTGTTTAAGTTTAATTTGTTGTGGGTCAAAGGTTAGTTGGCTGGTGTCGTCACCGATGCAAAGTGCGCCTTTCGCTTCGATCGAAAAAGGACTCACATACATCCACACACACACACACACACACACACACACGCACACGCACGCACACATGGGCTGAAATGAATCAAACGTGTGGTGGTTGGTGGTGGTGGTGGTTGGTGGTTGGTGGTTGGTGGTGTCATTGGCGTTGGTTGTGGTTGTGGTGGTGCTGTCAAGATAACTAGTGGGCTGGCAGTGAGTTTCTACAACCGTTTAAGAAATGTAAAAACTCGCTTAATACAGCAGTTCAAAAACACAAATCGAATGCAAAAGCAACAAAGAACTTTAATTTAACAAAAAAAATAATAAATAACTGGAGAAAAACAATAATAACGAACATTGATCAAAAAATACTGTCCCAGAAGACTGAAGAAAATGGACTGCATGAATGGAACACAAAATAAATATTCAATTTAATTTCTGAGAAAGACGAAGACATAAATATTTATATATAGTTAGAGAGACAGATAGTTAGACAGAGAGAGAGAGAGAGAGAGATAGATAGATAGATAGAGAGAGAGGTAGAGATAGAACCAATAAACGATTGTGTTGTTTTTGGTGCAGCAAACAAACAAACGAAACAATGTGAAACAAAATGAAATGAAACAGAGACACAGACAAAGACCAAGGACGAGCGACAGTCGCAAATTAGCAAAGCAAAAGGAACGCATGGGAAATGCGGAACGAAAATGAAGAGAACTAAAACTTGAGAAAGGAAATCAAAAACCCGCCCGAGCAAAATGATAAGTTTCGAACTCAAAAACTTATCGCAAAATAGTGGCAAATGCCGTCAGGTACGAGTTAATTTCGTATTTCGTATTGTACATTTGAATATTTTTATAAATGTGGATTTACATATATATTTGTATATATATTTATATGAGAACTATTAACTCTTAACTTGCAACACTTACCACTGCCTCCTGAACTGCCACGTTGCAGCACGGGCGATTGTCGCTGAACTTGCGGTTCTGCGGGCGGTTCCAGAATGTCCCGATATTTTGAGACCATCAGCACCGAAATGAAGTAGACGATTGCCAGCGATAGGAATTGCGCTTGTTTCGTTTCCTCCTGTCACACATAGACCAAGAAAGAGAGAGATAGTGGAGAGAGAGGGAAAAATCAATGAATAATAATAACGATGGAATGGCACATATCGAAATGATATATTAATGTTTGGAATATAAATTTGGGAATTTTAAATGAAATATTTGTACAAAATCAATAAACTGACTTTGAATGAAACAACTGGAAATGGAACAGCTTGATATCGAGTGACTCGCAACAAGTGGAACTGAAACTGCTTACCACATCCCGATAGATGACGGCACGCAAACGATTGACGTCCATGTCCTGCAGCAGCTTCTCTGGATCCTTGACGGGTGATAATTGACCGGTGATTGACTCCACAATGTTCTAAAAGAGCAATGTTTGTCAAATGTCAAATTGGGGTAAGATCTTTGACTATATTTATGTGTGTGTGCGTACCTTTGGCGATGCCTGAGCGCCGCGGATGAGCGCCTGAAGATGCGCCGCGCCGGGCACATCGCGTGCCAAGGAGCCAACATTGTAGCGAGTGCGCTCCTTGCACTCGAGACAGTTGCGTACGGCACAGGTGCATACTAATCGCAGGCACTGTCGCAGTATGCCGCCACTGGACATATTCTTCTCGGCCTCCAGTTCGCCAAAGTTCAGCGATGTGGCAAATATCAAAACATCGGCCATATTAACGAGTCGCTGCAGAAACGAGACTGCCACCTCCAGGGGCATGCCCTGTGTCGGCTCCAGAACATCCAGCTCCGACTAATGCGAATGCGATCAGTTATATATATAAATATGGTATTTGATTATCTAATTAAGCTTACATTGGGTGATGTGGCGCTGGCGAGCAGCGGCAAAAGGCCGCCGCAGGCAATGATCAAATTGTCGGCCAGTTGGGATATTAGATGCACCGTGTTGACCACAAATATGGCATTCTCACTCGAGTTGACAAAGTCGAGGACACTCTTCGTGGAGTGACTGCGCCACACCTGTATATCAGTCTCCAGCGAGAAGAGCACATCGCTCAGTAGACGCTGATGGATGTACGACCATTTGAACTCCGGTATGCGGAACGGCGGACGTGTCGGCCCCGGACTGAACATCGGACGGGTCGAGCCGGATTTTGAACGTTGCTGCTTTCCTCCCTCAACGCCGCCAGTTGCACCACCAGCTGAATCAAATAACAAAAATTAATAATTCATATACAATTTTAAAAGTGTTAAGTTTTTGTAATTAAACTTCGCCAGGTGAAAACAAATGGTTAAAGAATCACAAAAAATTATATAATTAAGTTAAGATAGATTAAAATAAATAATTATTTAAATTTCAAAAACAATCCAAAATACGCAATACAAAATAACTACTGTTTATGTATGAATATGTTGACTAAAAAATGTATGTACATATTTATTTTAATTAATCTTCGTTTGGTGAAAAAAAATAGTTAAATAATCACAAAAGTTGAATGCTTAAGTTAAGATAGAATTAATTAGAGTTAGCCAAAAATAAATAATTATCTAAATTGCGAAACTTAGCCAAAATATTCATAACAAAATAGCTATTGTTTATGTATAAATACGTTGACTAAAAATTAAATATACATATTTATTTCCACAAATTATGATATATTAAAGTTCAGATAGAATTAGTTTAATTTTTGACTAAAATAAATAATTAAGTAATAATAAATCTGTGCTTAAATGGAGTGTATTTAAAAGTTGTATATTAAAAATAACTAGTTAAATATTGACATCCCAATCCCAACTCACCGTAATGATTGCCCTCAAGTTGTGCGGAGCCGGCGCCGGTTGTTGCTGCTGTCGTCGTCGTTGTTGTTGCTGTTGCCCCATTTGCCTGTTGTTGTTGTTGTTGTTGTTGCTGCTGTTCTGTGGCATAGTCGTCGTCATCATCGTCTGCAGTGTTGGCCGCATCCTGTGCATCCTCATCATCATCATCATCATCGTCGGCGTCGGCATCGGCCTCGACATCGGGCAGCAGGTGCTCATCGAGAGTTTTGAGTGCATCCGCCTCGTTCTTTGGTGTTGTCTGCGTGGTGGAGTCCACCTCTGTGGGTTTCATGCGCACCACAATTGCCGCTGGCACCGCTGCATCGTTCTTTGTCTCGTTCTGGGTCTCATCCAGTGGCGTCGTTGCGGCTTGCTCGTCGCTCGACGTGGGCGTGGACGGGGTCTGCTCCACAGCCTTGACTGTCTCCGTCACCAGAGAGTCGAGCACCTCGTTCACAATCGCCGCAACTTGCTCCTGGCTCTCGACTGTTTCCGCTTCCGCCAGGCTCTCGGCTTGGTTTTGGGTTTCGGTTTCGGTTGCGGCTTGGGCCAGATCCAAAGCTGCCTCCACAACCTCGTCCACGATTTCCTCGGCCAAGGCAGTGGCCACACTCGCCTGCTCCTGATCTGCTCGAGTGTCTTGTGGCTCGGTTGCGTTTGATGCTGCCTCTGTTGCTGTGGCTAGCACTGCCTTTGGCTCTGCCACTGCCTCATCCACTGCCACTGCCACTGCCACTGCCACTGCCTCTGCTACTGTTTCCATCTTTGTCTCTGACACCAGCTGCTTTGTCGCCTCCATTGGCAGCTGCTCTGCGGGTAGCTCATTGTTATTGGTTTCAGTTTTGGCATTGGTTATGATTTTGATTTTGGTTTCAGTTTCGCTTTCGTTTGCATTTTCGTTTGCGTTTTCCTCTGCATTTCCAATTGCATTTTCTTTTCCATTTTCATTTGAATTTGGATTTGCGGTTTTTTCCTCCGCTTCAGCGGCATCGATCACCTTGTTGATGAGCTGCTCAACAATATCGCGCACCGCTGTGGCAACCACATCCTCCTCAGTCTCCGGTGTCACTGTCGGCATCGTTTCATCCACGGGACTGGCGATTGTCATCGATGTCGTCAGCTCCTCCGCTGTGGTGCTCAACGATGTGCTCATCTCTGGATCCCCAGCACCTGGCTCCTGGCCGCTGCTGCTGATGCTGCTGCTGCTGATGCTGCTACTGTTGCTGCTTGCCTCGTTGAGCTTCTCGTTGTTGTTCAGCTTGTTGTCGGCATCTTCAGTCTTTTGATTGTTTGCTTCTTTCTGCTGTTCCTGTTGCTGTTCCTGTTGCTGTTCATGTTGCTGTTCCTGTTGCTCTTTCTCAATTGTTGTTGTTGTTGTGGCTGTTGCTGTTGTTGGATTGACGCTGGTCAACTCATTTGCATTCACTTCCATTTCCTTTTCGGTTTTTTCCTTTTCCTTTTCAGCTTCGCTGTTGTTGTTGTTGTTGTTGAGCAGATTCTTGCTGTTGAGCAGGCTCACATTGTCTTGGGCCGTTGTCTTCTTCTCACAGTTGAGCACTCCCTGCACCACCTCGTTGACAGCCAGCTCGATTTCCTCGTCCTTCAGCACCGAGGATGAGTCCTCCGCCTCCTGGAGCAAACTATCCACAGCCATTTTGCAGTCATTCAATGCCGCATCGGACGCCAACAGCACCTGTTTCACATGCTGCTCCACATCGAGGGCATCCTTGGCCGTTGCCAGCTCCAGTTCCTCGAGATCATCGCCTATTTGCAGTGTCTCCTTGAGCGCTGCCTGGCCACCACCAGTTTCGGGACTTGCACTCGTCGAGGAACTGAGGCCATTGCAGGCACTCTGCATTGCCTCGTCCGTTTTGATTTGCTCATTGTACACATCGGAAATGTTTGCGATTACTGATTTATTGGCTGGTTCCGGTTCTTGTTCCGGTTCCTGCACAACCTGCTCCACAGCTGGTGGCGTTTCAGCTGCTTCGCCATTTGCGGCACAGTCGCACGATTCGCTGCCCTTGTTTGTCAGAACATCAGCGACTTCACCGGTTAGTTCGACATCCACGTTATCCAGATGATGCAGTTCCAGCTCCTCGACCTCTTCCTCCTGCACTGGTGGCACATCCTCCAGCGAAGCTATTGACACAGCACCCTTAATCGCCGGCAACTGTTGCTGCTGTTGTTGCTGTTGTGAGGCAACTGGACCATTCTGCTGTTGTTGCAGCTCCTCACGCTCCCAGCCACTGATGGTGCTAATGGGTCGGGCCTGTCGCAAGGCGGGATCGGTAATGTTGTCTGTGCGCTGTCTTTCATAGTGCTCATACATCTGGGCAAACTGCAGCTTGAACTCCTCGTAGGAGACCTTGGAGTGAACGATCGCCAGGGTGTCCACCCAGACGCGCCAGCCGCCGTACTCGTGCTTGATCGCATGATGCAACAGCATACGGAACAGGGAGTAGACCATATCGCTGATCTTCTGCTCCTCCGTGTTCTTCGGATGAATGTAGGCCATCGCGATGAGCCACTCCTGCCACACGGACATCTGAAGGACGGTGCGACGATTCTCGCGATTGCTGTTGCACAGCAGCGTCATATCCTGCAGAAAGAGCTTCTTCACATCGATCAGCGACTCCGTCTGCTTCGACTGCCGTATCAATGTGGCAACCACCTTCAGTATCACTGTGCAACCGAAATGTTCAAGTTCAATTCATATTAGACTATATTTAATATCTACACTGAGTGTTAATATATATATATAAAACTAGACCAGGAGTGACTCAAACACAAATCTTTTCAACTGTTCTTATAGATGGAATGAGTCTGCCTGAGTCCCTTGACACTGGCAATCAAGAGTTGCCCAACTATTACTCGTTTTTCGTGCTCATGTCTCATAATTAATGAGCCTAGTGGTAAATGCAGACTTGGCGTAGCATCGTAAAATAAATGAATCCCAATGGATTCTAAACTTTTAAATATGTACAAGAAGCAACTTTAAATGGGGAAAGACTGAAGCAGACTGAAGGATTCCTAGTTGATTGTCTGCCTGGTTGCCTGCCTGGTTGCCTGCTTGGTTGGTTGGTTGGTTGGTCTTAAAGCTAAAAAGGATTACTTACTGGGATTCTCGAGGCGGTAATGACTCTCCGGCTCTGGATGGCGTGTGTACAATATCTGCTGCGAGATGTGCTCCGTCATAATCTCGTAGAGCACATTGTATGTGGGCAGGGACAGCGACTCCTCGTACAGCAGCAGACGTTCCGCTAATAATGTGTACAAATTGTGTGGCGACATCACATCGTACTTACGCCTATAGCGGCGAGGGGAGAGTGGCACGAACGCGGGGAGGAGAAACCAGAAACATGCAAAAATTTATGAGCATGTGCATTACACGGCACTTTGTCAAAAGGCGTCGGAGTATGGGGCGGTGAGTGGTGTGGAGACAGCAGAGAGCAGATATAGGTCTACTCACGTATCTACCCTTTATATATATATATATATATATATATGCACGTGCATACAGTTGCGGTTAAAATAATAGTAGCGCCTATTCTCAAAGTATTTTATAAAAATGGTACTCATTTTATCAAATCGACAGCACTTCAAAATCTTCAATATGAGAAAAAACTTTAATTTGGCAAAATTAAAAATTAACTTCGCTTTTGCGAATATTTTAGAGCACACTCATTTTTTTAAATAACAAACGTAGTAAAAAAAAAAATTGTTTAAGAAAAAACTTTAATTTGGTAAAAATGAAAGAAAAACTTACGTTTCTTTTGCGAATATTTTAAATTAAATTATTTTGTAAATAACAAACGTAAAATATAAAAATTATGAAATAGATATTATCCACAGGGAATGCTCAGGTAACTTTACGATTATTCCATTACTAATATATTGAAACATTTTAGTAATTTAATAAAAGAAATTTAAAATATACATAAATATAATCAACTTTTTTTTATTTATTTTTTTTTTACAAATATTTTGTAGCTATGGCAACTTTTGATATTTTTTTTTTTTTTTAGTTTTAAATGCTTTGACTATTTTATACCGCAGCTATATGTGAGTTGGGTGTGTGTGTGTGAGTTTGGCCTGAAAAGGTGTCATTATTCAGGCGGCTCCACTTACTTGTGAGTGCTCCGAGAGAGGAAGAAGCCGAGCAGCTTCAGCGCCTGGAGTCGTATCAATTGACTTTCGGCCGCCAGCAGCTTGAAGATGCTGCGCACGCCGTGCTTCACATCGAAGGCAGGTACCATTGAGCTGGGATGCTCCGACATCAGTGAGATGAGCATCTGCAGCACATCGTGCAGGTTCTCGTCCTAAGCAAAATAAAATATGTATAAATAAAAAACATTTAGTTTCATATAAAATTTAATCTCTGAAATGCATCAAATTTGGTTTGTCTTTCTCCAAATGCAAAATGCCAAAATTGGCTGGCTTTGTGGACACTCACCTCATGCATGGTGGTCAGATAGTTGAGTATGCTTTGCAATTCATCCTCCTTAACGCCATTGCCAATCATGATTAGCTGCTTGAGGAACAGCAGAATGTAGGCGCGTATGGCCAAGATATCCTTTTGAGCCGGCCGCGGACCATCTGAAATCGAATTGATTGATCGATTGATCGATTGATTGATTGGGATTCGATGCATCAGCATCAGAGTGTTCAAAGATGAGTATTGAACACTTACCCAAACCCTTTGGTATTATGCCGCTCTTCGCACGTGGATTGACGACCCAATAATAATACTTGAGGGTGTGCACCGTCTGCAGAACGGTGCTAACACGTCGCACATTGCTGTAGATCTGGGTATCGCTGAGAAACTCGGTGGCCAGATAGGAGTATAGGCGAGCCTGGACATTCGCTGGCGTATAGATCCACAGCGCCGGATTGAAGAGCACATGGTCGAGCAGCTGCCACGTGAGAAACGAGAAACAGAACAACTGCGACAAATTAGCCAAGTAACTTTTGCTGTCCTCAATTATTGCAGACTCAACGAAATTGCAAAGAATTTAAAGGTTCAAGAAATGTGTGTGTGTGTGGGTGTGGGTGTGGGTGTGTGGATGAGTGTGTGAAAGTTTGAGATAGTTTGCAGTTTAGTTATAGATATGGTTAGATAGTTAGTAAGGTTAGTTTAAGAGATAGATAGATAGACGGATAGGTTTGTGAGTAGAAGAAAGTGGAGCAATAGAAAATGTTTTGTTTTGTTTTTTTTTTTTTTTGATTTTAATACATACGTTTACATGAATTTCATGTCGATTGTTGTTGTTGTTGTCGATTGATTTGGATAGGGTTTGTTTACATATACATATATATAGATATATATATATATATATATATGGTTTTTTTTTATTGAGGATTGGTAGTAGTAGTAGGATATATATGTATATATATATATTGGATAACGGTAACACATGCAGCAAACAGCAATCAATGTTTATCAACGTTTGTCATAAAACATAAAACGAGAAATTAACAAACAAAGTAATCAACAGTTTTTCTTTTTTTTTTTCATTCATTATTAAACAGCATTCAAAAACGAGAACAATATCTAAGACTAAGCTTAAAGAAATATTTTTCTTCTTTAGATAAACTAATTACACTAAAAATGATGATTATAATGATCGTTTATATACATAAATGTAAGCTTAGAACTAAATAAATATTATGTATATTAAGTTAGATCATGTTAAAATACTATGATGATTTTATACTACATTTAATGCATGAAGTTAAGATTAATTAAGATACAGAAACTAACTTGGCAATGCGTCGGCCAGAAAATTAATGGATCCATCTTGATCCAGTTTCTTAAAGTTAATACTAATATAATTGCTGCCTTAATTCTAAGTCTACAATCTAATAAGTCTACAATCAGTTTCAAAATTATGCCGGGAAAGATACTTAGGCAGCCCAGAACAGACTGATGACAGAAACAGGCCAAATAAGCATACTATATATAATTTTGACGATACAAAAGTAGTCGGGGTAAACACAAAGAAGAGCTCCGCAATAGACCCATGCTCGAGTTAGGTATTAAATCCCAAATAAATAAACTATATTCTCGAGCTTATGAATGTACCCGCCAGAAATTTGTAATAAACTAAATTGAATTAATGTTGAATTTGTCTCAAAACATTCTGTGTGCAGATTTCACATATTGTTTTCCCAAATTATTGTTGTTAAACTGTAGCGATATAAACAACAGAGGGTGAGAGAGGTCGACTAGGAGATACCCTAAAAACCAAGATGAATCGTAATTGTATTCGTTCTCGATACGAAAGATAAATCCATTAATTGAATGTATCGATATTTATCGATATATCTATCGATATTCATGGAGGAATTTATCAATGCAATAAAATACACGAGAAGTTATGTTTTACAAATCTTTTAATTTTGAGATCCGTTAATTACACAGACGGACATGGTTAGACAGATCTTGTTCACGAATATATATAGACTTGCACAACTTTACGTTACTCTTTATAGCCATTTTCAATGGGTACAATGCTTGACACTACTTGAATTCCAGTCAAAGGACTCTCTATGCATATATATATACTCTACATACTGTAATTTTGGTCGATTGTTGTTTTTGTTGCTGTTTTTGTTGTTCTTGTTGTTCTTGTTGTTCCCAATGCCCGCAGCGACAATAACAATGCAATACGCTCCGTGTGGGAGCAGCAGCCGCAGCCGCAGCCGCAGCAGCAGCAACAGAACTTTCCCAATTAAAAACTGTGCTCGAGTGTGCAATAATCATGGGCCACGGCAACGGTAAGCCCAGAATCGAAAAACAACGAAACAGCCCCAGAAACGCAACAGATTCAACAGAAAGAAGAATAAATTTCATACATATATTTATGAAAAATACTCCGAAACATATTTGGGAAACGGTAAATGCAAGAAGCTTATTCAGATTTTGTGCTTGTAGTCTTAAAGTGAAGGCAGCAAAATAAATCCATAAAAGTTGACCGATTATAAGCCTGAAAAGCATTATACAAATAATTGGGATGATATCAGCCATATAAAATAACTATAATTAAAAGAATACAATTAATTATGGAAAGCCTAAAGGCTTAGACACATCTACAACTGAAAGATTTTATACGATAAGAACAAATGGTTCATAATGATGAATGAATGGACAAATATGGATATATATATATATATATTACAATGAAGGGATATGATGAATAACGAAACAGTTGTACAAGTCAAAACATGACAACTTTCAAGTGATGTTCGAAATGAATGTATTTACAATGTGGCGGAACGATGTGAAATGAAACAGCGTCTATTTAGTCTACATATATTTGAAAGAAATTATTCTTGATGAGCTAACAACTTGATAACAGTATAAAACAGTATAAAGTGGAACAATGTGAAAATGGGGCAACTGTACAAATTGCTGTTTACAACATTTTAAGGCAAACGAAACGATTACGAATACGAATACACGTACACATAGAAACAACGGAATAAAACGGAACGGAACGGAATTGAACGAAAACGAACATTTATTAAGAGTATTACGATACGAGTAGAGAAATTTGAGAATTGAGCTTCACCTGGTAGAACTGTTGTAGATATATTGATAATTGGGGTTTAATTCAGTTGTTGTTGTTGTTGTTGTCGTTGTTGTCGTTTATGTGTGTTTGTTGAGTGATTGAAAGAAGATGCGTTTCAAATTGCAACAATTTCGATTGATTGAAACGACGATAAAGATTTTGATGCAGATTGAATTGGAGTGAATTTTGTTCGATGAGAAGCAAAATGAAGCAGGTGAATATGCAATATGTTGTGCGTGTGTGTGTGTGTGTGTGTGTGTGTATGTGTGATTAAAAGAATATTTTTACCAAAGAATATATATAAAAAGTTGGATCAAAAGTGGGTGAGAAAACGAGAAAAGAGAGAGAGAGAGAGAACATAGTGTAAGAGAGCAGAAAAAGTAGAAGAATTTAGTCTTTAATTGTTAATACATTTATATCCAAAGCACGTTTATTATATGGTTCTCTTTGGATATTTTCATTAGACTCTATATAATTTTGCAAATCAGCTGTGTATATATATATACATACAAACAAAATACAAACAGAAAAAATACAACACACATTCCAATATGTTCTTAATGTTTGCTTGGGCAAAGAAAGGCGAAAGCTTTTAGTGCACAGAATCATCACAAAATTTCAGTAGTCAATCAGAGCAAAGCAAAATGCATAAAAGCAAAAGCAAAATATTTTATTTGCTGGCCAATTAAAAGCAGGTAGCTTTACACTTTTTCTTACGTACAGTGTCACACAGCAAGCATCCAACAGTTTAAGCCAAAGCAAAAGGGAAATAATAATCAACTTCGGTTGCACCGAACACAATAACAGATGTCTCCCTGAAAATACTTGGCACTGTATATGGGATCTGTGCTATTAAAAACAAAAAAGAAGGGGAATATATATGTATAAACATATCTGAATAAATTAAACAATCGATAAATAAATCGTGTATATGTGGGTTTGTGAAATAATAATAGTTCCTCATACTTAATTGAGATTTCTAAGTTTAGACCTGAATTTCTAAGAAGGGGTCAAAAATATTTGAGCTTTTTCTGTTGAATTTGCCTTTTTATAAATTTATATCTTCACATTATAATGACTAAAAAATATTCATACATTAATACGATATTTTGGTATGGATTTTGATTTGTAAGCAGACATTGAAAAATTGAATGAACTTAAAGGATTTTCTCCATAAGCAAGAGTTTTTATGCCGAGAAGCGGACAGACAGAAACCGGTGAAATATGTAAGGGGAAAGCATGCCGAGTGGAGTAGTTTTCAGAGCTGTTCTGCTCTGCATTAGTTCTCATTGTTTTGTGCAAATAGCAGAGAACGAAACGCAAACAAACAAGAAGCAGAAGAACAAACACAAAATGGGTTTATTACATCGCATATAAGTGACAAAGTGTATAACACATATATTGTATATATATAAATAATGCATAGGATAAGTGTAGGAGGGGTGGGGTGGCTGTGGAGTTGGGGCAAACGGGCGTCGGTTTAAGAGAATTAAATTTGCAATGGAGTAACAAATAAAAGGGTAAACAGTTAAACGGATAATGGGTAACGGGTAACGGTTAACAGGTAACGGGTAACGGTTAACAGGTAACGGGTAACGGTTAACAGGTAACGGGTAACGGGTAACTGGTAACGGATAACTGGCAACGAGTTTAGCAAAGTTAATACGATACAATTGTGTATTTGATATGCTTGGGTATTTGATTATGTTTACTTTTTTAAAAGGATTACGCAGGCCCGTGTTCAACTGTGCGGCAGAAGTGGCAGGACCACAGTGAGAGATAGAGAGAGAGGGAGAGGGGGACAGATAGATAGTGGCGGCAATCGTCAACACCACAAACACAAGAACAACACACACAACGCAAACACAGTGCAGAACACACGGAGCGGGAGCAACAAAGAGAGAGCGAGAGAGAGAGAGAGAGAGATACAGAGAGAGAGAAAAAAATATTAAGTGAGTGTGAAAGAGACAGAGAGCAGAGATGAGGTGCGAGCGGGTTTCGCATATCATTTAAAATTTGTTTGCCAAGGTGTTTAACATGCCACAAAATTGATGAAAAAGCGACAGAAAAACGCATGGCAAAAGTTGCCTTTTATTTTTTTTTTTTTTTTTTTTCGCTCGTTAAATAAATGTTGTGCCCAAATGTTTACAGAACGCGGCGTGTAGGCCGGGCAGGCGTGGGCGGTGGGTGGTGGGGGGTTGGCGACGGGTATTGGGTATTGGGGAATGTACACTTATTTGAACAATGCGAAACAGGGGACGTGGGTGATGTGGGCACAGGGCGTGAGTCTGACAAACTTAAAAAGAGTAGCAAATAAAAAAAAAAAAAAAAGAAAAGAATAAATAATATTCATATATGCATCTCATTTAAAGAAAATCACAGCGCGACGCATTTGGTCATGCATTCGATTTGCGATGCGAACTTAAATCGAACTTACAAACAGACATATATATATATATATATATAAATATATATATATAATATACGAAATTACTATACAGACTTAATTCATAAAAATATCATAAATATATTGAGTTAGATAGATGGATATATAGTTAGAGAGAGAGAGAGAGAGATGGAGATATACATAACTATTTGCAATCATAGAACAGACAAATACAACATTTTAAAACATGCTTGCCAAAATCGACTTTGCTGTCCTCAAATGTCAAACGTCAAAGGTCAATCGCATGCTATCGCTTAATAGTTCAGTTATACATAATACATTTATATTTAATATATTGCGTTAGGTTTAGATGACACTGACGTCATGTATCATGGCTTAATCACTAACATAGAGCGGCATTTATGCAGATAGTAGTTCTAAATGCTTTTTACAGATGCACAAATCAAATCATCTATTTGATAACATTCATATTTTGGGCCTTGCGCCCACTCACCTGCTTCAGCAGCAAGTCACTGTTGGCCGACAGGCAGGTGACCAGATATTTGGTAAGATTGAGAAACGAGCCGAGCACCTCCAGGGTCAAATGCTCACGGGACGATCGCTGCAGCATAAAGGATATCACCAAGAAGCCACGATTCTGTATCATGTGCTGTTGCACCGTCTGCGAAGTTTCCACCAGTTCGCAGATGAATCCCAACAGTTTCGAGCTTTAAATAGATAATAATAAATGAATACAAAGGAAATAAATGAGAATGGATATTTAAGAATTTTGCCTACATATACCGAATTATAGAGAATCAAGCAACGTCAAAAATAAATGTAATTTATGTTGAACGAGACTTCAATTATGAAAATGCGAAAATCAATATTAATATAGAGTTGCGGTCAAAATATATGAGACCACTTCAAAATCGTCAATATGCGGGAAAAAGGCAATTCTGCTAAAAAATCATTGCTCCTCATTTGAAAATGTTTAAGAATATAAATATTTTCCAGACACAAAGCGAAGTAATAATTTAATTCCATTTTCAATTATTATTTCTTTAAAATTAAATATATATTATATATGTTGTGAGCAGCTGTATATATATCGATATACTTACCATAGCGTTGGATCCCGTTTTATATCGCTAATGCCCTCGTGAGCCATGTCGAGCTGGGAGAAGAGGGGAAACAGCACCTGAATGCCACCAATCGAATTGAGTGTGCAGTGAATGGAATGCGTGACAACAGCCTTGACATCCTGCGAATAAGAACATAAGCACATATTAATTATAAGCACACAACCACAGCATATATGCACACACACACACACAGAGAATTACAGCCACAGGATATAGCCCCTGATTGATGACGTTAATTAACAACCCTGTGAAGTGAACTGTGTTTGAATAACATCAAAAGCCACTCGGAGTCTCAAACATGCAATTGGCTTATTTACATGTCTGCAAATATGTGGTCTAATTAAGTGATTGATAGTCATTCTCATTGTAACGCAAAAAGCGAGAAATCTCAAATATGAATTCTCTAATTGCAAATGATTTACATTTGAGTTGCACGAATTGGCAAATATTTTGATTACCAACGCTTAAAAATTTATCTATAAATTATCAGTCAATTGGCTATTTTAAAATGGAAAGAACATTTTCCCAGCGATTGCTTTCGCACCACAAATTTAGATTGTCAATTGATAAGAATTTTACATTTTCCACTTGCCATTTGCTTAAAGTTTTGTGCATAAATTCAGCGCTTCTTTCAATATTTATCGATGAAATGTTTTTTTTTTTTTTTTTTTTTTTTATATTCGTTTTGAATGTCGCATTACTTGGCAAAACTGTGCTGCCTATGAGAATAGTCATTGTTGTTGTTGTTGTTGAGCCTCTATTGGCCTGTCTTGGGGTCATTTCGGCGTGTTGTCGTTGGCTGATTGCTGGTTGTTGGCTGCTCTTTTATGATTTGTGTTGTTTGTACAAGAAATTACTACAAAATTTATTGAATAATTTTGTTGCCAGGCTCGCAAAACTCCTCCCAACGAATGTGTGGAACGAAGGACCGATACTGGATACATAATATCAGCATTGGCCACGGGGGAGGGGTGGGCTGCTTTGGGGCAGGAGGGCGACTTAAGATTGTTGTACCTAATAAGAAATGCCAAGGCATGCGCTTGTGTCGTAAAATGTTGCACGAAATTTATGTGGTGCCCCCAAAATGTATGTGTGTTATGTGTGTGTATTGTGTTGCTTCTTGAAATTGGTGTGATTCGGGACCTAAACGCGCTGTATGGAATGGACTCAACTAAACTGAGCTGAACTGAACTGAACTGAACTGAAGTGAGTTCTACTCGCAACAGAGCCAGCTGTGTGTACATTTACGAAGATGTAATAAGTCTGAGGGATTTACTCGTTGTATACTCCTGCCTTTGTTTACACAGGACACGGGACACGGGACACGGGACACAGGAAACAGGACCATTCTATGGCTCACAGGTGTTAGAGGGTCAAGTGCTGAATGGGAAGGCGGGTAGCAGGGGCATGTTTACTTACCTGCAGCATGAGCGCGTGTGGCGTGTGTACAAAATATGAAACATTTCCTTTGGGGGAAGATTGCAAACACAGTTGACCATCGGTTGCCACTGGATTGTACATGAAGACAATGGCATTCGATAGTTTGCCATCATACAGCACCTGTACACCAAAAAAGAGATAGAAAAGCAAGAAAGAGAGAGAGAGAGAGAGAGAAGGAGAGAGAGAAGGAGAGAGAGAGAATGTGTGTGTTGTTGTGTATTAGTTGTGGCATTTCAACAAGTCATTGCTAGAGCTCTGAACCTGGCGAATTGTTTCCGGTCACGCTGACAATTTACTTTGGCTCTTGCATAAAGCTCAATATATATATACATATATATATATATATGTGTATATATATATAGAGAGAGAGAGAGACGTACATACAGTATATACACATGAAGTGCTTATATAATACAAATACATATATATAGCTGCTTATATACAGCAAACAGGACGCGCACAATATATACTCACACACACATATACACAAGAATCTGGTGAATTTTCACACATTAGCCATGACTAGGCTGCTTTATATGTATATATTTATTTTTTTATTATATATAAATGAATTTTTTAGTTGGTGCCGTCATATGAGGCGTATGCGCAATATTCTTGCAGCAGGTGCTGTAGCTTGTTTATTTTGCAGCGTGTGTGCGCCCGTGTGTGTGTGTGTGAGTGTGTGTGTGTAGATGTGTGTTAAGTAAACCTATAGGCACACACGTATATGTGAGTGTTTGTTTTGTGTGTGTGTGTGTGTGTGTGTGTGTGTTGCAAGCTGGTGCGTGTGTAATCGCTGGCTGCATAATTTGCTGCTAAAAATACTTCTTTGCGCTTTTTAATAGTAAAATAAACCAACAAAAATATACAGAAAAAAAATAAGCAAAAACATACAAATAAAATGAAATTGTTTGAACGCAAAAGGCGCAATTGACAAAAAAGTTGTCATTAATCCGAGCAATTTAAATAAATAAAAAAATTTTATTAAGTGGCAAAAGTTGGCTTGAAAAAATCGACGTGTTTCGAATTCCGGGCTAGCGAAGGATTTTTGGTGGCCAGTGCTATTCATAGCTTATTAATTAATTTAATTATTTAGGAGTATTACATATTTTAAATTAGAAGAAAGAAGTATACCAATAATATATTTAAAATAAATCTAAAAATATATTACTAAAAATATCACAAACTTAAAAGATAAGAAGCCAAATAACGAATTATTTCATTTAGGTAATAATAATTTACACTTAAATGTATTAAAAAAATGAAAAAAAAAAAACTCTAGTTGAGAAAGCTCAACTTGGGCGTATTCTGTGTGCAGCTTTTATCAGACAGACAAATAAATCGACTCGACTGTTGATGTAGAACAAGATAAAGATAAGATATATTTAACCCACCTTCAGTTGCTCAACTTCATTAAGGGCTTTTACAGATATTTAATGAATGCAAAAATGTATTGTAAACGTTCGACTTGAAGTTGAGGAGTTTCGAGTAATAACTTGAAAGCTAAAATGGCCGAAACACTTTTCTATGCACCCATTTGCAGCTGTGAATACATTTTCTTGTGAAAGCCACATTCACAGCTTGACCTATTTTCGCAAGCTTCATTTTTTGTTTGGTTGTCGCAGAACTGCAGCGACATCAAATAACTTTTAAGACTAATGCACTCCCCTACACCACTACACCCCTACACCCCTGTACCCCTACATCCCTACACCACTACACTCTATGCTACATTCATAATATATATATGTATATGAAGTAAAAACAATAATAATAGTAAAAGTGCGAGTGCACGCGAAAAACTGGAACTGGAACTGGAGCTGTACGAAGTAAAAACAAAACTAAACCTGACACATAAATGCAAAAATGCAGACAGCCTTCTTTATATATATATATATATAGAATATAAAATAGTGTTTGAAGCACGCTGCATAGATTTTTAAGAAATCACAGAAAAAAGGGGGGGGGGGGTTGGGGGAGTAAAGGCATCATCACAATAATAAAAAACAAAGAAAGTCGACTACAAATTGCTTTTCCTCAAGCAGACTCAGAATTCCACATTTAACTCGGGCGTTTTCTTGCCTCCGATTCCATGGGCGCTGCGAAGTATGCAACATTTATTTCTAAGGCTCGCATAACGCATTGTTTCGAACACAACTTGGAGTGGAGCAGGCCCCCTCTCACCCCATCCCACCATAAATTCCCAATTCCCCGACTCACTTTAAAATGAGCAACTTTTAAAGGTGGGCGCACTTTAAAAACCTCCACAAATTTACAAACATTTTCATAATTACGAGAGAAAGGTGTGTGTGTGTGTGGGAAGGGGTGGGGGTGTGTGTGTGGCGTGTGTGGGAGGCGGTTGTTGTGCGGCTGTTGAGGTTGGGTTTTTGGCGGGGATCGCTGTGGTTGGAAAATTCAATAGAGCAGCGCTTGCTGCGCTTCAATGAATGGGAACATTTTGATTGGCTTTGAAGTCTTGCTGTTGTTGGCCAAGAGCGTCATCGAATGCTGGCTGAGTAGGGTTGTCGAGCGGGGTGCGGGGTGAAATTTAATTTGTGCGCATTCAAAGCGATTCGTTGCGATTTGATTCGATTTGATGCGATTGGTTTGCGGATTTGCAAGACCTTCAACGTTGGAGACGTTGTTAGCTTTTTAATTGGCATCGCAGCACAGCAATGGTAACAAATGTTGGCCTATGGGATTTGGGATGTGGGATTTTGTATGTGGCTGGTGCTGGTGCTGTTTGTGTAGTGTTTTTGTGGCCCTTTGTTAACTTATTGGTGGTTGAACTGACAAGAGCTATGCTAGATTTGCCGAGCACCTTCTAGTCCACTCTGCATGGGTAGTTATTAAGCACTTGTACAATTTTTGAAAATCTTTGAAATTGAATATATACAAAATGTATTTAACGATGTGTAAAAATACAATATTGAATTGTTAAGAACATAACATTAACGTAATTATTATTCTTAACTTTAATTGTGCTCAATAGTGTGTTAAGAATTGAGCAAAATTAAATATTGTAAAACTAAGTATAATTTAATAAAGTCTAGATTTAAAAAAAAAAACAAACAAAAAATCAAATAATAATAAAAAGAAAAAAATATATATATATAAAAAATCTCAAAATTAATGTGGAATATTTGCCTTTAGAATAATATTCTGTATAAAGAAAATAAAAAGAAAGGAAAAAAAAAATTGCTTACAGCTTTTAGCTGGTTCATTTCCTCAGTGTCGCCCGTAATAGCGGAGGTGGCCGCCACGCCCATCGATGTCAGGCTGGTCACACTGGACATGCGACGCAGCTGGTCTATATTGTGCCCCCATCAAAATCGATCGATTGAAATTCAAAACGACAAACGATAAAAACGATAAGAATCGAAAGCAAAACCAAAAAAATAAGAAAAAATTAAAAACAATAAATACCAAAAGAAGCATTTCCAGTGGGCAAATGGCCAAGCGGATCATCCGCCGTGTGGTTGTTGTTGTTGTTGTTGTTGTTGCTGTTGTGGTTGTGGCTCGATTGTTGTTGTGACAAAGGCAACTGTTGCTGCTGCTGCTGCTGCTGTTCACCGATGCTATTTTGATTATTATCGCTGGGCGAACTGGGCGTGTTTGCGGCTGTTGCTGCCGTTGTTGCACCTGTTGCTGCTGCTGCTGTTGTTGTTGTTGCTGCTGTGGTTGTTGTAAGGGAGCCACCCGTTAGTGTTGCCAATGCAACCGCATTGCGTGCCGTGAGCACCGCTCGTATCTTAACAAAAGCGGCATTCAAATCTAAACGCTCATCGGACCAATCAATTGCACGTGCTTCCTGCTCGGCGGCGAGCGTTTGGAATTGCAGCTGCAACAGTTGCTGCTGATGGTTGCTGCTGTTATTGGCACTGTTGCTGATGCTGTTGCTGCTGCTATTGGCAGCATCGCCAATGATGGCACCACCCAAACTGGCTGTTAGTTGAAAGTGACTCACCCGTTTGTGATTGTCCGGCAGATTCAGATAGCACTCGTTATCGAAACGGAATTGCGACTGTAGGCGTGAATGCGTGTATGTGTGTGTGTGTGTGTGTGAGTTGTCATTGCAGGTGTAAGTGTGTATGTGTGTGTGTGTGTGTTAAAAAAAACAACAGACAAACACATCGTTGTTATTATTGTTGTTTTTATGGTGCATTATTCAGTGCAGCGCAGTTGGACAAAAGGAGAGAAAGAGACAAAGAGAAAGAGAAAAAGAGAGAGAGAAAGAACGCACAGGAAAAAAAAGAAAATAATTAACAAAAATACATATGTAATTGTTGCTGCACATATACACTCAGAAAAAAAAAAATATCGCAAGTTCAGCTCCAAAAATGCTCACAAGAATTAAATAATTTTACGTTGAATTTAATAATTTGGAACAGTGCACAATTTTGTTTTGCTGAGTGTATGGGGACAATGGACAAATGTGCGGCTGCTGCAGTGTAAATTGTTTAGCAAGGTGCAGCCACAGTGGCACAGTGGTACAATGTGGCACAGGTGGTTAAAAGCTGCTGCTGCTGCTGTTGCTGCTGCTGCTGCTGCTGTTGCCTCACTTGGCACAGTGGTTAAAAGTGGCACTTACCTTGTAGCCGGGCCCCAAGCGGTGCATGGCGCAAATTTGTTGGGTTGTCAGCGCCTCGCTGAATAAATATATTGCCGACATTTGGCCACAAAAGACGCGCTCCTCATCCAGTTCGGGCGTGGCGCCAATGTAGCACTTGTCAAAGGGCTAAAGAGTGCGAGAGATAGAAATAAATATATATATATATATATAGATAGAGATGGAGAGATTTAGGGGAGATATTGTGTTATTAATCGAACTGAGCTCTTCGCTACTCACATCGTTTGTGGAAACAAACCAGGCCATTTCGGTTGACGACGCCAGTTGTCCATTTACGAGGCACTTGATTTCGCTCTTTGTCCAACGATTGTATATATACACTATGGCTATCATATACCACTGCAAAAGTAATATAATATGAGAGGTATATTTAATTTGGATTAGTTACACAGTTTATTCCGACTCTCCACTGTCATATCTTTCTTCAAAGGTAAATTCTGCTGACTGCAAATTAAATTTCAAATTCAAAAAATTCTTTTGCAATTATATCATTTCGAGCCCTTTTCAGTAATTGAATATTTGGTTGTGTTGCTATAATTCTTCAGTATTAACATTTTCTACCCTTTAATTGAATTCATGAGACATTTATACAGTGCCGTTCAAAATATTTGTGCCACTACTCGACGCATTTAATAAAAAAAAAGTACCCATTTTATGGTGATTAGTTAAAGATCTAAAAATGTTGTATTTCTCATTTGCGAATGTTCTACAATACAATTATTTTCAAAATACCTAACTTATATATATATCTTATCTGGTTTTCACAAACATTACTGAGATCCAGAAAACTTTACTACTTTTGTAGTGTTAAATTTCAATAATAATTTTTTTAAAATATTTTCCAATTTTCGTAATTTTTAAGTATATTTTTTTTCCAAGATTTTCTTAGTACTACTATAATTTTTACCTAGACTGTACGTTGTTCGAGAACCTTCAACCCTTATTAGTTATTTATATATGCCGTCAGCCTGCCTTCGTATTTCGCATATTTCGTATAAATAGTTAATTTTCGTCGCCAAACTAAATTCAATTGGTCTGGGCAGGTAATTAGGCGTTGTTGCTGCCCATCCAATTTTCTGTTAATTAAACTTTGGCAGCGCCCAAAATCACACGCCCATAAATTGAAAGAGGGAATGCCAATGTGAAGTGTGTCAAAGGGCTGGGGCGGGGGCGGGGGCGGTTGCGGGCCAAAGACTATAATGGATCGTAACTCACAGGTGTAATGACTGGGCTGGGGCTGCGGGGGGCGATGACTTACCTTGCGTGGCTGGAATTCATATTTGACACAATGCTGAAAGCCCTTGCCCTTGACCTTCATGGATGTGAGGACGAGACAGTTGCCCACAAAGTGGGCGGTGTATCCAACGCCCTTCGATGTCTTGAAGCTGAAAGCAGGAAGCAGAACGAGGAAAAAGAAGAAATGTATGTGAGCAATTAGCCTGTTTGCCAATTAGCTGCAGAGCAGCAGGATGCATACTGAAGAACTGTATTTATATTTTTGTTTCTTATTGGTGCGTGGCACTTACCAGTAGAGATAGGGTTTCTCTCGCTCAATGTTCACCGAGTTAATTGGATCCAATCGAAACCAGGTGGTGAAGGTAAATCCATTTTCGTAGGGCCATTTGGCCAACGGTGGCAAAACCATTGCCTGTGGATAGCAGAAAGAAGAAGAGTCAACGTTTGAAAATCAGTTAGACGCAAATGTGGCACAATTTGATGCAGCCACCACATGATGGCAGAGAGATACAACGGAAAGCATGTGCGAAAATAAGAGCCCTCCCAAATTGTGTTAGCTTGTTAAATATCAATTAGCAGTAGGTATTAGCCAAATGAACCGCATAATACACATTTAAGCTGGTCATCAAATAGCACTGACCACGTCCGTCCATCCCCCCAGTGTGGCATGCAACACACTTTGTTACAAAAGTTACAAAAGTCAGCAAGTCAAAGGCCACACAACTTGAAACACTTCAGCCGGCTCAGCTGCAAGTGCTAAGTGAAAGGACCAAAAGGCAAAAACGATACAAAACTCAAACCAAAACCCAAACCAGAACTGCAAAGTACATAAATCAAACTCTCGAATATATTTGTACCCTGTTCGCCGAGGTTGAAAGAGTGTCGATTGGTTTTCATACAAAACGTAGTCGGACAAGACTTGATTTCTAAAAATTAATAACGCTTCAATTTAAATCATATCAATTATGAATGAAAAACTGTTTAACTGTTAATTGGTATTCAGCTCCAAAAAAAAAAAAAATAATAATAATACAAAAAAAATAAACAGAGTATTCTGCAGTCGAAAACTTTTAGACGGCAAAGTTATTTTCCCTTTGAGCAACAGCATTGGGGCATTCGGTTGGTTTTTGGGGCAGAGGGTTTCAGCAGTCATATTTGCTACTTGTGGCACACAATAACAAGAACAACAAAAAGTCGCAACAACTTTGTAGCCGACCCTCTCGAAATATGCCAATTGCAGCCACAGCCAGAGCCAGAGCCACAGCCAAAGGCACTAAGTCTGAGATGCCGACAGCAGAAATGAAGTGAAAATTAAAAGGAAATGAGCACATTTTGATTTATCATGAATTTTGTGGCTTTACGGCCAAACAGGACAGAGTTTCCACGATACACACGCACACACACACACTCGCACACACACACACACACACACGCACAAATACTTCCAACTGCAGCTGCGTGTTTACTTTTAGTTCATAAATTTATTTGCCTTTCAATGCTCGTATTTTATGTTCTTATCATGTTTATATAACTGAATTCCACACAGTTATTCTGTTATATATAGTTACCCACATTACTGTTACCCGCTTCCCGCTCCCCGCACCCCCGCACAAGCCCAATGAAATGTATTGCTTAACAATAAATTCGCCTCCCTTTTTATTATCTTTCGGCTTTTGTATTTAAAACATTTCATTTTAAAATGGTTATGAATTAAGTTGCTTATTCGCAACAATTTTAAATTGGAGACAGCGAAAAAAACACACACACAGAGAGAGAGAGAGAGAGAGAGAGAGAGAGGGAGAGACAGATACAGAGAGTGAGAGAAAGTACGGAATTAAAAGTTAAATGCAAAACTCTTTTTTAAAGTCGTTGTTTGTTTTTTGTGGGCTTTCAATATTTTCGATTGGTAACAAATCGAATTTTATCTATTTATATAAATCGGTTATATTCCAATTTATCAGTTACAAGTTTTTCTAGTCCCTAAGAGTCGGTGGTTAGATCGATCTTCAACTAATATATATTAGTCAGAGATCTAAAAAAAATCTTTAATATTTAAAAATTCAATTTTGTAAATCAGAAAATGTTTGGATTAGTAAAATCACGAAACTGGGCAAAAAAAAAAAAAATGTATTGTGTAAATATAGAATATCTGGATTTAAAGAATATTATTTTGCGGAATGGAAAGCTGTGTAAACTTCACAATTATATCGATAATTACGATAACATTTTTTAATAACAAAATTATTAAATTAAAATGAATTTTTAATAGCTGTGCCAACTTTTCGTGTATATTTTACATCTTTAGTATTGATTGATTGTTTTCATAATAATTTCACTATATTTTCTGCAATTTTTTTTTTAGCAGCTGTAAGTAGTTGCTGACGTCATCATTGCGCAGTATGCAAAAGCTGCAACTCATGAAAAGTTTATTGAATATTTGGAGAGATAACACTTGAATAGCTGTAATGCACTTAGAAGTGCATCTGCATTCATTCAAAGCATTCACATCCAATTTGAAGCAGTCAAATAACATCTAGCAGCCAACACTCAACACTCAACATTCAACATTCAACACTCAACATTCAACACCCATACGCATATTCACATGAACATTCAAAACATTCATTTACTTAAAATTTATACGTATGCGTGTCGGCAACAAGATTCGCATTCATATTCACAATTCATTTGTATGCAGAATGAGTATCGTTGTGTGGCATCGGGCTTTGGCTTGAGGCCTCATTCAATTGTGCAACAGTGCAACAATGTCGGAGCTTGTGGCATGCCACATGACTTAACTTTGTTGAATTTTCTCTCTCTCTCTCTCTCTCTCTCTCTCTCTCTCTAGTCTCTGTTAATATCCTCTCTCTATCTCTTTGTGTGTGTGTGTAGATTGTAAAGCGATTCGGTGGCAGCACAAAGTGGGTTTTTGAACTGGCTGGCGTAGAGAAAATGTTCCGGTTAGGGGGCAAAAATGACAAAACATGCAACTTTGCAGAATTTGACTACCAGTTGCCAGTTACCAGTTGCCAGTTGCCTGGTGCCCGTCAGTAACAAAAGCTGACTAACCTTGGATTCAGTGGGAACTCATTAGTGCAACGCAAAATGCCGTTGCTTTTAGATAGGGGATCCCTCTTAGGGGTGACACCAAATGGTAGCTGGGAGTCCGAACTTCACTAACGTTGGAAACCCAATAAGTGAGCTAGACGAAAATTAAAAACAAGAAATAAATTTATAATGATAAAACAGCAGAACAGAACCGGACACGAGAAGGGAATCGTTGCAAATGACCAAGTGCTACAATTGGGTTGGAGACATGGCATTCTTGGGTACGGCGATAGTAACATGTCCTGTTTATTGAACATTTTGTGACAATTGCGTCTGCGAGTGTCTCCTCTTTCATTTCATTTCATTTCATTTCATTTCATTTCGCTTTGGTATCGGATCGTTTCGTGTCGTATTTGACTTCCAATTCGCTTTATGGCATTTTTTATGTGTTTATGCTGTGGGCAGATAGCACACACCACCCAACACCTACAGTGTGTGTGTGGGTGTGTGGGTGTGTGCATGTGTGGGTAGGCAGTGACTGCTGTGCAAGCTGAGACAGCAGCTAGGGGCAGTTCATGTCCTGTGGCATGTGCCACACGGACAGCGCACATTACGAATTCGATTTAAGTGCGACGCAATAAAATAAAAGCCCAAGTCCCAAGCCCCCAAGCCCCAATCCCCAATACCACCCCCGCCTTCTCCGCATCCGCATCCGCATCCGCATTCTCCTCCTTCTGCTCTACAGGAAATCGGGGGTTGGATTTTAGCTCCAAGCTTAGTTGCATATTGAAACTAGGTGGCTAGGGGTCAACAGCGGGAAGTGGGGGCAGTGCGCACTTAAAGACAACTTGCAACTTGACCAAAGCCTAACCTAATGGAACAGTGACCGACGCATTGATGCCCTGTAATCAATATAATTAGGAGCAATTTGTCTTATTTTGAATCTCTATATAAGGGAGAACCACTGATTCTTTTTAAAAAGCATGAGTTGTCTGCTATCGATATTTATCGATTTAAGTGCGATTAGCGATTAGAGTCAAGGCATTATTGACTCGATTCCTGCAGTCTTTCCAGTTCTCAGCTGTCATCCACTCAGCTGTTCTCCCCCATTTGATAATATCGCTTTAATGTGCACAGGGTATCAAGCAATGGGCGATTGTTGTCGGTTGTTTATTACCATTAGATATATAGTGGTACATGTAGATGGTATATGGTACAAGGACGAGGACTTACCGATCCCTTACGTCCTGGAAAACTGAAGAACACATCGGGCCCGTTGCGATGCGGCATTTGTCGCAGCACATTCAACAATTTGGCCGAATGACGTGGCCATTTGCCATTGTTGGCCTTCATCGTGCCAAAGAGCAGTTTCAGCTCCTTAACCGTTATGCTGTAGCTGGCCAAAACGCCCAACATCTCGATGAGCAGGTCTGCAATACAAGAAAAAGAGGTACACTGTGAGAAAATGCGAGCAAGACAAATATGTTTGTATATTTGTAAGTGGCAAGTTTAATGGGAATAAAAATACACAGATCGAACTTAAAAGAATAAAATTATTCGGTTTTCAAAACTAGTTTAAATTAAGCTGATTTCCCTTTTTTTTAATTCGAATTCCTCTTCTAATTGGAATACTGTTCACCAACATTATTTACGGCTATTAAGGCACAGAAAACAGCTTAAGGTGTGGCAAGTCTTAAGTAGGCCTAACATTTAGTCTGAAGGCTAAGAACTTAACAACAGTATTAAATCCCTCTGAATATCAAGTATACGCAGTGTCTTTGATGACTTGCAAATCAATGTTTATTAATTTTTAATAAATAAACTTTGATCAGCTGGCATTTTTGCTTAAATTTGCTGATTAACTTTTACTTAAATTCAAAATCAATTTTACCAAAATTTGCTCACAACTTAAATTCGTGGCAAATTGAAGAAAAATAAAAAAAAAATAAAATTAACTGCAAACTGAGCGCGTGCAGCGAAGTGACAATTATGATTTTAAGCCAAATGGAAATATTGGAAAAACTGGGCGTGGCAGCAGCAAGTCGAAGAGGTATGCGCCTCAAGGTCAGCTTGTGAAGCGAGCTGGAAGTTGAAATCGAATTGTCATTGAATGCGATAAAATATTTATATATATATAAATCATTTAAGAAATTGAGTTTATATATACATATATCACGTGCTGCCAGTTGGTTAAATATATTGCAATCGTGCGGCGTTGCCACGGTTCAACTTGTGATAGCCTCCCCTCTCTCCACCGGCTGCTGTTGCGCTATTCCCAAACTTCATTTGTAATGCGCACTAATTGAAATGGGACGCACGGGCCGTTTTAATGCCTGGACTGTGTTGCCAGGGCCTTTGCCCAAAGGAGCTGCGACGGCAACTGTTTGCCAAAGTTGCGACATCTTCTTCGCCCACACAAATTACTCCTCAGCTCTGTACGGCTCCACAGTTCCACAGTTCCACAGTTGCACACAGTTTCACAGTTTCCAGTTGCGCCTCCGTCTACACGTTTCGGATTGCGTAATTTAAGAAATTGAGTAACATCAACCGCCGCAGCTAAAGTGCCGCCTACACTGACAAAAAAAAACAAAAAAAAACTAAGAAACTAAATATCAAAGTTGATTTTTCTTAAATCACCAAACATCAAATTTATATTCATTAAATTGCAGTTTTAAATATGCCCAAAGTTTGACGCAAAAAAATATTTTATTTTGTGCGTAGGTTTTTTTGCTAAGTGAACTCAGTGGCAGCTCCGCCCATCGCGTTCAACCGCAACGTTGAAATTCCCGGGACGACATTGTTGCCCCATTGGCCCCAAGTTGACACTGTCGCCGCCGTCAAACGTCACCGTCACCGTTACCGCCATCGCCATCGCCCCCGACGCCCCCTCGCCTGGGGTATTAGGCTCTTAATTACACACATCTTTTTCACCCAGTCTTCCAGTTGGTCCATGTTCGACGTCTGTTGCAATTGCTTAGAGCGCAATGACAATGCCACAGACCGTGCCACCGCCGGAGTTTGCGTTCTCAAACTGTCTGCATGTCTGTGCGCCTGTCTGTCTATCTGTCTAACTGTCTAACTGTCTATCTGCCTAGCCCGTTGCCTCACTCTGACAATATTTAACTGCCTTTGCATATCTTGGCATCTTTTGCAGCTCATAAAAAGTCAAAGTATGAGCAACTTTGACAGCATTTTTTTATGTCCCCAAAGAAACTTCCCCTAAAAGATACAAAATATTTGCCCGGCCCACTTGGACACAGATCAAAACTTACTGTTGCCTTTCGAGGACCTCTTTAAGCAACGGTTAGTAAAAAGTATACCCAATGTTAAACACATATTCAATTATATATATATATATATATATATATATATATAAAATTGAATTTCAGTTAACTTAAACCTGGCCTTAAACCTATTTGGCAATTAAAAACAGTTTGAATCAATCATTGCCTTGCAACAAAATTAATTAAGACAGTTAATTTGCACTTATAAATTATGTTTCTCCTTCCACATAAACTGTTTTTTTCGAGCTCTTTGAGCCGGCTTCTCGGAAATATTCTCGGAGATATTTTTCAACGATTATTGATTTTTTAGTCAATTAATTTGCAATTATTATAATTTCTTAACCATCTATTAAAGACTCTTTAAACTAATGAAATAGAGGGATTGGGCTAAGAGTCAGGAAAAGTTAACCGTAAAGTTTTCACATTGCGTTGTTTTTCTCGGAAAGAAGAAGAAGAAGAAGAAGAAGAAGAAAAAGAAAAAGACAGTCGCAACTGAGTTTTCCATCTGTCGTTTGCCGCAGACACAGACACAACTTTTAGTCTTATCTAATTTCTTAGCAAGTGTCACGTTTCGACATTTGTCAGGTGACACACACGCACACACACGCGCACGCACACACACACACACACGCACACACACAAACACAGGCGCACGTACATATGAAATTATGGCTTGAGCGACGAGGCTCAAAAGTCAGCGACTGCAAATTGACAGCAGTTACAGTTCGTTAAATGCCAACTAAAGAGGGGGGGGGGGGTGTTGGGTGTGCCGCTCACTGAGGGGTTAGGCGATTCGCTTAGGGGTAAGTCGAGAGTGGAGAGGGCAGCAGTGGTGTGCTATGGAATGGGGGCATGGTAGCAGGAGGGTTGCCAGACCGCAGATGTGTCATTGACTTAATAAAATCAAAATCAAAGCCGAAGGCATAAACACGTCTGTGACTCTGTCAGACGATAGCAAGGGGGGGGGGGGTGCAAGGGTGTAGTGTAGGGGGAGTAAACTTAGAATGAGCTATGGACTTGGATGTTGGATGTTGGAGTTCGGTCAGGTGGCGGGTAGGGGGTAGAAAAAAAATGTCATTTGGCTTTTCACTAATGAAGAGAAAATTTGATGCGCTGTTTGCCGAAAAGAGAAAGCCAATCGGAAAATAAATGCGCAATATTTGAAGTCAAAAAAAAAAATGCTTAGCATACATAAGGGGTGTGTCTAGGCATAAACGACAAGAATGATGGTTGTGGGGGTGGGGAGGGGGGCGGTTGTGTTGGCTGTTTGGTGCTGCAAATTGTGGAGGGGGTTGACTGGTGCGGACCACTGGGCGTTTCACGGCCGCTGACAAGCGTGAAATTAATCGAAAAGCAATTCGGCGAGAAGCAGTCGCGATTTTGTTGGACACAGGGCAGGCTTTACAATATATATATCTATATATTTTATATACACTCGCGGTCAAAATAATGGAAGCGCTGCTTCTCAAGGCATTTCATAGAAATATGAAATCATGCTGTGCAAATGAAGACCTGTTCAATATCTTTTCAAATTATGCAAAATGCAATTCAGCAAAATAAGAAATATTTTGTATCTCATTTGGGAATTGTTGAAAATACTCTTATATTAGCAACCAAATTAACAGTTTAAATAAACATAAATTTCAAAAATAATTTTAAAAAAAATAATCAATTCAGGGACTTTAATTTGGCTTGACAACTTTTAATGTATAGTTTGAGTTGAAATACAGTTTTTATAATTTTCATAGTATTTAGTATGTATTTTTTTTTACATTTACTATTATTTTGACCGCAGCTGTATATATATATATGTATATGTGTGTATATATTGTGGGACTGTGACAAGTCCGGCTAAATCATTGTCATGAGTATAACTTAAACTGACCAGCTTTTTGGCTTATTCGATTTTCTCGCATTTTCTTGCACCACTTCTTGGCTAACTGTTGTTGGTTGTTGGGCATTGCTGCGTCACTGCGAAAAGCACTTCAGTTACTCATTCATTCATTCATTCATTCATTGATTCATTCATTCATTCATTCAGTCTCCTCACATATGTCCATTTTCGGCTGATGACCATCTCTGGTAAATACACTTGTCATTCCTGGATTTCTCAATGTCATTTACTACGTTATTAGTAATTGTAACCAAGTCACATTATTTACTCTTCCATAATTGAATATCTATATTAATTTCTCTTCCTCAACTTTATTAATTTCGAATTGCTTATGCCAGTTCCTATCATTTTCTTTTCATTCATATTGCACTCCATTAATATTTTTCTTAGATTTAATTAATTGATTTAATTATTTTGTGGTTGCAAAACTCGCTTTGAGCTGAGCTTAAGTATAATTGAAATAATGATAAAATTTGTTTGTTTTAATACTATTATTTCATGGAACTATTTGTTAACAAAAATAAGAAAAAAAAGAGAAGTGGAATTGCTCTGATATCTGATGACAGGCACAGAAACTGAATAAAACTAAGGACTAAATGTTGAGTGCATATTTGCATTTATGTACTAAGATGTATGGTAAATTAATGGAAAGGGTTTCATTCTAAATTGTGGCTTTTATTGCTATCGGAAATCAATATAATCGCGAAGCATGGGAAGTTATCGATAAAATGCAAATAAAGACTGATTCCAAATTTTAAATATTTAGCTACTAAAATCCGCATGTTTATACAGATGGACTAGTAATATATATATATATATATATATATAGTATTTGAATTAATCGAAGAAGCTTGCTTTTGTCTGGAAAATGCTACCATTAATTTTTATTAATTTTTTTTCTAGTTGTAAGATTTTCGCTTTGAATTAAATTGGGTACAAATTTAGAATGAACGGATGGAATATTTGATAAAAGATATTGAAATATATTTGACTTGTTCATTTATTGTAACTTACCTGCCACAACGGTTTCGGAGCGCTGCAGACGCACAAGGACATGCTCGATGAGTCCAACATCTGTGCAGGCCTGAAGATTGCGAACGCTCTTCCGCAGAATCGCAATAAAAACGCTCCAGATCTCGGCCTGCAAGAGATTGTCGGAAAGGGGGGGTAATCAGTTAGTAAGCAGTCAAAGAAAGCGAACAACTTTACAATGCATAACAAGTAACCAGTTCCCAAGTGTGCGAGTGTTTGGAAGGGAGGGGAATGGGCTTCCTTGCACCCAGGGAAGACGGCGAGGTAACAAAAAAAAAAAAAAAAAAAAAAAATCTAGCAAATGTATTACGAAATCAAAGAATCGACTGCGAATGTGCCTTGTTGTTGTTTAAGTTGTTCAATTTGTTGTTGTTGTAGCTGCTTCACTGTCTGCCCAGTTCAATAAGCAAAGTGAAGTGGCATACAAGCAAACACACACACACCCACACACACACACATATATAGAGACAGGCAGTTAGAAGTATGCAGTACTTTTTTTTATTTGGTTGCATTGCCTTTGTGAGTGCGAGTGTGTGTGTGTGTGTGTGTGAGTGTGTTTGGCAGTGTGTGCCTAATGTATACAGTCATTGAAATAAAGTAAAATAATGGAAAATAATGGCAAAATAATCGCAAGCTCAAAACGAGTAGCTGCTGCACTCAAAGAAAAATGTTATGCTCAAAAAAAAAAAGGAAACCACATCAAAGGAAATATTTATTCTTATATAATGAAAAACAAATAAATTTAAAAAGGAAAAACAATAGTCCAAAATAATCCATTAAAATTGGCAAACTGTTTTTCGGCAACTTCATTCAATTCAATTCAAAGCTAATATATATTTTTTCGAGTGTAGCTGCTGGTGGCAACGCAAAAGAAGCCCGCAGCATCGAAAGCAGTTGCCACAATCAGCAAACCGATTCACTGTTTAAACTTTGAGTGCAGAGGCAGAGATGTGAATACACTCAGAGGCACTCAAAGGCTTTCGTATTATTGCCGCAGTGTTTGTGCGGCAAGCGGCAGACAATTTTGGCAGCAACGAAAAACCGTTTTTGACGGTTTTTATGATTATTGCCTGACACACACACAAGCACACACACACACTCACACACACTCACATATACGCACACCCAACACACAGAGAGCAGCATATAGACAGGGCACATCAGAAGATTGCACATTGATTTTTGGCCATCGCATATAAACACAAAATTCACATATTTTCCGCTTGAGTTTCTCTTTATTCTAACATTTTATTTATTTTCTTTTTTTTTTCGTGGCTGCTTTATTTGTTGTAGTTTTTGTTGTTGCGGCTGCTGCTGCTGCTGCTGGTGCTGCCTCCTGACAAATGAAGACAATGAAAACGTAAATGCTTTGAGCGTTTATAATGAGGCTGCCGCATACACTGAACACTGCCCCAACATTCAGGTCTGCAAGTGCTCAGCTGCCTAAGTTGCTTAAAGGTTTTCGCATTGTATTTCACTGAAGAACACAGCGCATAAGTTTTGTTTTTTATATAAAGAGTGCTGCCAACATTTTTAAAGCATTTGGTTAGCGAATTTGGGTTTTACCATTTCTGCGTTTGCGTAATGCGCGTTGCTCGACGAGTTGGTTAACTGCAACCAAAACTAATGCAAATCATAGCCAATTTGTATTGGATAAATATGCGTAGAGTTATCTTTAGCTTGGCAGTTTCTTAATTCCTGTCGGCATCAAAACTTTGTGAATGGAGTTTGGCATTTTCATTAATATTCAATCAGTTTGGTATGTTTGGCTTTGGCATTGATAAAAATTTGAAAAACTTATGCCAATCAATCTTATGGCAATACAAGCTCAAACTAAAACTTGTTTACAACTTTAACTTCAAAAGTTATTTGACAGCAAACTCGACTTTAATATTTCACACAAATCACACTGCGCTCAATTTTATTGGCTAAACTGTTTTGCAGCATTTTGTAATCATTACATAAAAGTATTTCATTTAATTTTCTAGAGTTTCTTCTCTCGGTTTTTTTTTTTTTTGATTTTTTATTTTACTTCTGAGCACAGTTCATTTTATTGGCCGAACTTTAACTCAAAGTTAATTCGTATAACGGATTTGTTTAAAAATCAATGTGTTTTTTTTATACATATATTTTTTTTTTAATCTCTTTTGCTTTGTGATTTCATTGTTATCTGTTGCTTAGCTCGTTTTACGCATCATTTATTCCACCATCCGCTGCCAGCGTCATCGCGTCCTTTGCATCCATCCCTCTCTCTCACACACTTTATCTCTCATACTTACTCCCCTTCTCCCTCTTCAGCTCTTATCTGAAACGCCTCGATGTAATTTTCTTGTTGTTGCTTCATCTTTTTTTTTTTCGTTTTAATTTTTTTTAATGTACTGCACGCATAATTTAATTCGTCGATTCATAAATTGCCAAAAGAAAAAAAAATAAATTCACCAGTGGGTGCCACGCCTCCCCATCCACTTGACCTTCAGTTGACTAAAGCTTTGCCGTCTCCCAGAAAACAAACACACATTTTTACACACAATCATCTGAATATTTACTTATATTTAATATTTTATGGTTTATTTTCTTTCATTGCGTGTAGGTAGCAAAATGCGGTGCTGTAGGTAATTTGATCAGTCCAGCCCCTAAAAAGAAACTCTGGAGACACGACCCGTCCCCCCCCCACCGCACACACACACACACACAGATAAACACACACGCACATTTACTGATAAGAAAAAAAGGAAAGAAAACACGCACAAAAGGAATCAGAATCAGAATCAGAGCAGTTCTCTCGTTGTCTCCATGGTTGGGCTCATCAGTGTCCCCGGGGCGCCCCCAAACGCCCCACTTATAATGGCCACCCTCCTGATGACCTTTTGTAGCTACAATTTCCATTACCCTGTAATTACATTTGACCCAATACAGCTCAAGTGTAGTTTTGACAGTTAGAAAATTGATATGTTAATTACAACAGTTTTTCGAATTGCGCTTTAGTTCAAGTATTTCAAGATTTTCTTTAGGCCCCTTCCTATTTTCCCAGACATTGAAACAAGTCTAGATAGCTACAGGGCATTATCCAGTTGAGTTGTCATACTTTTGAGCGCATTTCATTTTGTTTTTTTTTTTTTGTTTTTTTTCTGCAAATGTTGCTCATAGCAAAATACAAAGTTGATTTGACGCCGTCGCGTTTTGTTTTTACAGCATTATTTCTTAATAAGCGCCAAGCGGGCAATGTTTGTGACTACCGCCATACACACATACACACATACACACACACACACACACACACACACAAGTACAAATCAGAGCCCGCAGCACCAACTAATCCAGCCGACTAAGAGTAACTGCCCCGCAAAAAGTTGAAAAGGCACAAAAAAAAAAACAAAATAATAAAATAGGAATAAAAAATAATAAGGATGCGAAGAGAAAACAAAAATTAAATAATAAGAGAGAGCAACTTCAGTCAGATTTTATTACGTAATTGGGTAGCAATTTCTGCATGGCACAACACCAACAATAACAAGTACAACAACAACAACAACAACAACAGCAAAATCAACGGCCACTGAACACAAATTAAATTCTTTGGCTTTTTTTTACTCTTTGTTGTGGAGCAACACTCTCTTTCACTCCCCCGCTGTCCATCTCTATCGCTGTCTTAGTCCTTGGCTCTGTAACACTCGGCTTAAGTATTCGAAATGCTTACAATCGACTGAGACAAAGAGAGGGTGCGAGTGAGATGGCACGCGAAATGTGGGCAAAAAATCGTCTGTGGCTGTTTTTTTCTTCATTCCTTCCCTTAGACGTACTGAAGCGTCAACTTGCCCTAATGCTATTGTCGTTGTTGTTGTTGTTGTTGTTGTTGTAGCTAAGGTTAAATTAAGCTTGGTCCGGCTAAAAGTCAAAGGACCTCAAAGTATACCCAACGACAAACTCCAACACAACACGCAACAACAGATCAATTTAGCAAGCAAAAATTAAAAATTAAGTGAATTCTTTCTTTGTCAGTTTTGTCTTTGTTTTTTTTTGCTTTTGGTTGAACTTAAAATATGGCGAAAGTTTAATTGCCACACGGGACATTTTGCTTCTGCCTCTTCTTCTTCTTCTTGACTTTAGCAATTGTAACTATTTTGTTAAATTTTACTTATTTACGATTTTCTTCATTTGATTTAAGACAATAAAAAATAACAATTCAGTTAGAAATAGCAACGAAATTGAACTATTTCCAAATGAAATGTCAACCAGATCTCTCCTATAATTAATATTATATGTGTGATACACATTTTACAAACTATAATAAATTACTAAAATCGATTCTTCATCCAAGTTTGATTATTTGATGAAATCGCTTTTAATTTACGAGGAGTAACAGCTAAAATTACTTTTATTATGAATATAATTGTTAAATTAAGAATTATGAATTGAATATAATATCTGTGGAATATTTTTTCATGTTTTCCGTAATAAATTTATTTATTTATGTAAATGCATCTATTCAATTGACAAATATTAAAACATAATATTTCTGTTAGCAGGGCATCAGCTAGTCAATCAAACCTGTTCTATAAAGAATACTTTTTCTTTATGTTTGCTCGCCTTTTTGCATTCCTCAATTTTGCACTTCTTTTCCACTTTATCAGCGATTTGCTTAAGCCCGCTTTTTTTTATGTTTTGTTTGGCTGGAGAAGATGCCTTAAAACTTCAGTTTTTTTTTTTTTGCAGTCAAATCGTTTCGTTTCAATAAAATTTCAATAAATTTATCAACGTGCTGCCCAATTCGAATGAAAGCCAGTCAGAAAGTCATCGTCATCGTCATCGTCATCGTCCTCATCTTCATCATCGTCTTCATCTTCATCATTGTCTTCGGCTGCGTCGTCTATTTGATATCAGGCATTGCCAGCTACAACAATAACAATAACAAAAACAGCAAGAGCAATCGCAAAAAACAACGTCGGTTCGTCGTTTTTTTTTTTTTTTTTTTTTTTTTTTTTTTTTTTTTGCATGCCATCGTTTTGTAAGGATTTTGCCCCCTATTCAATTTCAACTCCCGCTCGTCTCTATCTATCTCTATGTCATCTTTTCAGTGCCACTGCTGCAGCGCAGCCTTCCATCCTTCTTCGTTCAACCTTCAACCTCAAATTGTCTAGCTCTCCCTGTCGCTCTCACTCTACTCTTCTCCTCTTCTCCCCTTCTCGTCGTCTCTGTCAACCGTGTCATCGTCGTCTTTGGCATGCCGTGCAATGCGCTTATGCGTTTCCTTCCTTCCTTTGCGCCATTTGGCCGTCTGACTCCTTTCGCCGCCACTCTCCTCTGCTCAGCCTCTCAATTTGTATTCCTCTTGGCCGCCTTGCAACCTTTTGCGCCCTTTTGCGCCAGCTAACAAATGTTTTTTTCTTCTGCAAATCTGCTGCAGCTCTAACGGAAATTTATTATTGACAACAGCTGCCGTTGCAATGCAAACAAGAACAGCAGCCGCAGCAGCAGCAGCAGCTGCAGCAGCAGGCGTTACACACACAATCACTTAAAAATTATATACACTGAGCGAAAAATCAATTGAGCAACATATCATTCTTAAAACTTCAAATACGATTTATTGTGCAAACTACTCGCAAAAGTGCAACTAATTTATAATATTAGGAAATTTTCAAACAATTTAAATGATTTTCAATTACGATCGAAATTAATTAAATCAATTTAAATATATATAAATTATGTTTGTATATTAAAATGGGTGCACAATATATATATATATATATATATATATATATATATATGTATGTAGGTGTTGAACTTGCCAAAATACAAACTATTTTCTTCTATTTCATTATTGTACGTGTGTGCGCGTGTGTGTGTGTGTGTGTGTGGAAAAAAGTGGCAAAGGCATAAGCAGCAGTTTGCGGGTTAAGTAGCATAGCCTCTGTCTCTGGCAGTGGCACTGGCACTGGCACTGGCACAGGCACTGGCATCCTGCAATCTGCAATACTATATTCGCCCTATTCCTTATATCCCCATTCATCTTGCCCACTTGCAGCATCAACAATCTTCAATTTTCTATACTTCCTCTGCTAAAACTCCGGCAGCTGAAGATATTGAATGTCATTGGCGTTGCTGATGTGAATAACATTGACGCAAAGTGCAAAGGCAAAAATGCATTGCCAGCATACGCAGAAAGCCAAGAGAGACAGAGAGATAGAGACAGACAAAGAGATAGAGATAGAGATAGAGAGCTGGGCCATTTACTTTATCTAAGCGCTGGCAGGCGACAAATTTGTCAATTTGCATGTGCATAAAACTGTTTCACATTACATCCCAACTCATCCATTTCAACAATATTCCAATTTCATCAGCGATCAATTTAGTTAATATTGCGCATTATTTGGTGTATTCAAATAAGAAGTTGAGGCAACACTTCTGTGCCACATGCAATTGATTTAATTCTAGTGGACTTGCAAATGCAATGGCAAATTTGAAACTTGAAAAGTCAATGATCTTTAGGCTTTGCTATTTACTTTTCGCCTGGCTAAAAATAGTCATAGATTTAGCTTGCCCCCTTTGCAGGTTGCAGGTTCTTTTTGTTGGCGCGCACACAAGAATTTGAGCTGAGAGCACTGTGTGGCAGGCAGATGCCGCTGTCAGCCAGTCAATCAGTTACGCAGTCACTCACTCAAGGGGCAAGTGGCAAGTGGCAAGTGGCAAGTGACAAAGAGCAATCATTTGTGAATCATGCTGACAACCTCCTCCTCCCACACACACACACACACACACACACACACAGAGAGAGTTGCCTCCTCTGTTGACCACTTGACGCCATCGAGTTAATTACGCTGCTCGGTCAAAAGTATTTCATTTATTTACTAAATTTAAATTTATTTAATTAATTTGGACCGCAGTTAGCATCGGTTCTCTCATTTCTAAAGGTACAACTCAAACAGCAACATCAAAAAAAAGGCAACGTTCGCCAACAGTTGCCATTATCCTCGACAGTCAAGCAAAAAAGTTCAATTTTAATTATTTTTATTTTTGAAGTTTCCTTTTTTTTCGATTTTTCATTACTTCTTTTTTATTCTTCTTGTTGCTTTCGAAAGTTTGCCTTTCTTTTTGAGTCAATTTTCACAAATTAAAAGTGCGATGGATATAAGCAGATGAAATCAATCCATTGCAATAAGTTCACTTTATTTATAATATATTAAATGAATAGGCATGGTAATAATTAAATATAATCGAATACTCAGATAAAAAAAAAAAGAGGTTTACTTTTAAATTTAAATTATTAATTGTAGAAATATTATTCAGATTTATATTATTACTCATATTCATATTCAAATTTTATCTTAAATATATATTTATAATTATATTCATTTCGTATGCATTTTCACGTTTATTTTTCCACTTTAAATTCATATCCACAAAACCAAATAAAAAGCACAGCGATCAATATGCAAGATTTTTATTTTCAACACTGTATTTTAAGAAGATTTTGACTACATTGGGATTGGGAATTGGGGGTATGCCACCAAGTGTCTGCTGCGTAGGTCGGGCACGTTTCTAGGCTCAGTCACCCGTGAAGGCGTCAAAAATCGTGCGCGATTCGCTGGCGTTTTAAGTCGCGTGCAGCATTTGCAAGGCAGCCAAAAACGAGATGCCGCCAAACGATGCGAATCGGGCAACCTTTTGATGCCAACATCGTGCCTTAAATTGAATTATAAAAAGGTGTCACAAAAGTCAACAGTTGACTGGATCCCGAGCTGATTACCCACCCACCTCAGCCACCACACCCCTCTGGCCAGTCGAAAAGTCTATTGCAAAAAGGGTTAAATGTGCTGTGTGTGCAAAAACCCCAAGATAAGCACATAAATACATATACACATAAGTACACACACACACACACACACATATATATATATATATATATATATATAAAATATATGCAGAGCTGCTTAAAATAAGTATATGGTTGGCAAGCATAGCGATTGATGAGATTTTAAACTAAATGCGAATTGACTGACTCAAGCGTTCACTCATATTGAAGTGCTCGCTTTCCACCTTTGCATGATATGATCCACTAAGTATTCTGATCCCATCCTCAATCCGAGGATGCTTTTCGAATTTAAAAGACAAAACATTCGGCTTCAAATATGCACCGCATAAATATTACAAATTTGGGCAACAAAATATATATGATATTATTTTTGATATTATTTTTGGTTAACACTCAATTTGCTTGTGAGTAAAATCATGGAAATTGAGAATTTTGCGCATTCTTTAAATTGTATTCATATTTAAGGAATGGAATTTAATGCTGGTGTTTTACTTGCCACCTAAATAAAAACCCTTTCTGACTTATTTAAATGTTCACACCCCGAAGAGCTTGTTGAGTTGGTGTGTGTGTGTGTGTGTGAGCTGTTTAAAAACGCGAGAGCGCTTTAAATTAATTTATATGCAAATATTTGAGCAAAGCAAATCGGTGCCAAGCCAAAAGGTTGCTTGCCACGCCCATGCACTTAAAAATTGTCCTTGACAGCTGCCTCTATTTCTGTGATAGGTTGTGCGTGTGTATGTGTATATGTGTGTGTGTGTGTGTGTGTGTGTGTGTTTGTATGGAAGAACTTTATATTCTCTGATTTTGAGGCCAATCGAAATTGCATTAAAAATCTTTTGGCCCGCGGTCACACAAAAAGGTCGAAACGCTTTACCATAAAAAATGGAACTGGCTAGCGGCCTGTCCGCAGGCGGGCCGGCGGTGGGGTAGGTGTGTGTGTGTGTGTGTGTGTGTGTGTGTGTGGCTAGGCAGTTTATATTGGTCATGTTAAACATGAAATTCAATTGTGTTTAAAATTTGAGTGCCAGCAAAATGGACGCAGCAGCAACAAGACGAAAAAAAAAAACAGAAGCGTGCAGCATATGCGTCTCTTGTCAGCTAGCGATGCAGGAGTGGAGGTGGGAGGTGGGTGGTGGGAGGTACGTAGCTTTTGAAATTTTGCAAAAGTTTCACGTTGACATTTCCATAATAATTTTCTTTTCCTTCTTTTTTGTTGGCCTCTATTTTATTTTATTTATTTTTTTCTTTTTTTGCCCGCAAAAAGTTTGCATTGCTTTTGACGCACGACTGACTAACGGGGCAACACTGTGTCTACGCGTCTGTGTGTGTGTGTGTGTGTTTATGTTTGTAGCTCGATTCGCAAACTCTTTTGTTTGAAACACAAAGCACACACAAACACACACACACACATCGTACACACCACGACGCAACCCATACTGCTGACCGACTAGCCCTGCGGCTTTGCTGTGTGCGTTGCCAGCTTTTTGCATATTGATGAGTCGATGATGCCGATGGTCTCGAAAATTTCCTGAGCCCCACCACACATAGGCGGATAAGGTGTGTGTGTGTGTGTGTGTGTGCGTGTGTGTGTAGGTGTGGGGGAGAAGGCTTGTGTTGGCTTGGCATCGCAGAATTCCAAATTGAATGACAAAACGCATGTGTGAGCATTACAGAAGGGGGGAAGCGGCAACAAAGCTCAAACCTCTTTATGTCTCTCTCTCTGACAGCATTCAATCCTCTGCCACACTCCAACACACAAACACACACACACACACACACATACACACAAATTTTTTTCAGTTAAGCCCACATGCCAAAAATGCAAAGCTGCTAAACAGTATTTCAAATTGTTTGCACAAACCCAAACACCCACCGCCCACCGCCCACCGCCCACAGCTCACAGCCCAACGCCCATACACTTGTGCCACGCCCATGCGCTCGTGTGTGTGACTGCCCTAAGCACTTGCTTGCGTCTCAGTTGGCGTCAAAGCCAAATTGTTAGCAGACCTTTATGCATATTTCAAGTCTGATGACAGTGAAAATAGAAAACAAAAAAAAAATAAAATAAAATAAAACAAAAAGCATAGAAGAAAAAACCAAAAAAAACTTGTTCGTTTTGTTTTTCATTTTAGTACATAAAATGTAGCAACTTGAAGACAACCTAAAGCAAATTATCATATTTTTATTTTAAAATTTTGTTGAGCATCTCCGTTTAAAATACTCAAAAATTAAAATAGTACCAAAAAAAAAAAATAAAAATAAACAGCGAATTGTTAATATAACGCTTAATAATGATAAATAATTGTTATAAAATTGTTATAAAAAACTGACATTCCCCAATCGTTAAGAATGCAATTGTAAATCATATCGAGAAGCTTTATTTGATTTATCTTTTGGAAACGAATTGAAATTTTATTCGCAACTCTGAAGTTGATTTTGATTTCGCAACCATGGAGAGAGAGAGAGAGAGAGAGAGAGAGAGAGTGGAGGAGGGAGAAGAGAGACAGAGAGTATAAATTCTTTATATTACATTTCATTTCAGCGTTTTCTTTTTTCTTTTTTTTTTGTATTGTACTTAAAATGCTATTAACTCGGATGGGAAAACCGAGTTGAAACTTGTGCGGCTTTTTGGCTTTACGCTTTTTTTGACTGAATCTATTTTACTTATATAGATTTGCTTAGCGCGCCAGTTGCCATTCTTTCTTTTACATTTTATTTTTGTATTTTGTTATGCTTTTAAGCGTCTACTTAAAAATACATTTACACTTTAATGGCGCGACAGCAAAAAAAAAAAAAAAAAAAAAAAAACAAGAAAATAAAATGGCAGAACAAAAACAAATCAAAAAGAAATTAAATGACCTTTTCACATTGCGAGTCGACATGGAGAAAATGGTCTTTTACTCGGTGGGTTTGCAGCCTGCTCTATGTGAGACCTCAAATTTTGTGGGCTTTTATTCCAGATGAGAAAAAAAAAAAAAAAATAAAGGCGTCCAACGAACAAAATACAAACACAATTGGCTAATATTGAGAGAATGTTGTGTGTGTGTTGCGCTTTCGTTTCTCTCTCTCTCTATCTCTCTGTCTCTCTCTTACTCTCTGTCTCTCTCTCTCTCTCTCTCGCTCTCTCTCTTTATCTAAGTTTAGAACTCAATTGGCTCTGCATGACAATCATTCATATTTAATGCTCGGCACTCGCTTTGTGTATCTTTCAGTGGCTTTTTGCCAGCTTTTAGCCTAAGCAAAATTGTTGGCTCAATGTAAAACTAAAAAAAATAAAAACCACTTTGTTGACTTTGGCTCAACGGTGAGTAACCTGAGCCGGTCCAAGCCAATAAAATTGGGCTCATATTAAGTTAAAAATCGTGTAAGTGGAATAAATCTACAAATACACCAATTTTAAATCTACACTTTTAGGCAGCTTTCAGTCAACTGATGAATTAATTTGATTAAACTTTGATGAGATGTGCAAAACTTAAGATAACTTAAGAACTTAAGAATAACTGTAATAATATAATATATATATATATATAACTGTAATTTAAATATCAAAAATAGAATATTTCACATGCTATGCGAACCAAATATTTCTGGGCGTGGCAAAATCCATTTAGGGTTTGGGTTGTGCATGTGTGTGTGTGTGCGTGTGTGTGGGCGTGGCACTTGGCACTTGGCATAGCAAATGGAAAACTTATAAAATAGCTGCAACGAATACAAATTCAATTCATGAATAAATTTTAATGTGCTTCCCTGCGGCTATTGCCCTTGTGGATGCTGCCACAGTGTCTCTTTGTTGTTTTTGGCTCTTCTTCTCCTTCATCAATCTACCCCAGTGGGGCGGTGGTGAGGGGGTGGTGGTGTATGGTTGGAATTTAGTGGATGGGCTAATCTCTGGCACTAATAGTTATACATCGCTTTAAGTTTGTGCGTCTCAATTTTGTTCGGTTTGCATTTGTTATTTGTGGCGCTGATTTAGATTCATTTGCTCCGCTGATAATTATCCAGCGCCTCATTTTCCACTTTAAATTCACCGCCATACTTCACCATTGCTCTCTCTTTCTCTCTCTGTCTCTCTGTCTCTTTCTCTTTCTCTTTCTAAGCACACATTTTTTTGGCTTTAAATACGCCGCTAAGCTGCTGCTAAGCCGCCGCTGAATGCCGCCGCTGAAAAATGTTATTTTTTCCTCGGATTTTATTTATTTATATATATTTGGGATTTTTTTTTTTGTTCAGCTCTAGTTAGACTTCCGTTTTCGCCCCACTCCCCCCGCTGCCCGCACTCTGCGAAGCACCTGATAATATAATCACAAGTTAATTCCCCGTGTAACTGTGCAGCTTGCAACAGCAACAACACAGGCAACACAGGCAACAGCGGCAGAGACTTCAACGTCGCTGTTCAAATGCAAATAAACAGGTAAATTTAAAGCCATGAATACCCCTACTACTGTCGCTCCTTGCTGTGCAGCGGGTATTTTAACTTTCTGACATCGATTGTGACGCAATGTGAAAGAAAGAAAAAAAAAAAAAAAACGAAACGAAATGAGCAAAGTTTGTTGCAAAGCCATAAGGCAAATTTAATCAGTTAAGTGCTTTTCATGCACATTAATCACACTGATTTGTTGCAAACAATTTGAAAAGCATTCGCAACATGTTCACCATTTACCAGCTAATTAGCTGTTAATTGGAGTTGCATAAACAACTCATCAACATCACGAACAACTTCTGGTTTGGTTTGCTAAGTGAAAACAAATCTGCGTTTGCCATGGTGTCTCCAGCGGCGTTAATCAAGTCGCAGAAAATGAGAATGAAATCAACTTTTACTTCTACTATCAAAATTTCACTAATGAATGTCAAATTATTGCTGAAATCTCCTTAAATGGGGAACAGGAAAAAAGAGCAGCGATTTTAAAGCAGATTATTTGCAGTGGGTTTTTTTTTTTTTTTTTTTTTTGGGTACAGGTTGGGGCTGGATGGGGGCTGGTTTGGGGGCTGGTTTGGGGGGAGTGGGGAGTGGGCGTAGGTGCGTGGCATTCAATGATGCAAAGCGTCGACATGCTTGAATGAGGCCTTAATAATGTTATTCAAGGCAGCTGCCGCCAGGTGGCGCACTAAGCACAGAAAAATGTAGATTTTTCAAGCAAACAATTTGACGAACGGTGCAAGGTGTTGACCAGGCCTGGAGCAGGTAGGAGTGAAAAGTAGTGAAAGGATTCATGGCGGAGTTGAAGAGTTACGCAAATTGCTGTGCTGGCAAAGGCTATAAAATTTTATTGGGCATGCCGAGAGAAATTGGGGGGGGGGGGGGCGAGGCAGCGAAATGGGGCAAATATGCGGCTTACCAGATGCAGAGCTCAATACCAAGCCGGAACGAGAACCGCTAACAGTACCAGCAGCAGTGTGTAAGTGGTGGGGGGGGGGGAGGAAGGGGTGTCTGTGTGTGTGTCTGCTCCAGTTTGGGTCATAACGTGGCTTTGATTTGCGCTTGGCTTGCAACCGAAAAGGCCAGGTCCAAATTTATTGTCAAGTATAAAATGTAATGGCCTCAAGCGGTAGACAAAGCAGAGGGGGGGGGGGGCTCAAGAGTTAGTGTGTTAGGTGTGTGTGTGTGGGGGGGGGGGGGGTGGGCATTGGTAACTGAAACAGTTATTTGCACTTGCCCCGGTTACGTGCCGAATCAATTGAGTGGCGCCAAAGGGAAGCTGACTTCGCCGTCGACTTCGCTGCTGACTTCGCTGCTGACTCCGCTGCTTTTGGCTGCTGCTGCTGCTAAACACATAAATCATTGACGCAACGCACAAACTACACTCGCAAAAAACAAAACAAAACATCCAGAGTTTTTCGCAATTTGCAGCAAGCTTAATTTTTAAAATGACCAATTTTTGTGCAGCTCAAATGATGTTCAAATTAAACATTGATTTCTAATGATTTAACTTAAGTTTGATTGAACAATATTTAAGCACTCTTTTGCACTCAGTGCATAACTCTTTTTCTCTCACTGTATGCGAGTTATGCAAAAATTTGTGGATTGTTGCTGTTGTTGTTAACTGTTCCCCGTTGCCCCCGTTGCACAGGCAATAAAATGGTTGTAAATTCGTTTTTATTTCCAGCTTGCCACGTCAAGGCGAAAAGGGGAGTGCGTAGCAGCGCCACGCACTGGGGCGGAATGGGGCGTGGTTGGTGGAGTGGGGACTGCTCCGTGGCACCTGCTTGGCATGCCAAATTAAGCAGCCAATGTTGGCAGAAATCCTTCGTGGCTGGCGGCTAAAATCACGCAACGCTCTTCCTGTCACTTCAATGATGCATATTTGATGCGTGTTTTACATATGCCAACAAACACACACACGCACACGCACACACACACACATCAGGACATACACAACATGCACACACATGTGCTGTCAGTTACAATTTTCATTAATTTAAAAATCTAGATAAATTTGTCGACACATAACTATTTGACGCGGGCCTGACAAACAAGTAAAATTCGTGTTTTAACACACCCACACACACACTTAAACACACACACACACACACTGTCACACATGAGAAAAATAAACACAGGCAGCAGATTTAGTGTACGAAAAGCGGCATTTTAATGGCTCGCATATGTAAGTGGCTTCAAGTGGATCGACCAAGCAGACACTCACACACACACACACCCACACACACCCACACACACCCACACACACCCACACACACCCACACACACCCACACACGCCTACACACTCTCACAGCTTCACCTGAACAAGCAACATTATTCTTTAGCCCAACAACAAAATGCCAAAGTTCATCCACAAAAAAAAAAAAATAAAAAAAAAATAAAAACAAATCCTTTTTTTTTTTTTTTTAACAGCCTTTTACTATGTCCCCGTCCCGCCCCCAGCCCCTCCCCATCTCGCTGGTGCTGGCTTGCCTACAGCTTAAGCCACGTAATGCAACAAATTGTAAAGAGAAAACAACTTTATCTGCAGCTTCTGCTTTTTGACAGGCTTCCAGCGAAATGCCCTCTACCAAAAACAAAATAAACAACGAAAAATAAGTTTTTCTACACTCAAAGTTCATTCAACGCCAAAACGGTTGGGGTACCAAGATTTCAAGTTGCCAAAGCGAACTTCAAATTCCAAGTTAAGAGTTTTTCTATATATATATAGGGTAACTGTTAGTCGTTCGTGGCTGCCATCAGTTTTTTGTTTTGATAGATTATAGATGAACTAAAACTTGAAACAAACTCATTTAGCAACAGCATTGATGGCATTTTTATCGGCTCTACAACAGCATGTTGGGCTGTGTGTGTGTGTGTGTGTGTGTTGGGGGGTGAGGAGGGGGGGGTTGGTCTTTGGTATATGAACTACATATGGTGGTAACAAAATGTTGGATGGCTGCTTGCTGGAATGCTGACACGGTTACACAACTTCCGCTGTCAAAATTATTCCACATTTGCATGCAGGCGACAGTCGCCACAAAAGCGAGGCGCTTGCTAGCAGCAGACAGCGAGGGAGCACACTTCCTGCCAGCACACACACACACCAATACACACACACACACACATGCACACACAAATAGGCGCAGCATCCAGTGACAAGCCCGGGAGCAGCATCCTTTCTTTGCCAGAATTCAAGCTAATAATAATGCACAGACAGCGACGATGACGGTGTCAGGTGTAAAATATTGTTTAGCACGAACACACATAAATATACTTTCATATATATATATATACATATTCATATGCAAATCAAAAACACATTGCGACGGTTGGCGGTAAAGGCAAAAGAAACACAGTTGAAAGGCATTTCATGTTGCGCTTTCATTACGTACATACAATTTGGAAAACAAGGACACACACACACACACACACATCTACACACACATCTACACACACACATCTACACACACACAAACCCATTCACATTTTGTAATGCTGGGCAAATTGCCTTTGAGGCTGACATAATTATTTGATTGAATTTCATAAAATGAAATTTATATTTGTTGTTTTCACAGTTGTCGTTGTCGTTGTTGTTTTTGTTGTTGTTGTTGTTGTTTTAGTAGTTGTCAAGTCCAGATTGTTGCTGTTTCCGTTTGTGTTGTCGTTGTCCTGACACTTACCTGCAAATTGGGCGGACAATGATCCAACAATTCGAGCATATGTTTAATATTCTGCGCATCCTGTATCACAAAATTCAATTCCATATCGAATTCACCGCCGACCAGCTGCAAAAATGGCAAACAATTCATTTGAAATTAGTACAAAAAAATATTTATTTCATTTAATAGTTAATTTAATATTTCTATATGCTCTGACATTACGAATAATTGAGTTATTTCAAAATTGGCCTCGAAATTCATACAAACCCAATGCGAAATATTAATGAGACAAAAAGCAAATGCAAATGCAAATAAATTAAATGCGATAATTTATATATTATATTGAGTGTGTGTGTGTGTGCGTGTGTTAACAACTTTTAATTAGTGTAGCAAATGCTTGCAACTTCAGCTAAGCTGTCCATTAACTAAATGTTCAGTTTGGCTTGGTTCAACTTGTATTTAAATTATGTTGCCGCTTTTAAAGTTCGAATTGATGATTATGGCTTGAAGCGTACGCCAAATGGGCTGGTCTTAAGGGGGGGTGGGGGGGTGGGGGGATTGTTTGATAGAGGATTATCATACTGGATGTAACCATTAAGATGCCTTCAGTCATTTTCTGGCTTAAAATTGTGGAGCTTAAGTTAAGTAAGTACCTATTGATGTTGGCCAACTTGGGGTTGAGAGTGGCGGAAGGGGAGGGGGCTTTGTGTGTTGTGTGTTGTGCGCTGAGCGCTAAGGGTTGTGGATTGAGCCAAGAGGAATCGCAATCAGCGCGTCTTTCAGCAAATAGATGAGAGAAAGAGAAGGGAAATGGCAATGTCAGAGAGAGAGAGAGCGTGCGGAATATGCAGTGGCAAAAGCTAAGAAAGGTTCTAACTTAATTACGATAGGCCGATAGCAACTGAAGACCATTTCTACCATTTCGAACTAGTTTTTATTTTGACGGCCAATTGGCAATCGGCAATCGAATTTGTGTCATTGTTGCTGTTGTTGTTGTTGTTATTGTTGTTGTTGCCCCGTTTTTGTGTAGCACAAAATGCTGGATATTTTTGTGTGTCAATTCATTTGATGCTTTTGGCGCGCTTTAACAAAATCAGCAAATCAATTCAATAAATTGATTTGGGTGCTGCCAAAAAAAAAGATATATATATATATATATATATATATCAGATAAAAAAAAACAGAAACTTGCTCACAAGTGTTGCAAGTATTGCCAGAAGCAGGCCGCCATCCAACGCCTGCCAACCCCGCCTTGTCTCTCCTTGTTTATTTATGTGTCTATTTTGTTTTGGGTTTCGTGTCTGTTTACATTGCTTTTATTTCTCCATTTGGGGGCCTTGGCTGGCGTCCGACAGCTGGGCGCCTGTCGCTCATCCCTTTTATCTCTCTGCCACAGTCGGAGTCACCCGCTGCTTGTGGATGCTTGCCTGGGGCTAACTGCACTTGAGTTGCTTGTTGCGAACAGCTTTATAATTATGCGTGCCTAACCCCTGCCCTCCAGTCCCGCCAGTTGAGGCACGGCTCTAACCGCAGTCGTGGTTCCTGTGATGCCTGCCCCACCCCCCCCCCCCCCCCTCCACACTCCATCCCAAGAACTACAATCTGGCTCCATCTTGCTCTGCGCCCTCAGCCAGTTTAGGCCTATTGTGTTTCATTGTCACCTGATTTGCAGCGAATCAAAGCGGCAGCTTTCAGCCCACAGCTCCCAGCAGCTGTTGCATGCGTGGCAGCTGTAAATAACGCTGCAAATAGGCTGACTACCAATTAATGTGCGACTTTAATGGGAGAAAGCCATATTTGTTGACAAATCTAGATAAAATGGCTAAATCTATAAATCCAGTATTTAAGTAGAAATCAAAACAGCTACAAAAAAAAAAACTATATAAATGCAATTTATATTTATTTTGATTTTGATTTGTTGTATTTATTAATCAAATTTCAAAGCAGACAAAAACACGAGGTACTCAAGAATTGGAAAAATTAAGTATATTGTGAGTTGAAACACAGATAAAAAACTATATTTTCAATTTAATTTTTAAATGAAAATTCACTTGAAATGGAATACAAATATTTGAATATGTCCATGAAGCAAAGGATTATATTGGAATTGTAATTTGAGGCAATGGTTATTATGAGATATGAGAATAAATGAATGACGCAAATAGGCAAAAAGGGATGGGGGATGTGGAAGACTTAAGATGGGGCAACTAGAAGTGGCATCAATCGTAAGACTTCTGTATAGATGAATCTATGAACTTAGCGCAACTTTCACAGTTGATGGAATGAGCATTCGATAGTCTTGATATATTGGTTTTTATTGCAATCGACAAGCGATTTATATCGGTATTCTGCGGCAGCTATCGGTAAATTCAATTAGGGTTTATTTGCATATGGTAAATGAAAACTGATTGACATAAACACTGAACGCTGTCAAAGATGATAAAAAACCATGAACAAATCATAAAGCAAACAATAAGAAGAAAAAATAAAATAATTCGAGAGCGCAAGTTTCATTCAAAATTAATTTAAACTTTTGCGCAAAAAAAGGAGAAAAAGTTTGCTTTTTTTTTTTTTTTTTTTTTGGCTTGCACCAACCAAAACAATTAACGCCAACTTTGCGCTTTCTACAAGCGTTTTAAACGCCGCTTGATTATATTTCAGATTTCGTTTTGTGGAGGGGAGTTTGGGGAGCTTAAAATTCCCCAGTGAGTTGCTCGCACTTTTCTCTACCAAACCCGCACACCCCCCCCCCCCTCATTCGACTTCTCACAGCCCCACCCCCCCTTTTACGCACCTTTTTTGGCAAGCACATTTAGTAAATTTTGAGTTCATTTAAAAAGTTCTTTTTTAACTTTCGTTCTTTTTTTTTCTTCCTGTTGTTGTTGTTTTTGGATGTGTTGTCTCCAGGGAAAGAGGCTGTCGCTTACATTGCGCTGCTGTTTGTCACCTTGTCCCAATACTGCCCCCCACCCCGCCAGCCAGAATTCTTGTTCTTTGCGTTGCGTGAAGAGTTTTGCCTTTGCGTTTCTTTTTGGTTCTGTTCCGTTGTTCTTCTCAGTCGCTTTGCGCTCATTTAAAGTAAATTGAATTTCTATTTTATTTAAAATGCGCATTGAGACGCACTAAAAGTTCTCAAGTGGCAACGTTTTGTGTGCGCTGCACGATGGGGCTGGCTTCGGGGCTTCGGTTTTGTGTTGGTTTTGTGAGTATTAGGGTTTGAGCAAGCTGAGAATTTTACCATGAAGGTGTAAAAATTACACTTTACACAGACAAAATGAAAGCAAAACTGAGGGGGATGTGGATTGGGGCTGTTGGCAGCTGGCGTGCGCAGGGGCAGCGGCTGGGGCAGTGGCAACTTGGCTTTTGTATTTGCCTTCATTTGTTGCTGTTGCTTTCGCATTGCTGCAAGCTCTTCGCATTATATTTTCCCTTTTTTTTCATTTTTTTTTTTCTTTATTTCTAATTCAATTTCGTTTTGCAGGTGTCGAAGTTGACTTAATCTGTGTTAAAACCAATTTTCTAAGCAATTTGTGTGTGTGAGTCTGCGCGTGTGTGTGTGTAGTTTTCCATCCTCTATGATAAAAGAAGTTATTTAGAAGTTAACAGAATCGGCAAATTATTAATAATTAAATAATTTACCTTAAACATGATAAAAGCCACAAATTTCTCGATAAGCTGACTTTATTTGCAAAATGTAAATTATACAAAATTAAGTTAGCAATAAAAAATCATTACATAATCAAAGTGTTGAAAAAATAACTATTTCGTATAGAAAAACTATTGTTTTTGAAAGTGCAAGTTTTGGCAAGTATACAGCTATTTGTATGGAAGCCAATGAAATGAAGTGAAAGCGTGTGCCATGCCACAATTGCAATTGCTACAAGCTAAAAACAGAGATCGCTCTGATTAGCCATCCCTGATGAAATGTAATAAGGAAAAAACACTAAAAAATTCAAATGCAAACGAGACAAACACACTGGAAAAAAGTTTTCTCACATTTGCCCAAATATTTTGTTGCTTGCTTTTTTGTCGTAGCTAACAACCAAAGTTTTCTCCCTCCCTCTCTCTCTCTCTCTCTCTTTGCATATGTGAAAATGTTGTTGTGCGTTGTTGGCCTCTGTGCCGAATGCTAATGCCACTTTGATGCTTTATCATGACGCTCTATCATTGACGGTCTCACCGGCTCCCATGCTCCCATACGCCCCTTAAAAACACCAAAAACACTTTTCCACGCTCTTTCTGGCTTTATCCTGGGCTTTTGTGGCATTTCTTTGCTGGAGCAGCAACAGCCGTCATTAGAGAATATTCGCAGTTTGTATTTATTTCATTTTTTTTTTTTTATTTTTGTGGTTATGCTTTTAAAACAGTTTTCGAAAAGTAAACGGCATATCTCCCCAGTCCACACAGCTCCCAATCCTTCCCCTTTAGTTCAGTTTCCCACATTTGAAAAGTTTTTGTTTTGTTGCCTATTTTCTGTATATGTTTTTTATTTTTTTTATTTTGGTGGTTTTCCTTTCATCGTCGCCTATTTTGAAATGCTCTTTGCTCCCAACACTTTACTTAATTTGTAAAGTGTTTTTTTTTTTGTTAGTTGTTTACATTTAGGTCTCGTAAAAAGCGTTTTTAGTAACTTTTGCACAAACGCGATTGATTTGGCTTAAATTCAAATTATTCAACTATCAACTATATATATTGAAATTTATAAATCTGAGATTTGTTTGTCTGTTCTGTAAAAATTATTTAAAATTTATTAATTGTTTTATTTGTGAAGTTCCCAATTGTTTGCAAAATACTCTACACTCTATTTTTTTTTCTCTATTTTTTATTTTTTTTTCTTGCGCCATACAAACACTTCCACAAACACTCACAAGTAAAATAGCTCATTGGGGAAATTTTGTTTTTAGTGTAACTTTTTGTTATCATGGTTTCTGACTGGGTCTGGGGCGGAGGGGGAGGCGGAGTCGATGACACACTCGTAGCTATCCACCTTAGTGGCATCCCTGGTCTAATTCCCACAACTGTCGAAATCGCTTCGGTTCTCAAGTTTAATTCTCCACATCACAAAATTCTATTTTGCTGCAGTTGCCCAGTTTAGAAATAAATTTTCTTTATTGCTTTTATTTTTTTTTAAAGAAAAATCACTTTTGGTTTATTTTGGCGAGTGAGGGAGTATTTATGTTTAAAGTCGACTTTGGGGAGTATGGATCGAGCCGTTGGGTGTGTCTCATTAGGAGCCAATCTATTTTGGTTGCTTCTTTTGAGCCACATTATTGATGACTCTGGCCCCTGGCCATTAGGCTAGACTTGCTCAATTGGGTCAGGGCCGGAAAAGAGCTGACCGTGTGTAGGCTTAATGAATTTCATGGTCATCCAACTGCCACTACCACGCCCCCTCATCCCCGGCAAACCCAACGGGAACAAATTTAAGGAAACCTTGTGCTGCTTTAGTCTGTCCATCATTTATCATCACAAACAATTGCGGCTAGCTTAGCATGGCCCATAATTACAATGCACACACACACACACACATACACACACACACACACACATGTGGCATGTGCCACGCCCACTGTGCAGCATATGATAAAAGGATTCCCTTTGCCACATAACTGACAGACATCAATCAGAGATCCTTTCACAATTGGTTTGAGGTTTCCTATTTATTCTATTTTTATTTCTGTATTTTTGCATGCCTTCGTCTTTAATCTGCTTTTCTCGCATTTTATCTCTCTGCGGCCTTATCAATATGCAAAGTTTTGAACAGCACGGAACGACTAGATGATTGCGGCTGGGGTGTTGGGTGTTGGGGTTTGGGGTTGGGATTGGGATTGGTGTTCGGAGTTTTTGTGGCTGGGGAGGCTTGAGATTTGGCGCATCCAAAAGTTTTGGCTTTAGCTGATTGCGTGGGCGGTGTTTCAGTTTTTTTTTGTATTTTTTTTGTTTTTTGGGTGGCTGCACTGCAAAATTGTTAAGCATAAACATTAAAATAAATTTATGCTAAGAAAAAAAAAATACAAAAAAAAAATGGGCGCAAGAGGCACAAAAAAAAGCGAACAAAGGCAGGTGGGGAAGAAGGGAATTCGTTGGAAATTGTTTATCGCCATGAAAAAGTTTTCGGTTTGCAGCAAAGCAGCCGTTGCTGGTTTTTCCTTGTTTGTTGTTTGCTGATTTTATTTTTCTACTTTTCCATTGCATACTTCTGGGCAGATGTGTGTGTGTGTGTTGGTATGTATGTGTGTTGTCTGTTTCGAGTTTTGAGTTAATCGAAAAAGTTAATCATCGAAGTTTTGCAACACGCTAAGCATAAAATGAATACCCCTGCCCGGCCGCCACATGCACCAACCACAACGCCCTATTGCAACCGACTCAAGCAGTGGGCGTGCCACGCGCCAATCAACGCTGACGGTGGCAAGGGGCGCAAGGGGCGCGAAACAAGAAACGGCAGCCTGCCAAATGTGCACGGTCATTGAAAAAAAAAATACCAAGCCAGAAACCAACAGCAAAAATGACTTTGGTCAAAAAGGAACAAATGAAAAAAAAGAAACAAAATAAAATCGAAATAAAAATACAAAACAAATAAATCAAATAGTGGATCAGGCATTTAATCACATTTGACCCGAAGATGCAGGCGCCAACTTGGAAAAGCAACACAGCAAAAATAAATTACATAAAAAATAAAAATCAAAAGCAAAACAAAAAGTGTTTAAAAAAAATACAGAACTTTTGAACATTGATACTAAAAACGAAATGTATTTAAATTGAAAAAAGTTCATTAATTGCAAAATAAAAGTGACGATTGTGTTTCAAATGTGGAATTGGAGTTAACTTTTTGCATGATTAGAAAAAGTCAATATGCGAATTACGAGTTGTAGCCAATGTTATGCAATACGTACAATGATAAATTATCGATAATTTGGCAGCTCTTATTAATTCAGTTGTCGGTGTGTATATTAAATTGCAGACCCTTTAATCCAGAAACCCACTTTCCGTATACCTTTTGCAAAAGTTTCAGTCTTTTACAAAGCTGCCATAATCTTGACAGCATAAAATAATTGCCTCCCCACGAAACGGATTCAATCGTAACATTTTCAAGACAACTGGCTAGTCACCGACACACACACACACACACACACACGCACACAGACACCCACCCACAGCCACTACCCACCCCTCAGCGCTCGACACCATCCCTTGTATCCATTTGTGCCCCTCGGCAGGGACAATGACAAGGCAATAAGCCAGAAAAGTCGCTACTGAATCCCTGACACTCTTTCCACCTTCCCTGCTTGCCACACACACACACACACACACACACACACACACACACACACACACACACACACACACACACACACACACACCAACAATTACTCAGCCCCCACTGACAAATATCATTTGGCCCGCTAAGTTGACTACACCATGCCAAGTCCCCATACCCTCCCATTCCCCCCCTCCCCTCCGCCGCTTACTTCACAAGCTACATTTTGATCCGGCAAACATTTTGGACACTTAAAAAATTTTCAATGCACATTATTTACTGATTGATTGGGTGATTGATTACTGGCAGAGAAAGAGGGGAGAAGACGTAAAGAACAAGGAGCTTCCTCCATTTTGCTCTGCCCCATCTCGGCAAAGTGGCTGTCATTTGTATGACAACTTCAGCGTGCCCCCCCCCCCCCCCTCCCACACTGCTCCATTCCTCACGGTGCTGCCTGCTCTCCACTTGCGTGGCATCATTTTATTGGCGGCCTTCTTCATTGAAAGCTTTACAAATTGTCATTTTGAGCACAGAGACACACACACACACACACACACAAGGCTGATGAGGGGGCGAATGTGCCCCAAACTGATGCGTCGAGTTACAAGTATTAAGTGCAAACCTCCCACTCTGAATACCCACCCGCCACCGCTGCTCCCCTGCACAATCCATCAGCTTGCATACGCGACACATTCAAGTGAAGAGACGCCATTAGTTTGGCATTGTCTGTCCCCCCCCTTTCCCCCCCCCCCCGCTTCCTTTCCACGACTTGAACGACAATAATTGAGCGTTAAATATGATTAAAAAACGTACAGTGAAAATGGAGTCGACGAAAAGAGAAATTAGGGGTTGCGAGGGGTTACGGTAGTTGCGGGGGGGGGGGGGGCTAGGTTTGGCAAACAGACCAGCGCCAGCACTTGGCCTGATTGTCAACGCCTGACGACGCAGTATTTCCCGGAATACCTTAGCAATATGTTTGAGCAAAGTATGAAACAATCCTGAAAGATTCAAGTTCAATAATAAAATACTTTCATCGATTTCATATAAAAGATAAGCAAATAGGAAGTAGTTAAAGCTGTCTATCGATTAATATCGATGTAAGAGAAGAATCGGTTGCATGCAGCAACGAAATATCTGTAAGTCGTTAAGCCAAATCTTTATTAGAAATACCAAAAAAACATAGATAAGCCATAATTGCCCACACAATAATATTGGAGCGGAGGACGCATCTCAAGAATGAAGACAAAAAAATTAAGGATATTTTCAAAAATAATGTTGCCTTTTTCTTCAATTGCTGTTCAATTTCCAAAATGTGCAATGTGCGCTGAGCCGTTGACTATGCCACTGAATGGGGCAGATCGGTGGGGGATAGGGGGGGGGGGGGGTGGAATACTTTGCTTGACTGCGCTTTTTAATCTGCACAAAAAGGGACCGGGACCTGCTCTGGCAGTAAATTGAAGATAGTAAGAGCTAAATAACAAGCCAAATCAAAAGTGTGCAACTCGCCAAGAAAGTGGCAGCAGTTGCTGAAACAGGTAGAAGACGAAGACACATGATGAATCATGATGTGGACGAGAGAGGGGATTGATGCAGCTCAATTTTTATATCTATATAAGCAGTTCAGCTTACTGTCTAAGGGGGTGGGGGGGGGGGGGGGTGGTGCATGCAACCAAAGCGTACATTAAGCGACAGGATATTAATGTGGCATGCCAAGCGTTGTGCAACCAGCCAGCAAATAGAATTTACTGTTGCAAATAAAGTTACTTCTTGATTAAAAAATGCCCTTTCGTAATTATTATTAAATATATATATAAATAAATAAATAAAACATTAGTTCAGTTTCCTTTAATTTATCGATATAAGAGCAATCGAATTTGGGTGACAATTTAAATAGTATTGTAAAAATATACCCTTCGAACAGATGCTAATTAACTGCAATTATTTTCATAAGATGTACAAATACAATTTTACCAACTAATTGTAGCTGATATATTTGGGCTTTCTCTGAACTAACCCTAACTTATCAATGATCGTTATCGATTTCATGGGCGGATTGAAATGTTTAATCATGGATTTTGATATATGAATAAATATTTATTTTTAATATTTGTTATATTTAAATATTTGATTAATTAATCAAGCAACCACGTTGTCAGCTCTTATGTCTCATGCGAATTTCTTGCAGCGGTTTTAAAAATAAAAAAACAATAAAGAATTTATACATTTTTTGTGGAACGTGCAAATTCTTGCGTAAAATTTGTTACATAGTTTCAAAAGCAGCAGAAACTGCTGCTCGTGTTGTTGCCACATGCAACATGCCACATTTGCTATACGCTGGGCGGCCATTTGCTTTATGTGCTTGCTGCTGGCAGCTTGTTGCTGTTGCTTTTTATATTTCGTGCCACTCACGAAGTAGTTAAGACGAAAGGCAGCGGCAAAGAAATTAAATATTTGCCACAGTTGCAAACATTTGAAAAGGGGCAACTAGACAGGGATGGCGACCATGAAAGAGAGAGAGAGAGAGAGAGAGAGAGAGAGGGACAGAGCAGAAAGATAGTTTTATCCGGCAGGTATGACAGTTATGCTGTTGGCTGTTAGCTGCCGGATAAAAGGTCAGTGCTCATTGGAGCCAACGACCTGAGCCGTCACTTTAGCGAAATTGGACAAAATTAGCAGAAAATATGAAAGCGGCGTGGCTAAAAGTGTTAAGAGCAGTGGGCGGATATGCTTATGTCATGGCAAGTGAGGCCAAAACTCGAATACTCAAAAGCAGTGAGCAGAGCAAAAAAAAAAAAAAAAAGAAAAAATGCGAAAACCAAACAGCCGACAGACAAGTTGGCTAGAGCCACTTTGCTTAATTAAACGCATTCAGTTGATAGTTGCTGTTGTTGTTGTTGTTGTTGGTGTGTGCAGTAGAGATGGCAAAAGATTGAAAAGTGTGCCAAGTGGCAGGCGGCAGGCGGCAGGCGGCAGGCGGCAGGGGCCAGGCCAAGCCAGGCCAACAGAGGCACTTCAGTTCCGCTCAAAATGACTTTCGCGAAGTCACACAAAGTTTTGTGGGGAAATTTGTAATTTAAATAATTAAAGAAAGAAGCCGAAATAAAAACAAAAATGCTAACTTTGATGGCGTGTGCAACATTCACTACTATCGGTGGCAACATTATCATCATCATCATAATCATCATCATCATCATAATCATCATCATCATCATAATCATCATCATGGCTAACATCCTTTTAGGCATCATCAGACTCAGCCTCAGCATCAGCACTTTTTGCATTTTAGCACCTTTCAGCAATAAAAATTTTCTGCGAAACTCGACAATTTTTGCACTTTAGACAAAGGTAACAAAAGTCAAAGCTCACACAGAGCGCAAGAGAGAGAGAGAGAGAGAGAGCGAGAGAGAGAGAGGGATAAAGTTGAGCTAGAGTTGCCTAGCCAACAAGATCTGCATGGCCAGATAGGCGCACACAATTTTAATGAAAAGCCAGCGAGAAGAGTGAGAAGAATGAGAAGATATAAAGGCAAAAGAAAGAAGAAGAAGAAAAAATAATACCAAAAACCCAAAAAAAAAAAAGAAAAGAAAAAAAAGGGCGTTAGAAAGTTTTGCTTGGCAGGCGTGGCGCGTGTCCTGCGAGAAGCCGTGTGCGATGTGTGCTTTAGATAACGCTTAGCTCGATGCGGAGCAACGGAAGCGATGGCGTTGCCAGATAGCGTAGTTTTGCAGTCTTAGGACGCTGCCACTGCGTCCTTTGCTTATCGCTTGTCTTAAGTGCGGACGGCCCTTGAAAGGAGCAGCAGGAGCAGCAGTAGGCAAAGGTTGACTCTGCCGCACCAAGGAAACGAGCTCAAAAAAAACAAAAACGATAGATCTGGCAACGCTGATAGTTTTAGTTTCTGCAAGCACTCATCGCAAAACTGGAGCACTTTGCATAACCATTGGCAACTGAATAGCCAAATATCTATTACAGCCAATAGGCAATAAATAAGTTTTGTAACCAGTTCAAAAAGCAAACCCAAAAAATAAACAAAACTTTTGAATTGGCTTCCCAACATTTTGTATTTTGTATATATATAACATAATCCCAGCTGAGCTCAGCTCAAATTCAAATTACAATTCAATTTCTGTCTAAGCTTATCCAATAGTAAATATTATTTGTCAGCTCAATCATAATTCATTTGACTCGTTCTATTTGATTTTGGCCAGTTTTATTGCGAATTTTGGCAATCACATTGATATCCCATATCAGTTTATCAGTTTATCAGTTGTGCAAACTCTGTTCGCTGACCACGCCGATATTAATGATGTCCATGTCAGGGTTTTTTGTGGTAGCACGTGGAAATGTGATGGGACGGTGGGGTGGGTAGGGGTGGGAGGGGGGGGGGTGTGTGTTTGTTTGATGTTTTATTGAGTTTGGTGTATAATCTATATTTATCTGCATAATGGCCACACGTATTTTAGGGCCAACTAATGCCCAATATTTACATATAGATTGTGTATTATAATTTGCAAATGCCCAACGCATATCATCAACGGAATGAATGCTAATGTCATTCTCCGGAGGACATTGGACACAGGATACGGTATGAATTTCGGACGTGGCAATATCACCAGTTAATTGCAGGAGCTTAGCTGCTAAACAGGATGCGCATCCCAATCTGGGTGAGAGTGAGGCAGATAAAGAGACTCACGCATTCAATTCACTGAACCGAAAACAAAGTAAATTAACTCAAATGTGTGAACAAGACACACACACACACATGTATAATTAAATCTATACATATATAAATTGACTAATTGAATCCGCTAAAAAGGCAAACGTATTTTTACAGTTGAAATACGATTGGGAGTCGAGTTGAGTTAGATAAAAAGAAGAATTATCCAAAAAAAAACCTTTTCGAGTTTTATATTGATAACACATAAATAATAATATATATAATATAAAATATAATATATATATATATATATAAATAATAATCACTGATGAGCAATTAAAACGAGAGTTGTCCATTCCAAAAACAGCAATTATTTATGAGTATTTTGCTGCTTCCTGACGAACACTTATCGAATCTAAATTATATGTTAAGTGCGAAATATTTCTCATGTGAATTAACAAAACAACAAGTTGAAAACTGAACTTTGCTAGTGAAAAAAAAAATATATATATTTATATATATATATATATTTTCAAAGCTAAATCACATAAAAGTCTAGCTAAGCTGCTCTTTTCAAAAAGTGTGAGCAAACTTAAATGCCCCGCAAATATAGTGTAAACATAATATATATATAAATATATATATATATATATATACAGTATATAGTATATATATAACAAATGCGTGACGACTAATCAACTAATTAGTTGGCCAAGACGTGCCGCTAGAACCAATTTGTGTCCAGCACCATTTTGGGATTGTGGTACAGGCTGAAGGCTGTTTATTGAGTGACTTTTGTGGGTTAGTTGGCTGTGCGTTAAGGTTAGCGTTTGGCTAATACTATGGCAATTGCAGATTGAAGCTGGCCAATGACAAAACTTTTGGCTTTGGCCACTTTGTGAAATTGTTTGCCATATTTGCTGCTAAAACTTAGCTTCCTTAAATACAAATACACTAGCATTTACACACGCACACACACACATACACACACATACACACACACACACACACACATACACACACATACACACACATACACACACACACGCAGAAACACACACACAGCCACTGACACAGACACAAAAAGACGCAAACACTAATCAAATAAATGAGGCAAGCGAAACTTTAAGCAACAAAAACCCAGAAAAGGAGGTTAAATGGAGTTTTTTTTGTGGACGAAAAACACGCGTATTGAGTATGCAATATGGCTGTGCCAAATACACACACACACACATGCACAACAAAAATTAAAAGAGTACTACATTGGCTAAAATATATGAAATAAAAAGCATTGATTTGATTTGACCAGATAAAATAATTTTATTCTATTTTGCAAATAACTTCAATATTTCATTTTATTGACATAAAATTAATTAATTTAATTTTAACACGCATCGTTTTGCGTATCACTTTAATATTTATTTTTAAACAATATTTTGAACTGTATTTTATATTTAATTTAGCAATGATAAATTACTAGATGAACGTATATCGACGGATATTTTTCGCTCAGTGTAACAGCCAACAACATAAATAGCTTCTTTTATTAAGTACCAAGACGATATCAAGTTACACACTTTGTGTGTGTAAATTGCATATATATATATATATATATATATATATATATGTGTGTGTGTGTGTGTGTGTGTTGGACCACTGGCTGTGCTAATTAATGAATTGGCATAACTTTCTTACTAACTCGCTGGGCAGCCAGTTCTTCTTAGCAGCCTTTCGTACTTTCAATTTGGTCAACAAAACAACCTTCAACCAAGTAACTCGATTCCTCTTTTCTCTATCTTTCTCTGTCTCGCTCTCTCTCTCTCTCTCTCTCTCTTTCTCTCTGTTTGTCCTTAGCTGACTTCGCATATATTGCCAAATTGCTGTGACTTTTGTTAACTTGCTTTTTCCTTGCGTTGTTGCTTTCTTTTAGTTTTGCTAAACAGCATGGAAAGCCACAACAACAACAACAACAACAACGAAAGCAATTACAACAACAGCAACATTAAACGCTCGCACAGCATAAATGTCATTTGCAACAAATAGCAACAACACACACACACACACACACAACAAAAAGTTAAGTTGCTCAAAAAGTTGTTAAGCCACTTTTCGTCTTTTCATTTGCGTGTTGACTGCGATTTTTGCAGTTCGTGTTGTGGCCATTTGCATATTTGTTAACTTTTGAGCATCCTAACGACACATTCAAATAGCTGAGCATAAATCGAAAGTAACTAGCAAAAGAATTGGCCAATAATAAATGCAAATGAAATACGACAAAAAAAGAAAAAAAAAACCCCAGATAAATGTAAAAACGATGTCAGCAATTAACGCTTTTGGGCAGACAAGAATAAGGCGAAAATTGTAGGCTGAAAAAAATAAAAACCGGATCGGTAAACTTTTAATCAGCCATAGTACAAAGCCCCTGCTGGGGCACACAATTTGTGTATCGAGCGAAGACGCCACAAAAAAAAAAACCAAACAAATGGCATCAATTTGAGATGCAGAATGCGGCCAATTACAAAGCGTTTGTTGTTGCATAAATATGCGGCAATAACTGTGCAAGCTGCACTCAAACACTCAGCTAAGCAATAAGCGATTAAAGCGCTTGGTGGCACGGGACGTGACGGGATGTGGCAAGTGGCAAAGACTTGCAGTACTTTTACTTGCAGACGTTTCCTTTGCAGTTAGCTACTTGGGCTGAATTGCACTCAAGCCGCAGCAAAAAAAAAGTGTTGCATACTTTGAGGGCACACAAGGTGTCGAGAGAATAATTGCCGCAGATTGGCTACATTTCTGCCGATTCTCGAAGAAAATGTTGACTTGGATTCACAAGAAATTACTCAGTTGAAGATAATTTCAATGTTGCCTGATCACAGAACAGAAAAAGAATTTGTATGATTTTTTTTGTTGGAATTGGTAAGTCTAGAAATGCTGTAAAAATAAATCAAACTAGTTTACAGATTTTGGAATATATATTTCTACGATATCTCCGATATCAGACAAGTTCAGACGATTTTTTGCAAAACTAGCTGCATTAGATTTGGTGACCAGGGATCAACTGTCTATCGAACTGCGTTCATGGCTAAAATCTTATCTGCAAGCAAATGATTCGCATTCATTCATTCATAAATATATAAACAAACAGCTATCATCGTTTAGGCCAGAAACGTGCTGATTGCTAGCCATCAGAGACTGATGATAACCCGAGTAATCGCAACTAAAGCAGCATCAAACAGATTATTAAATATTTTAATTAAAGTTTATTTTGCCTGGTGTTCTTCTTTAATGTTAAAGATTGTGCTTTTATATATAGAAATATAGAGGAGGTTTTCTCATGTTTTGTATGAGTTTAGACCGGGTTAACAGAGCATAGCGCTAACGGTTATGCTTAACTGCAATGTTCTTATTTTGTTCTGTTGATGTTTTATTTTTTCCCCTCTTTTGATGCTCAACAACCGGTCCCATAAAAATACACATTGCCTGCGAATAACATAAAAGAATAGGACACACATACTTACACTTTCACACACGCACACACACACACACACAAAACACACACAGCCACACACCCATCAAATAAAGTGTTGCTGTGGCAACAACAACGACAACAACTTGGAATCGCAACAACATTTAACGCTATACTGTAAATCTAAACCGAAGAAAGGACATTAGCCGCATTTTGTCTAGGCAACCACACAAATACATACACATACACACACACACACAAACACACACATATACAGACACTTTGATATGCGTTGCACGTAGCAATGCCGCCAGTCTTCTACCTTGACTGCTTCTTTGGTGGCTCTTTCCTTCAGTTTTTGGTGGCGGAATATGTGGTGGTGGGTGATGGGTGGTGGGGGGGGAGGAAGTGTGGTATGTGGTATATGGTTTTTTTTGGTATGGTTGGGGCTGTTGGTGTTGCTTAGGCGTTACGATTCATAGCTGGTGTTTTGTAGCTAGTTTAAATGCTCAACGCCATGCCATGCTCATTTTTTAGTGAAGTTTTAGCATAAGAAGAAGTCTACGACATGTACGTGCAACAATACAAAAGACAGCTGAGACAGCTCAGACAGACACGACAGACACGACAGACACGCCAGACAGCAGCAGCAGAAACAGAAGGACTGCTGATAGTACAGTACAGCATAGCACAGCGTGGACGAGCACACAGACAAACAGGCAAACTGGCAAACAGACAGACAAAGTTGCTTTAAGCATGTGCTCAAGATAATATTTCTACTTGTGTCAGTTGTTGTTGTTGTTGTTTATTGTTGTTGTTGTTGTTGTTGTTGCTTGTCTAGCAACGCGCGATATCCATTTAGATAGATGATGCTGCAAACGCACAAATGTGTGTGTGTGTGAGTGTGTGAGTGTGTGTGTGAGTGTGTGTGTGTGTGTGTGTGTGTGTGTGTGTGTGTGTGTGTGTGTGTGTGTTTGTGTGTGTGTGTGTGTGTGTGTGGCAGCCTCTACACTAACAACAAAAATATAAGTTGCGAAACAAAAATATAATTTCAGAACAAGAAAAACAAAAGAAGTTGAAATATTGCCAACAGTTTTTAGCTAACATTATATATGTAATATTTATTATAATAATTATAATATTTTATATGTTTTTAATAATATTATTAACAGAAATAAAAACATAATTTTTTGCAAATAGAAATATGCTTCTAAAAACTAACTAACTATATTACAAATAGTTTATAGAACCTTTTTTATTTTTAGCATATTTCGAAATTTCTTCTAGCTTTTTCAAGCTTTTTGTTTTGGAGTATAGATAAAACAGACAGGAGCCCAACTAGATGGCATGATCCGTTCGATTGACACATGACTGTAAACTAGCGAAATTGCCAGGTTTCTGGCGTCCTGCGCCGTGTCCCGCATACAAAACTGCTGAATATCCTTGGCAAGCAATAAAAAAAAACATATACAATATACAAAAAAATAAAATAGTTAATTTGGAAATTACATTTGTACGCATCTAAGCCATTTTGAACGGGCAATGAATTTCAATTGCTCAAATAATACAGCAAAAAACAAAGGGAATTTTTTCAAGAAAACATGAGAATAAGCTTAGGATAAATATGAAGAAAAAATTATGGAAAAGTTTTTTGCAATTCAATTAACAAACAAATCTTTTGAAATTCTGTATTTCATGTGGAAAAGCCAGAAATTCACAAATTTATTTAAAAAAGAAAAATGCAATGCTTTTCATTTTAGAATTCAAATTGGGATTTAAATTAATTAAATTGAGGTTTGCATTCAATCAACAAGAAAAATTGCTCTTAATAGACTCAAAGAGAAAAATAGAGAGAGAGAGAATGTGTGGGTGTGGGAGAGAGAGAGATATATTATGGCTGTAGCGACAATTGAAAAGGAATGCAAATTCAGGCAGATTTCTTATTAATAATTTTCTTATTAATAATTCTCAGCATGAAGTGAAGGGGAGGGACTTGTGTGTATCTTCAACTGTGCCATTTTAATAAGTAATTCCCACCAACTTGAAAAAAAAAAAACAATAACTTAACACTAGGCGATTCGTGCTGCGATTGTTCACTGTACCAAAAAATGTTATGTAACAATATGCTTTCAACTAGTTAGATTATTTGAGTTGTATTTGATCAATGTTTTACACACAAATAAATAGAAAAGCCGCTCGAAATGGCTATTAAATAATTTCATTTTAAATAGTTGAAGTTTTGCACACACACAAATGTAAGCATGCGTGGAAGTGCTCTTTTCCCAAATAGCCAGTTCAGGTATGGAAAAAAAAAATAACACAAAAAGAAACAACAATTTTTTTGTACAAGAAATTGCCAACTTTGGTGATTTTCCTAAATGCCAATTTATACATTTACTTTGGCAGAGTTTAACACTAACAAAAAACAACAAGCATTTTTATTTTGTATTTACATTTGCATCTGTGTCTTTTTTGGCTTTTTTTTTTTTTTTTTTTTTTTTGTTAACAAACTGTTTAAGTTTTCAAATGCAGAAAGTTGAGCAGCAACTGAAACTCTGTCGCTGATGTAAGCTGCTGATGGCTGTGGCCCAAGTCTTTGTTTAAATTAAGCCACAGGCCTTAAACGCACACCCACACACACACGCGCACACACTCGCACACACACTCGCACACACACACGCACACACACACGCGCACACACACGCGCACACCACTGTTGCATGTGTAGAGACGTGCCTGCAACTCAAGTGTTGTTGTTGCTGCGTGTTTGCGCAAGAATGTTTCTGCTCAGAATTTGCATAGATTGGATTGGATGGCGCAGACCTCGATTCCAAATTGCCCAATTACCCCATCCAACGCCCCTTGGATGTGCATCCACAGTGAGCAAAGTGTGACCAGACTGCATTTGAGCAGATTTATGAGCCGAGAACATTACTCGAATGACGACAACTCACCCGAAAGCATTGCAAACATTTCAATAATTTCAAATATTGAATTTAGCAAATTGTCGCAGGTTAAATTAAATTCAATTTGATTGCTTCTTGTTGGCTTACAACGAATGTGTGAATGTGTTAATTAACGCGATTCAACAAGCTGATGATTGCCCTTATCGATTACATTTGAATACAACATTTAAAAAGTATCAAAATTAATCAAACTCTTCATTTGTTGTTCGTGTCGAGACAAACTCTGTCATTTTCAATACTTTTTACAGTGTATATTTAAAAGTAATTTACTGGCTTCTAAGCGACTTGTGTTCTGCCTGCTGCGATGGTTGTCAAAAGGCACAAAGTGTGCATTTTATCGCTTCATAATTATATATTTGAGACACTTCAGCTGTAAATTAATTTCATCCTTTTTTTTTTACATTTTTCGTTGGTGGAGAGGAGGAAGTGGAGGTGAAGTGGAGTGCGCAAAATACTGGGAAGCCACATTAATTAGCGTTCATCAATCATGTTTGACCGCACCGGCCAAGGACACTAAGGTCTCAGACAGCAGGCAACAAGGCACTCAACACAGCCGTCCATAATGGGTTCTCAATATTTCTGTCTCTCTCTCTCTCTCATCACCTTGTACTACTTGGCCCTGGTGTGTAAGTGTTTGCGTCTTGGTGTAAATATTGCGCAATTTGTCGTCATTATCCAGGATATTGAACCTCATAATATGCGTCGACATCATCAATTCCAAAATGTTGACGGATGCACAGGCCCCACAATCCACAACCCTCAACCCACACCTAACATCCTACTCCACAGCACTCAGCGGTGGGTGGTGTGGGTGGTGCACCAAGGCAAGAAGCCAAATCAAGGTAGGGGCAAACACAGAGGGTATGCTTTGAACACAGCATACTTCCCCTCCCCCCCCCCCCTTAATTCAAATGGTGTATAATGGAAAGAAGGTAAAAGTTACACAATTGCAAACATTTCTCTTGTTGCCATCAATAAAAATGATAAATGGCCAAAAGACTTTAACAACAAGTGCTAAAAGAGTTGTACAAAAAACCAAACCAATCGATGGAAATTTAACAATCGAAAATAGTCGAAAGATCAGTTTATTTGAACGGAATTTAGCAAATAATAATACCGATAACACTGAAATATGATCGAAAAAAAACATATAATTTAGTAATTTCTTTAAAATGTTTTATCTTGTTTGCCGTCTCTAATCGATTTCACAAGCGCCTGAACCACAATAAATGCCTGAGTCTGTGGGGCGCAGGGCCTTCCCTGCCTGCCTCACATTCTTTTGGCAGACAACATTGACAATCATTTTACACTTGGTAGAATATTATGTAAATTGCTTTTCATATTTGTGCAACATTTAAATTTACACACACAAACTGGCTGAATGGATGTGCTGTGTGGCAGGCAGTAAGTAAATCACGATGGTCGACTCTGCGGTGTTGATGTCAAAGTAAAGGCCCAACAGGCAGACATCATTATAACGGCAGACAGCGCTGATTGACTGAAAGAGTGATAAACTCAGCCAAACGAAAGACAGAGCAAACGAGAGAATGAAAGAGAGAGAGAGCGCGAGAGAGAGAGAGCGAGTGGAGATGCGGCGATAAACAGGCGGCAGAGAATTGTCGCCTTGGCATCAAGTTTGCGTCTATGGGGAAAAATTAACGATGCGTAAAAAGTCCTTACTGCGGTTTTCATTTATGCGAATGTGCCCCCCCCCCCCCCCACACACACACACACACAGTAGCAGCATGTGTACATTTTTTGTGTCTTGACGGAATTATTTGATAGTCCCAGTGAAATAAAATTGCAATGTGTCAGTTTTAATGGCGCTGCAATTGCTCCCAGCGCTTAATGTCTGTCTATCTATGTATAAATGTGTGTGTGTTTGTGTGTGTGTGTGCCGTAAAATGCACAAAATGAAAATGTTTCAAACTTGACAACTGCCGCCTGGGACTGTCAGACGATTGATGTTTAAGTACAGTTTACGGCAAAATAAAAACACAAGTTTCAGCGAGAGCAACGAGTAGCAAGTTGCACGTGTTGACAGGTTGAGTGGTAAATCTATCGATAACAGAGAAGCGAAAGAGGATAAAACACTCAATAATGTCTGTAGTTAATATGTGTGTTTTTTTTTTTTTTTTAAGCGAATCAACGAGTAGCAAATATCGAGAAGAGTGTGAGAAGAGTTTTGAGCAACCAGCGAGAAAAACAAAAGCAGAAGCAGGAAAATACAAACAGTTCTATGCAGTTTTCGATATCAACCAGAGCGGGTTAGAGGGTGGAAAAGCGGTCCAGTTTCAGACGAGAGACTTGCAATTATTATCATTTAAAAGTCAGTTGAACCGCTGTAGTGGAAAAGCGAAAATGTAGGAGAGTCAGAGGAATGTCAAACCGAATTGCAGAAACGGCAGTGAAACGATTGCAAATGAATATTAAAATAGTCGGCAACTCAAATGAAAGAAAAAAAAAAATAAAAAAAAAGAGGCAACTTGCAGCGAGTAATGCGACGCGTTGGGAATGAAAGAAATGGCGAGTTGCATGCAATTAAGTCCAAGGTAAAAATGCCCGAGGCAAAAGGGAAACAAGTCTGTCAGCAGCTGACAGAGAGGCGAATGTAAATAAATATTAAAAATGGTCGGTAAAAAACTGGAAAAAGCGCAAAAAACACAAAAAACGAAGTCAAACTTAATTAAGAAGTCGCAAGCAAACCAGTCGGTGACCAGATAAATCAATCAAATATTGCCAGCCAGGCAGCAAAGGAAATTGATTTATAAACGTATCGGAATTAAAAAATATATTTTGGTTACCATTGACAAAGTTAAAAGCGACAAGCTGGTCAAAACGACTGACGAACAGAATAAACCAACTAAAATGCTGAAAAGTATTTTCATTTTTTTAGAGTTATTCATGAAACATTTGAATGAAATATAAAATTCCTTTAAATTTGAAAAGTTTATCTGCAAGTGTGTTTAATTAACTAAAAATCCAAAGAAAATTATGTTGGAAAATTTGGTCTAATGCCAGCTGTCCAGAGTTGCCAAGCCACATAAAACGCACACACACACACACACACAAAGACGCATCTGCATTGAGATATTTGTCCATAGAAAATATCTAATTCAAATTGTGTGGCAAGCAAATTGGAATTTTGTGTGTGTGTGTGTGTGTGTGTGTGTGCGTGTGTGTGTGTGTTTGTGCTTAGTCACGCTAAGCATTTGCTTTTAATTAACTACAGTGTCGTACTCACTAAGACCCAAGTGGGGACTAGGGCGAAGGGTACAATGATGGGGGCGTGGCACGTGGGTCGGTGTTGTAAAACGAACGGCAGCTCAACTCACCTGAAAAGACACGAAGCACAAAAGAAGCAGAAGAAGAGAAATGTGTTAAAAAAAATATATGCAGACAAGTTAAATTGTATTATATTTAATATATATATATATATATTTATTATGAATAACGGCTTATGCCACATGGTGCAGCTATGATATGGCCGTGGTAGAGGATTGTGGATTGTGAGCTGAGGTTCTTGCCCAAGAACACTCTCCTTATCCCTTAACCCTTATCCCTTCATCCTTTCCCTCACCCTTTGCCCTCATTCAGTAAATGTTGTTATAAAATTCATATCAAAGAAAGTTCACAAGCCAAAATCCCAAAACCAGCTACACCGTGTATGTGTGTGTGTGTGTGTGTGTGTGTGCGTGTGTGTCAAATGTATTTGCCTATTTACAGCCTATTGCACATTTTGATGGACTGTTAAGGTGGCGGCTGTGTGTACACTTAAAGAAATCAGACTGTGATATGCTGTCTCTTAAAATCGCTGTTATTATTTTTATCGATATAAAAATAGATACAAAATAAATCTTTTTTTTTTTAAGTAAAAAAAAAGAATAAAATAATAAGATAATTTTGGAAAAGCTTTCCTACTTTTTAGCAATGTATTCTAAAAATATCCAACAAAGCTAACCGTGCTACTGCTACTCAGGGTAATTTTACATATACATATATAAATATACACATATATATATATATATATATATATATATATATATATATATGTATATATGTATTTATGCCGAGTGTAGGCAAATGTGAGTGTTTGTGGTTAAAGGCAGTAAAAATAACTTAGTCAAGCGCAAACCAAAAACTAAATTGAATTTCTGTGCAGGACAAAATATGAGATACAGATTAACATTGACGCTCTCTCCTGTGTGTGTGTGTGTGTGTGTGCGTGTATGTGTGGCTGTGTGTTTGGGTTTGGGTGTGTGTGTGTGTGTGTGTTCTCACCACTTACCGAGAATGCTTTGAGAAACACCAAACACTGTATGATGCCCTCCATGGTATCGCCAGTGAGACAGAAAGTGCCTGTCAGATGTCGTCCCTTGCGTCCGACCGTTGCCGCCGCGAGAGAGGCGTGGACGAGGGCCCGCTGCTGCTGCTGCTGCTGGCCAGCGATGCCGACGACGCCTTTGACGCCAGCAGCGGCGCTCGCAGCGGCAGCGGCGGCCGTTGCCACAACGCCGCTAGTTAACATGCGGGGCAAGGGGGCGGCGCGCATTAAACGCTCCAGCGAATCCATTTCTGATCTCTCTCCCAATCTCCCTCTTTCTCTCTCTCTCTCTCTCTCTCTCTCTTTCTTTATATATATATATGTATATATGTATATATGTAGTGGGTGTGTGGTTATCGATATGTGATATCGATAAACGATTCACCTGTTACGTTTAGTTCAGTTTTATCAGTTATGGATATTTTTTTGTTTTGCTTTCTTGATTAAAATTTACTGTTGTTGCTTTGGTTTTTTTTTTCATTGTTAATTAGTTTCTCATTTTTGTCATTGTTTTTTTGTTTTGTGATTTTTTGTGTTTTTTTTTTTTTTTGTTAGCACTAATTTGGTATTCCTTGGATTTATTTTTTGTCTTTACGAGTCGGTTGTCGCACACATTTGTTTAACTGGTTTTTTATGCGGGGGAAAGGGGGAATGTTATAGAAATTGTTGAAACACACACACGAAAACTCAAGAGAATTTGCCAAAGAACGAAGAATCAAAAAACCAAAATTAATTAATTAAACAAAATTTGGAAGAGCACCGACTGACTGAACTGACTGACCCGAAAGCCATTCAGCTACTGAACCAGTTCAGAATAAGACGCAGAACATTTGGAATGAAGACCAAGACAAAATTGGAGCACAGCAGAAGCGAACCAAGAAAAAAAATAAATAAATAAATCCGGCAAGAAATTGTCATTATGATGACTGCGTACAAAAGACATCAACATGGACACAAATACAGCAAAAAAAATCAGTTTATCTATCTCCCTCACTCACTCTTTCACACTGTCTCTCTCACACACACACACACACACACACTCAACATCTGTCGCAGCGGTGCAGAGTGTATGTCTGCTGCACCGCTGACTGGGGACTAATAAAATGCAAGTTAAATGTTTGTTAAAAATTTATTGCTAAGAAAACAGTTTCAACGCCACAGTTGCAGATGGACAGCAAGCAAAAGAAAGAGCGACAGAGATAGAGACAAAGAGTGAGAGTGAGAGAGAGAGAGAGAGAGAGAGGAATACAGAGCTATACAAGACAGCTAACAACGTTTGGCCGCCGACCAGGCGAGGAAAGTACACGAATTTCTCAACATTGGATTAGGAAAACCAAAAAGTCAAAAAAATATCGCATAAAATTTCCAAATTTTCTTAAAGTTTAAGCAAATGAATTAAGAAACGGCACTCGAAAGAAATCTCAAAGAGCGAACCATTTTCAGTATTAAAATCCAAATGTTTATCCACTTTAAGCTGTTTCGCTTTAAAAAAAATCTAGTGTTCTCTAAACAAATAGAAGAATAAGCGATTCTTGGAAAGATTGATGCGTGCCCTTGTTTTGTGTTCGATACAAAAAAAAAAAAAAAAAAAAAAATCAATTGAAAAGAAAAAGAAAAAAAAAAAAAGAAACCCCAGCGATGTGTTTCAATAAGCCAAACTGTATGGCAATGCAGCATTCGTCGATGTCCTGTTTTGCTGTGTCCTGTCGGCTGTATTCACAGTTCAAGAAAAATAAGCATACAGAGATCCCAGCTTGACAGTCGTCGTCAGTGAGCGAATGCCGGATACATATACATATGTGCACAAGTGATATATATATATATATATATATATGTGTGTGTGTATGTATATGTATATATTCCTTAGTCGGATGTGGAAGTTAGAATCCTTTGCTGCCCCTGCCCCTGCCACAGCCCCTGCCCCTGTCCCTGCTCCCGTTGCTGTTGCTCCTTGCCTTTTATGCTCGTGTCCGAGCTGTTGGCTTTTCCGCTTCCATTCGCCGAGCGCTTCAAGCGTAATTTATCTGCTGGCAAAATGTGTGGCTGCCACTGTCAACGGGACGCCAAAGACGGCCAAGACGAAGTGCAGACTGCCAGGCTAAATTTATGCAGGCCAAAAGCGTATGGCCAACAGTTGCCAACAGCCACTCGCATAGCCCACATATTAGACACACACACACACACACAGCAGTTGATGTACACTCAACAAAAAAAAAATTGCTATTAACTTGAAAATTGTGTGTCATTTTTTATTTGTCCGAAATGAATTCTTCATTCACACAAAACTAGAAGCGCTTGCTAAAAAAAAAATATATCAACAAAATAATTACACTTTCCAGATGGTAGCAAAATATCATTTGTTCAGCATTCCAATTTTCTCCGAGTGTAGAGCGCAGTGGGCACTGTATTAACTGCAACTAAATCAAACTTTTGAGCCAAGTTATGAATTATTTGCCATTGTGCAGCATGCGAAACATTTCTTTGTCGCTTTGTCCTTGCCCATTTTGCCAGGAAATGGCAACAGGGGAGCAACCTTAAGACCCGTTTCCTCACCCCACCCCACTCCACCGCACCGCACCGCACCCCACCTCAACCATACCCAACCCACATCCGCCTTGTGCGAGTGAGGCCAGAACGGAGCACATCCGCCGGACTGGGCATTGTGCTACCTGCACTGTCATCCTGCTGCTGTCTACATCATTTTTGTGGCCCAAGTTAATTTGAACATAAACAACAAAAGCAACAACAACAACAATCTAAACCTCCATTTCGTAGCATACTTTTTTCTCCTTTTCTTTTTAGGGCGGGGCCAGCAAATTTGTATAAAACAAATATACTAAAAAAAAAAAATGGAAAAGGTTTTCTATTTTGCTTCTATTTTTTGTTTTTGTGCCTGGCTGTGATGAGTTTCTGGGACAGTCGAGACACGTCAATTTCATAGACGACCCCATATATATATATGTTGTTGTTGTTGTTGTTGTTTTAGAGTGGACCCAACAAGAGCAACAAGGCCAACAACACAAAAATATAAAAGAGGGTAAAAAAAATTAAATGAAGCTCAAATTAAGTGAAAATAATAAGCCCTTTGGCGACAAAACAAGGCAACAACAGCACACGGAAGGGGGCGAGAGGGGGGGCTTTCCACATATAAATTAGGCCAGTCTGCGAATGTTTGCCTTTCGTGTTGTTGCCACATAAGAGTTAATTAAAGCTTGACCCCGCACAGTGAGGCCGACACAACCATTTTGCGAGTGACCATTTTTTTTTTTTGGAATTTCAAGGTTCAATTTAGGTCTGACCTTGCTTGACATGGCTATCGATAAATATGCATAAGGTTATAGTAGAGTATATCAGTAGGCATTGTATTTAGTCGTTAAAACTATATTTATATTTAGTATATAAATTATTGACATTGTTCGTTATTGATCGAAAATCGATATATGATTATCGATCAATTTAAATAAATGGAGCGAAAGCGACTTGAGGCATGTCATTTCAATATCAATAACAATATATAGACAAAAAATTAGCCTGCGCATTATTAGTCGAACATCGATAAATGGTTATCGATAAATTTGTACACGCGATGTGAAAGCAACTGGTAAAGTTTATAGCAGAGTAAAACAGTGTGCAAAATATTGATATTGAAGCAAAATTCGAAACAATTTTAAAATCGATAACAATAGACTTATGAATTGATTTGTCGATTGAGAAAAGATTCACTTGCCCAATATTAATCGACAATTCTACTCTCGCCTTTTCTCTCTCTCTCTCTCAGTGAACACTTTGAAACACTATCCGCAAACAGTCTCAGGTTTATTCATGTATGTGAAAGTGTGTGTGCGCTTGCATGTGTGTGTGTGTGTGTCTTGTCAGTCAGCTTGTAACTGAAATCCTTACAAATTAATGGCCGGCATGGAAATAATGAGACTTATTTACATTTAAAAATAAGACGAGCAATGCGCTGAAACTATAATGCGACAACAGAAAAAAGGAGAATCTGGAGAATCGACACACACACAGACACACACACAGAGAGAAACCCCTGCAGAGCTTGTGAGAGAGAAGAAGAGAAAGAGAGAGAGAGAGAGAGCAAGGGGGCACACTGTGGATGTTTGCCGATTGCATGCAATTTGTTTTATGGCCGGGCATTCGCATTAAGCGCGCACTTAATCACACGCACGGTCTTGGGGAGGGGGGGAGAGGAGAAGGGGTCAAAGGTTCAGGCGGTTCGGTTATTCAGAGTGTGTAGCACATCCGCCCATTTTTCGGTGGACCAGAGTAGGCGACAAATCAAATTGATTTCACACAAAGCCCGCAATATACCCTTGCGAAAGGATAATCCGATTTGCGCGTCAAGTATGTGTCTTCGGAGTGGGAATCATTACTCATCCTAATTCTCATTGGAGACTATAATGATAATCTGATAATCAGCTCAATTTTACGCATCTATATTTGTTACACATAGGAAATAAACTCAGATTTAATTAACTTTACAAAAAACCCGGAAAACACGGAATTTTTGTGTAAATATCTATGCAAATTATATATATGAAATGGATATGCCATATAGCTGATTTTAATAAAAGTCGCAGTACTATATAATTTACAAGAAGTATAGTTTTCTTCCATTGCAAAATATGAAAATAATCTATTGAATTCTAAAGTAATTTTTTTTGACATTATTTTATTGCTCATTTAGCAACAAAACTTTACGAAATTATTTCAATTTTATCGATTTGATTTGATTTAAGATCTTTATTATATATCGTTAGGGTATTTATGCAACGGCAATTGCGAGTCGAATTGTTTTTAGGTATAAAATATTGTTGTTGTTGTTGCTGTTGTTGTTGCTGTTGTTGTTGCTGTTGTTGTTGCTGTTGTTGTTGCTGTTATTGCTGCTGCTGTCGTTTGGGGCTTTAGCGGTGCATTATTAAATCACTTTTATTGCCATTGAAATGTGCAAAAGTTTTGTACGTTGGCATCTCAACCGCGCAACCCTCCTAACCTACCACCCCTATTTGCGCCACCATCCCAACGAAACAAAGAAAAAAAAAAAAAAAAAAAAAGAACCACGCAACGTGGGCAGGACAAAGGCTAGGCAAAGGCAGTCTGTGCTGCTCGTTGTATGTGGCGTATGCGTAATGTGTAATATGAATCGAAGTGCGTAACTCATCTTTGCGCCTGTCGCCACATAAAATGGCTAACATTGGCGACTTGGCTCAGTTCATTGCCGCAACGCAAACCCGAGAAAATGAAGACAAGTGAATTATACATTTATTTACATATATATATACATATTATATATACATAAGTATATATATATATGTATATATGCATATATTTATTAATGCTGTCTGGAGTTTGTTGCTGCTGCTGGGCATTGGTATGAGTGACTAACTGACTGACGGACTGGCTGACAAGACGGCTGAGACAACAACACATAACAAACGGGACAAGAACACAATGCGACTTTGGGCACTTGAGGCGCCACAAGCAAAACACGACACGACACGACACGAGTACAAAAACAAGAAAAATAAGTGGCGTCTGCCCTGCAGACATCTAAAGCCTACTTGTGTGTGTGTGCCTGTGTGTGTATGTGTATGTGCGTGGGTATACCAAGAAGAAAACAACATAGAAATTCAATATATATATATATATATGACGTCAGACAGCCATTAAATGTAGCCTTAAATTCCATTCAATCAGTTGCAAAAATAAATGCAGTAATTGAAATTAATCAAATTGTATTTACATTCCATATTCAAATCTGTCTAAAACTCGCGATTGAATTATTACTTAAATTCATATTAAAATAACAAATTTTTTTATTACTCAGCGAGTTGTTGGCAAATGCAAAATATGCGACAGTTTTCAAAAAAGCAAAGTTTTTCTTCCATTTTTTTTTTCAAATTAATCTTCATCAGCTTTGAACCCGATTCGGAAATCTAAACTGATTTGACGTCTATAACATATGGATGCTAATTCAATAAAATCGTTTGAAAATTTGATGCAACGTATCTATACAAATGTTGTACAACAGAAATAATAAAATTACAATTTGGTTAAAGTCAAAATAATTTTTTAAACTAAAATGTGTGATATCAAGAGATAATCTCCGGCTTAAAAGTGCATAAAATTGACAGCTTGTCAACGATAATCGATCAATTATTATTATTATTTTTTTATTTTTTTTTTGGTTTCGGTTTTTATTATTTGATTTGAAAAGTATCACAAGTTTCAATGGCATATTAATGTAGTTGTGTCGCATTAGAAAAGTAAATTATTTTGCTATTTAATTAATATTGAATTTAACTAAGACCAAATGTCAGGCCAAAGATAACGGCAACAAATCTCGATTGCATAAGCCCATTGATAGACCCGTAAAGGCAGCAAGCAACCACAGAATAAAGTTTCCTCAGATTGTTGTTGTTGCTAGTTGTGCTGTGTGTTGTGGCTGTGTGTTGGTAATTTGTTCAGACATCAGTTGGCTGTCAGTTGGTTAGTTGGTTGTCACAAGTGGCAAGTCGCTGATTAATTGAATTGGATATGGCTGGATCTTGATTGTGACTCAAAGTTGTGACTGCAATAAGTTTGTATATATAACTAAATATGAGTTTGGCTAATCAAAAGTTCGAGTTGGCTTACAACTGCTGAAAGTGCAATAAAATTCTGCTAATTGGCCATCAGAAATAACTTGCTAAAACTTGGGCGATTAAATGGAATTCGTTGGTATTCATGGCTCAAATGTTCGACATATATTTTCCAAAAAAAAATGGAAATAGTTGAAGCTTAATTCAATACTTGCACTTCTAAATAAATATACATTTTTTTCTCCACTTCTCCAATTCTTAAAGGCAAATTTAATTGGATTATCTTTGCATTGTTTTTAAAAATGATGATGATGATTTTTTGCTGACAGAAGCAATATAGTCGAGAAAAATGAATGCAGCTCGAATGCAGAATGCATTTTGAGTTGTTTTCTCCATCTATCAATACACTTCATTTGCCAGACAATGCCAATTTCGATTCAGTATTGCCCTGGAATACAAAACAGTACTCAGCTGGTTGGGGGGAGTTGGGCATGGAGAGGAGGTTGCAAGTAATTCAGCTTTAGTTTCAGTTAGGGATTATTTCTTGTGGCTTTTTGGTTATTGCTGTTACTGCTACTGCTGATGCTGATGCTGCTGGCGCTTAATGATGTGAAAGAATATTATCCTTGACTGATTCGTAAGGCCAGTGCAGCAGCCAAAGCAGTTCTAGCCCAAACTGAAGCCGAGCCGTAGCCAAAAAGCCAGTTGCCAGTTGCCAGTTGCCAGTTGCCAGTTGCCAGTTGCCAGTTGCCAGTTGCCAGTTGCCAGTTGCCAGTTGCCAGTTGCCAGTAGCCAGTAGCCAGAGGGTTGCTTAGTTGCTGGTAGCCTGGATGAGGGGTTGAGGGTTGACATATCGATTTGGACTGGGTTGTGGATTTTGTGTTTCTTATAACAATTTTTTCTGGTTTTTCATGCTCAGTTTAGAAAGCATCAACAACATTGAAGATCTCAAGAAAGCCAGCTTAATTTGTAGATTTAATTTTGAGTTTTTTTTGAAGCTGCATTTTAAGCGTATTTTTTAGTCGACTTAATTTTGGACTGCAATGCGGCGCTTTGTTTATTTTTTGCTGTTTGGTTGCAATGCTGAAGTAGTTTTCAAGTTACTTAAGCCTCTGTATGTGTGTGTGTGTGTGTGTTGTGGTTGCTATTGTTGTAATAGTAGCAATGCTTAAACGCTATGGAAACGCATTCAGACACACACACACGGGAACAGAATAATTGGCAGCAAAAAGCTGTTCTACAGAAAAAGGGCAAAGCGCACAACATGCTACTATCAGATGTGTGCGAGTGTGTGTGTGTGTAAGTGTGTGTGTACGGTAACTGAAGCAGCGTAGAACCAGCAGCATTCGCAACCAGTGGACTCAATCAGCAGAGCAACATCAAACAACAACAATAAGAATAAAAGAGAGCAGCAAATCAGAAAAAAAAACTACACACATTCAAACACACACGCACACACGCACACGCACACGCACAAAAGAAAAAATGGAAACCTGTTTGTATGTATATGGTAAAAACAAACAATAGTAAAACTGATTAAGTCGGGGCAAAACCACATCAAGCTAAACGATGATGAAGAAAAGACCAAAAGATTACGACGAACATTGAACGCAGGACGGATGAAACATGGATGGATGCAAGAAACCGGCGAAGGAAGCATGTGGACGCTTGAACGCGAGTCTCAACCACACGCGGACTTCACTAAACACACACATGCACACACTCGCACACACACTCGCACGCACATATTGACTCGAATGGCAGCAGTAACTGTGGAAGGAAATGAAAAATAATGCGGGTCTTAGGGCTGCCTTGTGTGTGTGTGTGTTTGTGTGTGTGTGTGTGTGTGTGTATGTTTGTGTGTACGAAATAAAAATGAAGCACAAGTTGAGGGTTGCAAAGAAAAGAAATGTTCAGCTAAAGAAGCAGAACAGTAAAATGCTGCCACATATCGAATAATTGAAAGGATTCGCACAAGCTGCGCAAAATTGAGCCAAAAGCCCAAAGACTAAACGCAAAAAGGACTCAATTCTCAACTACACTTTAACTATAAATATGTATATAATTTTAAGTTAACAACTGAACAAGCCCTCGCATAGAGTACAATGTAATTTCTAAATATACATATATATATATATATACAAATTTTTAACTAACAATCAAAACTGTGGTAAAAATATTTATAACATACATAAGCAATATATAATAATCCCTTAAGGCTGCTGCTTATCCACAGATGTTGCACGGGAACGCAGTTTGTTGTCGGCTTCAAATCTCTAACATGCATTTGCATAACTTTATTATGCCTTCCCACAACAATTTAGTGGTAACAGAGCATGAAAATGGAAAAGCGAAAAAAAAGAAAAAAAAATGACACCGGAAAGAAGGGTGGTTCTGTGAAGCAGGATTTAACTTTAAAGCGACAATTTGTAAGATATGATAGTAATGCTCCCAAACAGCAAACGATGCTGCTGCCACTGGTAATGCTGCTGCTGCTTCAGCTGCTGCTGCTGCCGTTGCAACAATGACAGCAAAATTAGTCATTGTGCTGGCGAGCAAGTTGGAGACTTATCCAACATGCCCACAGTTCGTCGCACATTTGCATATATGTACCATGTAGATAAGTTCACTTATATATACACACACAAACACACACACCCAAACACACACACACATACAAGCACACACACAAAATCTGACACATGTATTCATGCGTGTTTCTTGCCCCAGTGCCTGACAATTATGTACAATTTACTTTGCATAACACTCAAGAGTCACAACAATAACAATAACAACAACAACAACAACAACAACATTTGGATTCGGTTTGAAGTTGCCCCATCTACCAGCGGACTGTGGCCTGCCACGCATAAGGGGATTGGGGTTAGATGCCGGAATAGCTAGTTAGCATTTTGTTGTTGTCCAACAAAAAAAAAAGAAAGAATAATAAAGAAGAAAACAACTCTCAAAAAGCAAAGCAACAATACTTTAAAGAGTGTTTTGAATATGTTTTGACGATCAAAATAAGTTTGGTTGTGCACAGTCACAGTTAACTGTTATCAGTGGCAAGTTTTGTAAGGGAAACAAATGCAATTAGCGCACAACAATCGGGTAACCAAACAGTCAGTAAGTGTCACATTTCCATATAATGAGAACCTCAAAGAGCAACAAATTGCCGCCAAATATTTAAATAATATATAGAAAAAAAAATGAAATAAAATAAAAGAAGCAACTATCGAGAAATACAAGCAAATTAGTAGTATTCCAAACTGGCTTTCGTCATTATCTAAAAATAATTCAGGTATCAAAGGATGTCTGACAAAAACTAAAACCGACCCACTTTGGGCGCCAAATGTTTGGGCATCAAATTTTAAATGCTGCAAAAAATCAAAAAAAAAAAAAAAAAAAAAAAAATAACATTTTTATAAATTATTGGCAAAAATGCTGGCTTTGAATTGGAATATTTGAAGGCTTACTAGTAATCGGGACACACCATGCGACTGCGAGTGCAGCTGCTTTGTTGAGTTTGGCTATTATCAAAATCTCTGGAAATATTATTAGTTCATGTTTTAAGAGCAGGCATTGATTTCTTTATAATTGAAATGTGAAATGTGAAAAAAGCGACGCAGTGATTTATTTATTTTCTTGCGTTTCTGGTGAGTGAAATTTGTGAATGGTGATTGCAGCTGCTTTTGCACATTGTGAAGTGAATTCAATGTATATATATATATACATATATATATATATATATATATATATATATACCATATATAAATTATTATAGATTAATTCTTATTTGCATGGTGTGTGTGTGAGTGGGTGAAAGAGCTGCGAGCCACAATTGGGTGTGAGAAACGTGAGAATAAATAATATGAATAAAGACCAAAAATATAATCGAATAATATAAATGAGTTGAGAATGCAGTGCAAATTCTATTGGCAAATTTCAATTTAGTTCAGTTAAATATTTTCTTTTGAAGTTGGAATGCAACTCGAATTCTTTTTTTTTTTTTTTTAGCTTACGCTTGAATTGAGTTTGCTTTAATCACTTGTTTTTTTTTTTTTTTGTATTATTATTATTTTGTTGGAGCTTTCTTTTGCTAACCTTGTGTGTGGTATTTCGCATATGGAAAATTTGTGATTTTGCTTGCATAGTTTTTTTTTTTTTTCTCTTTTTGATTTTCAGTTTTTGAATTGGAATTTTGCAGTAAGGCAGATTCGATTGATGATGTCGACAAATATATATATATAAATATATGTGTATATATATTTAACGATTTCAATTTTAATTTAGGTGTGTTTTTTGCGAATAATTGTTTTGATTTTGTTGGCCTTTGGTTTTGTTTTTATAATTTTTTTTTTTTGTATTCTTTATTTTTTGGGTTTTCTGGTGCAATGGTGAGTTTAGCGCTTTTGTACAGAAATGAGTTGAGTTTTGATTTGGATTTGGATTTGCAGCTTAGCGAGATTTGATTTTGATTTCGATTTTGATATTGATTTTGATTTAGAACTTCTCCGATATGCTATAGATGCGCTTAACGCTCACGCACTTGCGTCTCAGACGCTCGCACTCGATCTCCCGTATATCGGCGTGTGAACTGGAACTGGAACTGGCTGCCAGACTACAGATCGGTTCTCCGTTCACCGTTGTTTGCCCACCGATGCCGATATCGTCAATGGCAATGTGATGAATGCGCGGCAATTGAGATGCGATGCAAATGTTCGGCTCACTGTTCGCAGCGCCGGCAATAGTTGCTGGTGAGTTGGGGCCGGAACTACCGGAACCTGTAGCACTAACGGAACTACCCGAATTGCAGGATAAATTGTCGTCGTCGATCTCCCCGTCCTCCTCCTCTTCTGTCTGTTTCTCGTTCTCCTCGACGCACTGGGGACAACCGTTGTTATCGGTATCGTTATCGTTATCGTTGCTGTAAATCTCCCTACGATCCTCGTAGTCTGTGTTCTGTGTTGGAAAGGGCTGGGTGCGGCGCACCAGAGTACGGCTGGTGCGACTATTGGTGCTGATGATGGCACGCTTGAGCTCGATGAGCAGGGGAGATGTCGGCAGTACCGACTGCAACGGCGGCTGACAATCAAAGAGACCCAAATTTCCCACCGATTCGCCAGCGGCAAGTGGCAGCGGCTGTGTTGTAATTACCGCCGCAGTGTGCACACCCAAAACACCGTGCGTCGTGCTCGACTCCGGATGGATGCGATTGTCCGAATTGGTTGTGGAGAACTTGGACAGTAGCGATTTGGCGCTGGCTTTATTCTTCAATTGCTGCTGCTGCAGATAGTAAAAGTCGCGCGGCAGCGATGAGGTAGCATGCAACGGATCCTCCGGATCGTAATAGCCCAAAGCGGCTGGACGAAATAATCCCGGTGTGCTCAACGAGTGGGTTTGTTGTGCCTGTGACTGGGATTGCGATTGCGATTGCGACTGGGATTGTGATTGCGACTGGGATTGTTCCTGGTCATAGGAGTCACTGATAACGCTCGCTGTGGAGGCGGTAGGCGTGGTGGTGCTCAACGTCGATTGCGAGCCAGCGGCAGCTGCAGCGGCGGCCGCAAATTGTGCGCCCAAAAGTGGTGTTAGGCCGGCCAAAAATTGTTCCTGCTGCTGCTGCTGGCGCTGTTCGTCGAGTTCGCGGCGATATGCCTCGATTTGATCGCTCGGTGTGGGCGTGTTGCTGTGTATGCAGCCTTGAAAGAAATCCAATGCTTCGTAGAGGATAAAACACAGGCCCAGGACAAGAAATGTCTCCATCATAAGGGACAAACAGCCATTGAAAACGTGCAGCACCAGAAAAAATACGCGAAAACCAAACGAAAACCGTATTCAAAACCAAACGAAACGAAACGGAACGGAATGGAATGTAATCGGGTTAGGCCCGTCTACTTTTACCGTTAGCTATAGGCTAGCCTTTAACGCAATGGAACGAAACGGAACGAAACCAATTGAAGCGCAATTGAAACAAGTTAAACTGATTACCGTTAGCCGATTGCCGTCAACCGTTTACTGTTTACCGTTAACCGTTGGCAATTTACTTTGTCCGCCACCCGTTCTCTCTTCCTATCTCTCCCCGTCTCTCTTTTTAAATTCCTTTGCTGTTTGTTATTGTTTTGTTTGTTTTTCCTTTGCTGAACACTTTTTGCACTTCATTTTTGTTTGTTGATTCTACGAAATTCTCATTTGACGTCGTTTTTGGCTTCACATTTTTGTTCGGTTCGTTTTTCTTTTTCTTCTGTTTATTTATTTGAACTTTTCCTTTTTATTATTGTCGTTTATTTTGTGGTTATGCAACACTCAAATTAAATACGTATGTTGAATTTGTTGTTGTTGCCTATTTGTGCGCTTTTTATTTGCATACATAGAATGATTCTGTCTTAAAAAATATTAAAAATATTTACAATTAGTACGATTTCGGATATTGCACGAATACACATACACAAAAAAAAATACACACACACACTCAACGATATTTAATATAGATTATATATATTTATAGACATTTATATACATATATACATTTAAAACGTTTGCGTTGTTCTGTTATTGCTTCATTGTTTTTAGCAGTGCGTGTGTGCGCCAGTGTGTGTGTGTGTGGGTGTGTGTGTGTGTGAGTGAGTGCGAAACGTGTTGGCAGCGAAGCATATAGCATACATACATACATGATTTTTATATATATTATATACAGATAAATTTATATTCCCTGTCATAGATCGGTACATTAAGATTGTGAATATGAAAGTGGTTTTAATTGGTTTGGCCCACAAAAGTAGGCTGTGAATTTTGCTCATACCTCAACGGCTTAATGTGTGTGTGTGTGTGTATGTGTATGTGGTTGCGTTTTTATTTAAATGTATTTAAAGTTAAAATACAAAACCAAAAAAAATGTGCTAAATAAAATAAATAATAAAATAAATACAAGAAACAAAGGGGGCTAAATGCTTTAACAAATTTATTCAAGCACAGCTTAAATATTTTGACAAACAACCGCTCCCCCCGAACCTCTGTAGCCATACTAAGCATGAGATGCACATAAGCTTAACAAAGAGCTAAAAAAAACACGAAAAAAAGAAGCTTTATTTAAAAAAAATAATTATTCTGGAATACTAAGCGAAGAGAGAAGCAAGCTTGAAATATCTGAACTTAAGTCAGACAAAAAATTGTCTTTTTGGTGCAACTGTAACTGCTTTGAGTAACAGAGTACAGTAGAACTTCGCTATCTCCAATCAGCCCATCATCGATTAAAGAAGTTCAAGTTTATTTCGATATGGTAATAAGGATTGATGACAACCACGAATGCTCTTTTTGGAAATTTCATTTTAGTTGACTAGAAATCAAGTTCTCTCAAAAGTGTGTAAATTTAACAAACAGATAAATTATTTCAAAAGCAGATTTGTGACAAAAAAAAGCGGTTGAAAAAATTGATTTTTAAATAAAATACTTCAATTTGGAATTAGTAAATTTTTATTATTCATATATATACATAGACATTAACAAAATTCAATAAATCTAATTGCTAATTTAAAATGCAGCGTGATTTCAACACCATTTGTGGATGATAGTCACAACAATAGAAATAGCAGTTTGTTGCAATGTAGAAAGTACAAGAATGCTTAAAATCTCTACATTTTCAATGTGACATAAGCCCAAAACAATAGACAAGTCAAATATGAAAAAAAAAACATTGTTTAACATGCAACTGGAAATATTTCAGCCTCGCCTGCTGCCGACCAAAATTGACAACCCAATAAATTCCAGGACAACAACAAGCAAATATGTTCAATGGCTATTGTAATGCCCATTAGTTGACAACCGAATAACAATAGGACAGCAACACAAAAAAAAAAAATAAATAAAAAAAAAATTGAAAAGCTGGCAACCCTGTGCACAAATCAGAGTCTGACATAGTCATCAAATATGCAGCAAATGTTGCTGCAACTGCAGCACTATGAAAATTGTTGGACAAACGTACAGTGGACACACACATATGTAAACCCAAATACAGGCACCACCCCTGCACCCTCAAATGCAACCACAATCTCAACCAAAATTTCCCCTTTCTTGCATCATGAAATAACGGCACTAACTACATTCATTTTCACATGCATCTTTGTCAGCTACATGGAAAACTTTTGAATGGTCATGGAAACTGCTGAAGGCATCTGTTTTCCAATTGTTTGCTCAAATGTGCTTTATGAATATCAGAATGTTTTCTGCTTTGTTTGGCTCAAATTGATATTTGCTCATGGAATGCAGTCAGTTATAGGCGTATTATTTAAATTTTTTTTTATTTGTTTTTTTTCTTGTATATATATTTGAGAAAATCAATATTACATTGTTTCCTTTTTGTTTTGTTTCATTTTGCCTTGACTGTATTTAAATAATTATTTTATATTTTTCATCTGTGTTGGCTTAGACCAGCATTCGCAAATATATTTGCATGAAAACAATGCTTTTGGCCATAGTTGTTTGCTAAATAGTTCAGTTGAATCGGGAATTGATGTTGCCATGGCCATGAATTGAACATGCTAACGCATTCCAAATAAAATATCCAAATAATGTAAATATTGAAAGCTCAACTAGGGTTTATTTGAAGCTCCAATAAGAAGGTATTTGTTAAAGCGCCTAATCAATAACAATAAATAAATAGTTACGAGCTATAAGTAAATGTGAAAAGCTAAAAGATTTACCCCAATTCCAATCATAGTATCTTACGATGTTTAAATTATTATGGAGTATGTTTAAGTAAGCCATAACAACGCACACACATACACACACACTCACACTCACATACACGTACACATACAGTTGAAGTGCAATTTGATTCATTTAGATGCAGGACGACGAGTAGCAATCACAGAAATACCGCTTAAAAGAAAAGGAGAAAAACCTGAAAATCTTTGCTCAGTGATTTTGCTAACCTTTTCGATTTGAACCCAATTTAATATGCAGTATGAATGAAGATATCTATAAGATATTTACAGCAATTTGCAGCTATAATAACAATCCGAAATACTTAGACACACACACACACACACACACACGAGCCCACACACACACACGGCCATATAAAAAGTAATATTTACAAGTGAAGCGAGAAATCCGAAACCGAAACCGAAACCGAAAAGGAAAACAGAAAACAGAAAAGAAAAAAAATATTGGAAAATAAAACACTTTACAGCCAAATACGCAGCGAAGCTCAACCCAAAATGATGTGAATGATGATATGCCGCACTCTTTTCCTCGCACGGTTACGACACGCCCACATGCCACATGCCACATGCCCACACTCGCAATCGATGATGCGAAAAAGGGCGCAGCAATCACAGCCACAGTGTGACCAAAGCGCGCTTCGCCTTCCAAACCCTCTCCACCCCTTCTCCAACGCTCGAAGGACACGTTCCTTTAAAGAGTCGCAGTTGATGTTACATTTTCAGTTCCACTTTCCAGTTACAGTTACAGTTACAGTTACAATTTCATTTCTTGGCCACATCAAAATGCACAACGTGTCTTTATTTATGCCTTTGGGCTTTCTACCGTTAAAACTACAATTCGAAAGAGCGAGAAGGAGCTGAGAATGAGTGCGCAGTTGACAAAGCATAAGCCGAAGGACGCCAGCAGATCAAACAGACAGCACGCCGACTGAGCTCTGTGCCAACACTGCGCACAGTGGGACAATCCGCCAAAGATATCTGCTAAATAATTACTAAGTATAACGAATATTTTTCCCAATTAAATCAAAGACTATAGAGTTACATGTCAGCTTTGATTAAATTACAATATTATAATAATAAGTAACAAAAAAAAAATTGGTAACTTTGATCAGGTCTTTATTTATAAAAAAAACATCAAGAAATGATTTAGGAAACATTATTTCGATAATTTTTGTTGTGTAAATATTAAACAAATGTACAAAAGAAAAGCTGTCAATTTGCCCCACAGTGCAATAAGCTATAAACTGCCCATACTGAAACACTCAGCATAAACAGAGAGAGAGAGAGAGGGAACGAGTGCGAGAGAAATAGAAACAGACGAAGCAGAGACAAAACACCGTTTTCATTGCCTTTGCGGATTGCAGTTTGGCGGCTGTAAGCTGCGAGCTATCGCCGCGGCTTATGCAACTCGGCAAATTGCTGAGCTGACACAAACACAAACACAACACAAACACAACACACACGAACACACAATAACAACAGCAACGGCTATCCCCTCATCCTGCTTTCCCCCCAACCAACCAACTATGCTCGCTTCGTTTCATGTTTCAACTCAATTTGCTGGCAGCTTTTGCTCGATTTGTTTCGATTTTCAATTTTATTTGTACTTCCTTTTTGCATTCTGCATTCACCGTCCTCCCCTCTACAACCATGTCCTTTCACTTTTTTCCGTCTTTTTAGTAGTATTATGCAAGGCACTCTAATTAAATTTCAAATGTATGTGTGTGTGTGTGTGTGTGTGCGTGTGGAAAGAGAGTAAAAAGTTTTACAGCTGTCGCGCTTTGCTTTCAACTTCAAACAAATTCCAAGTAATTGCTCTTTGAAATTGAAAAAGATCATCGCCTCTATGGAGTGGTTGCCAGGGTAGGAGGTGGGATGGGTGGGTGGAACATTTACTGTACAAGTGTTTCTCTACCTGTCTCGCTCTCTTTGAATATGCCTGAGCGACTAATGTTAAGAATATCAACAAAATAAGCAGCATCAGCATTAATCTTTATCTTATCATATTTTGCATGTTGCTGTTGCCATTAACTCAAAGCTAAAACTTTTTAATAGCAACAACAACAACAACATCAACAACAGAGACACCTTCAACTAAATTGAAACTTCCGCTTTCTGCTCTCGCTGTGTCGCTCCCTTCCCGTTGTCCGTTAAAGAAGAAGACAGCAATTACAAAAACTACAAGAGCAAGCAGGACGACAGACGACACCAAACCAAAGCATTAATTTGCTGTTGACGCTCTGTCTTTTTTTTTGTGTGTGTTTTTCTTGTCATGAAATTAAACTCCTGTGTTTGAGTGAGTTTTCATTTTCTGGTCAAGCTGCCAGTGTGTGGAAGCGAGAGGAACAAGAGGAGATGAAGCACTGCGAATTAGTGAGACTCTGTATGTGTGTGTGTGTGTGTGTTTGTTTGTTCAAGTGTGTGCATGTCATGGCCAACAATAGCCAGGTAAAGCAAAATAAATCAAGTGAGAACATTGCAGTCGGGCGTAACCAACTGAGAAATACTCTGTTACAAACTAATAATACCATCTGATAACAAATGCCACATGTCGAGTTAGAACCTTTCCAGAATTTTAGAGGCGGAAGTGGTTGTGGTCGAATAGAAATTTACATTTTTTTTAGGTTGTTTCTAGCAACAGACTTTTCAAATTTGTTGCCTCTAGCATTTTTTATATGGTACTATCCAATCGCACCATCAGGTCTATCGATTTTGGATGGTAGAGCTGTTGTTATCGAATTTTTAATCGAACTTTCAAAGGAGCTAACAGTAATATATTTTCTATGTTGGTGATTATAGCTTACAAATTGTGAACAATATGCGCATGGGGCCTAAGTATCAGGACGTGGTCTTAATATTGATATGCCATTCGGTTACAACTATTATAAACATTGGCGATGATTGATTTTATCGGTTTCCCACTGCCAAGTGGACAAAGTTCGACAGAGAAAGCAATGCATGAGCCCAATATACTCGGACTATATTCGGTGACAGAGTATTACAAGATCAAATCGAATTTTGTATGCGCTACGCAATGAAGCATAAGCGAAGAACTTTGTTTTTTTTCTAACATTTTTTTCGATTTTATTTATATATATATATATATAAAGCTGAAGAAAGCAAATTGCTGACGAAATAACAACAAATGTTGGCAACTTGAAATGCTGACTGCTGCAGCTGTTTCATATATGTCTGTGTGTGTGTGTGTGTGTTATGTGTTGTGTGGAGAATGTTGTGTGTGTGGCTGAAAGTAAACCAACACAAGTGTTGCGACTTTCGTTGTTATTGTTGTGCTGATGCACTAAGATGCCAAGGCACAAAACAGCAACGCAGACACAGCGAGAAAGAGCGAGACAGGCAGATATAGAGAGAAATGGAGGGGGAGCAAGATGTGGTCCAGTTGCAGTTATTTTTTAAAATGCTTTTCTCTTTGGCCATTCGCAACTGCGGCGAATGGTTAAAAATAACCGACGAGCAGCCGGTGAATCGCAATTGACAGACTGCAAAATACCCTGGATTCACAACACGCAAACCACAGAGATCTTCTCCAAGTCAGAAATATAATGTATAATTAATATATATTATTTTCGTGTTCTCTGCCGCATAATTCAGACTGTTTAACACATTGTTCATGGCTGCAGGGTATCAAGAAGCAGAAAAGCAGCAAAAGCAGACAGCTTACTGGTGAAGAGAGTGGGGGGGGGGGGTGTGTGTGTGTGGTGGTAGGTGTCAAGAGCTGCTGCTGTTGCCGACGTGGTTGTTGTAGTTGTTGTTTTTGGCCTTGCCAGCTGCATACATTTTTAAATGTGGCCCAAATAGCGAAACCCTTCCCCTTCCCTGCAGGCAACCATGCAGGCTCTTCACAATTTGTTTGCTGCGGCTTTTGTCAACTGCAGCAACCTTCACCTTGTTGCATGCCACCAAGCCAGCACCTCGTTTACGCCCACATATGCCGCAGAATGACAACAGCAACAAAAAATAATAGTAATAATAAGAATGTTGTAGTCGGCTCAGCTCGACTACAATATGCCCTAAACGCAGCTGTTAAATATATATGTTATTCCTATTTCAAATTGTATTGCTATCGCAAATCGATATATATCAGCAGTGCAACAATTCTGCGCCAAGTGCCACACACAGAGCGAGACTTGAAGCGAGAGATAAAGACAGAGAAAGAGAGAGAGAGAGAGAGAGAGAGAGTTTCAGAGAGAGAGGCAGAGAGTGAAACCGCAAAATGCGATTGAATATACTCGTTATGCCACGCATTTTAGTGGCATGGAATCAGTGGCACCGAGCACTGGTGCACCACTCGACTGCGGTCAGAGCGGTTAAAGTTGGATAATTATAAATACATACAGGGTAAAAGGGAAAGCGACCGCCGCTCAAGACTAATCCTATTTTCTATATAATTAAATTTAACAGTTATTATTTCAATTGCAGTTGGCTGCGCAAAGTGTGTGCTCTTAATACATTTATCGAATATAATTATGCTAATTAAAATGAGTTGAATTATATGTGAATAAATGACCTGACCCATTAATTAATTGCAGTACATGTTAATAATAGTTGGTTTTAAATATATCTGTCTTGTACATTTATTTATAGTTGTGTCTCAGATTAATCGATAATTCCTTCCTAGATAAGCTCAATTGGACATCGATTAATCAACTTAATGCCTGATAGAATCTAAATAATCGATAAACATATCGATAGATCAACATAAATACATTTTTAATTCATTTAGTACAACTGTGGAATCATAGGTAGCTAAAGTTATTTATCGATATACACAACTCAATAGTCAACAACGATAAGCACAACTTTTGCTCAATCCACACAACTGCAATCTACTCAATTATATTATATAGATAGGTATTGCTTAATTATCGATAGTCACAGCTCAATAGTCAGCTTCGTTAAGTATTAATTGTGCTCAATTAGCACAACTGCAATAAATGTCTCAAGTTTCGAGTGCAAGTTGAGTGCATAAATTGTTAATAAAATTTATTAGAAAATTTCATTCGCTTATTAAAAAGGGGGGAAGGGAGAGAGAGAGAGAGAGAGAGAGATTTGTTTACTTTCTGCCAAGATATTTATGGCATAAATAAACGCATAACTCGCTCTTCAACTTTGATCTTGAAGTCAAACTACTTTTCAACTTGTCTCTAGCTACTTCTTCTACTCACTTAACAGCACTTGCCCCAACTCACTCTCTTTCTCTCTCTCTCTCTCTCTCTCTCTCTCTCTCTCTCTTTCTCTGTCGCTCTTCCTATTTTTTCGTCTATCGCTTTATGTGCAACTGGTTTGTCTAACATGCATTCAAGTGCCTCAAAGTGGCCCATACAAACTTTGAAATTGTTTTCGTTCAATTTGCAAGCCAAACAACTCAACCATTATAGCAATTTTCCGAGGCTTTGGTCATGGCAAGGGTTGTGCTATGTCGGAGTGGTAGTCGGAGGGGTTTGGTTTTTTCTCTTCCTTTTTTTTTTGGCAACGTTTTTCGCGAACAAAAATAATTAAGTACTAAATATTTTGCAAACAATGTGCAAACATTTGAGTGTTGCGCGACGGGTTGATTTTTTTAAAGTGTTGTAAAATATGCAGAAGCGGAAACAAACAGCAACACAAAAGTATTATCGAGTATAATAATAAAAAAAAAATTGTGTTTAATTTCTTTGTTGCCTAAAAGTCCGTACTCTGGTCCACAAAAGAAACCCGTATTCAGCACGTAAAATATTTAAAAGCTTTTGGAAATTGCTTCCTTTTTTATGAATATATATTCCCGATATTTATGAATGTTTGTCAACACGCAGTATGTAAATATACAGCGTGAGAAAATATACATTTTATATAATTTCCCTTAGAGGACAGCACTTTGATTTTATTATTTACTTAACGCATCGCATATTTACTTAAATATATATACATTTTTTTTTGCCACGTATATAGGAAATGCGAATGGTTGCCTCCGGTTTGGTCAGAAAGAAACCAATAATTGCCCTTATTGTTATTGTTGTTGACTCTTTGGCAGCCATTAAATATATGCAATTTCATGTAAGACCCAACACATGAACAGGCACACGAAGGCCGTGCAGAAAGTGGCGCTTCAGTAAGGGAAAATGTCAGAGGGTTGTACGACTAAATAAATAACGCTGCATCTGCCATGTATTTTCATCGATACATGTGCATATATTTTACAGTATGGTGTATATTTATGTATATGGTGTATATATATATATATATATATAGAAATATGTATGTGTGTGAACGTGTAGCATTCCACAACACGGCCTTATCTGTAATATGTTTGAGCATTTGCCTGCATTTAATAACCGTGATGAGGCAAATGGACCACGCAAACATACAAACACACACGAATACACATACACACACACACACACAGAGAAACATCTGCAGACAACAGGCAAATGCAAAAGCACGAGCCAAGCCAAAAGAGCCAACAAATAAATTTTACAACACACTTAAATTTGGGAAAATCAAATAATGTCACAGCACATTACACACACACACACACACACACACACACACAGACACTCCCTATCTGTCTGGCTGTGCAGCACCTGCCAAGTAAAAAATCGAACGTCGATAAATTACTAAGCACCCCTAAAAGCCGATAAAACCTATCGCCACAAGCTAAGTCGCCTGTGCCCAGAGCCCAGCGACTTTAACGACAACTATTCATGTCGACAGATTGGGGATTTAAGAATGTTATTTTATTTGGTTATCGAGTGCATATCAAATCGAGTAGTATGAGTTAAAAATTAGCCAGAACACATCACAGGCAATGAAATAGCACCGACAATCCATTTCATTTTTAACAATAGCCTTTGTTTTCTGATTTAAATAATCACAAATATATTCGATTATATATCAAGAAATTTCGATAACATCTTCAATTATCTATTTGGCAGTTTAGTGAGTTGCAAATGTTTAGTTTCCCTTTATTGTTGTCCATTTCCCAACTGGCTATGTGCTATTAGTCACCTTTTTATGTGTTATCGATAAGACGACAGACTTTGCTGACAGCTTCGCCCGACTGGTTGGCGCCCGTCTAAGCCGTCCAACTGGCCACCTGAGCTAGAAACTTTGCTAACAATGGCCCAAAGGTGCTGTCAAAATTTGTGCGTTATTACATTTGCCGTTTTGCGGGCTGGCCAAAATCGACAGTATCGGGCTTAGCTATTATTCATTTGATTTTTTTTTTATATATATATATATATATTTTTTGGCAAGATGAGAAGGATAGAGGGAGAAAGAGGGGAGATGGGTGGGAGTGGGCCAACAATGTGTTAAGCAAAAGTTGTACAAAATTGACAAAATATAAATAAAATATGGCACAAAGCACACAAGGACCAAAAATAAATAAATAAAAAATAAAGAAAAAAAAAAACAGATTTCATGACAGGTGAATAGACAGGCAGACAGACAGGACGAGACGACAGGCAAAAGGGTAACAAATAGAGATATACCAAATAGAGGCAGACACACACTGAGAGAGAGTGAGTGAGAGAGAGAGAGAGAGAGAGATTTTCTGTCAGATTGACGCTAATGTTGTCGATAAAGTATTGACACAACTGTAGAATTGAAACGACTGACAAACGGGCAAACACAGGAGCGGAACCCGCAAAAGAAAGGTGTAAAAAGGGTGAGTGGGGCTGAAGGGGTGCACATTCCCCACTCTGCCACCAAACACTTCATATCCAATTGCCATTTAACAATGATGACGTAATTGATTTTAAAGCAAATACATTTTGTCAGCTGCATAAAAATGCGAAGAATGAAAAATGGTCGAAAAGTGCTAAGCTAAAATCTTAGCTAAAGTTCCACTACACAAAACCAAACAGAAAAAGAGAGAAAGACAGAGAGAGAGAGAGAAAGAGAGAGAGACAGAGATGTGTAAGTAACCCATTGCAGTGACACATTTCCAACTAAATCAAATAAAAGCAAAGCAGCTTAAGCATTTAAATACATATATATATAAATTTATATATATAAAAATATATATATATTATACACATATACATATATATATATATATATGGCTGGAACGTGCAGGTACAACTGTGTGCAGCAACGAGCCAAAAGAGACTAGTTTTATTTGCTTTGAAAGCAAACAAATGTCAACTAAAGACCATTAAGTAAAATTCTTATTGAGGTAACCTTTTGCTTTAAATGAACTTGCCAGAAGCTAAGGATATCTTCAAATTTATAACATAAATAATTCAATAACTCAATTTACCATTTTTTGGCAACAGAAATACTTTCCAAAGCACAATTCCTCTTATAACAATGCAAAGTCAACTAATTTCTGCATAACTAAAAAAGAAGAATTTAACTTGGCTCAACTTCCGAGTCTATATTTGCAATCTAATCAGTTGATAGAAATTTGATTTCTGTAACATAATAATACTAAGCATATATTATCAATACTATATTTTTTTTTTTTCTCTTGTACATTGATATTTTTAATATAATATCTTTCCCAGCAGACAATTTGCTGCTGTAGAAATTGAAGAAGAATTTTTCTCGATTTGAGGATTTCCATGTGGCCCGTGCTTAAAACATTTTTCCCTTCGATATTGCATCTTCTGCTGGCCATGGCTAAAGAAGTCTTTAAGGAAACGGAATCCATTACAAAAGGTGAATAATCAAGGATTCTTGAGGATTCTTGCGCAACGCTCAAGTGCCCCAAGTGCTTATCAGATTTGTTTTAAGCTTATTTTCATTTGCCATTGTAGCTGACGACATATTTGCGCGTAGATCAAAGCAAGAGATTGAGAGCAGAACTTGAGGCAGATGCCACATAAGTACTTAAGCTCCCTAACTAGTCTTATGCATAATAATAAACGTGGATGTCAACAGCAAATGGGCCAAATGATAATTTCAATCATGTGTGTCTCTAAATCCTGTCAGAAGTTGAAAACGATAGACGAGTCCTGTTAATCCTTCTGGCTTTGTTGTCCTTATTTCTGTTTCTTTACTTTTAAATGTGGCAGTTACAACATGAGCACTCCACCTGAAAATGCTTTGAGTTAGGTTAAGCGGTTGCTGCATAAAATATAAAATACATAAAGCAGTTTTCAGGGGCTTCAGGGAAACTAAACCACATTGAAGTTTGACAAATGTAAAGTTTCAGAGCTTCTAATAAACAAATAGATGCTTTCACTTTTCATACAGAATTTTAGACAATTTTTATGAATTGCATAGTCCAGCAATGAAATTGAATTTTTCCCAAAACATTGCAGACACCAAAGGGATATTTATTTTATTTTTCTGTCGACCGATATACATGTCGAAATATACAAAGAGTAAAATATATGAAAAAATCAAATTTATTTGGGTAAAAACCGAGAATAATCTAATCCGATCATAAATGAAAAAAAATGTGAATTGTTTGTCAGATTTGAAGGGAACCATAAAATGCAGGAATTGTTGGCTAGAAGAGATATTGGGAAACCAACTGAATATTGCATATTAAAACAGATGTGTCAGGGACTTATATATATTGGCATTATAGAGCAATTATTAATAGAGAAATATCGTTAAACCTAAAAGCAGCTAACTTTAAAGTTGCGTGTCAAATAATGAGTTCAGAAGAGCTTTAAAATAATACGAGTATAAAATTAGATATTTATTTTGCTGCAGCTACAAAATGGCTCACGAAAGACTTGGCTTATAATCTTAATCTGCATTTTCTATGCTTTGCAAGCGAGCGTCAACTGGGCAAATTGGATAAATTGAGTGACAAATTCAGAGTCATCAACACACACAAACACACACAGAGAAAAACACACAGGCTCAACTTGAGGAACTTATCAAAGTCCAATGAAAATTTGTCAATATATACAGATATGTATATATATATAAATATCCATCTAAGTAACTTGGCCAATATTTAGCATATTGTTGTTATTGACAATTTGCATATGAAAATGAGAAACCAGAAAATTCTACTTCTAGTTGAAGATGCAAACGGGAAAAACAACCGCAGCAGCAGCAGCAGAGTTCAAGCAAAAGTTGTTGTTCATAAAAATAAAAACAATAATCATAAAAAAAGAGAAAAAAATAATCCCAAAAGCATATTAACTTAAGCTTGCTGTTTGTGTGGTGTTTTAATTTCGATTTTCCAAGTGACTTTAATTTTTTTTAAAATATCTTATAACATATCAAATATCATGTATTATGTATATTTACAGAGAGCATTTACAACAATATTTTATATAGGAATTAAATATATTATGCGTTGTTTGAGTACTAACAAAATTGCAATGAAATTTAATAAAATATATTCAAATATTTGCATTAGCTTTTGCCTTTTTCAAATATCTACAAATATAATAATTAACTTGTAATTGCTCTTAAGCTATGTTTATCAAATATTAAACAAACTAACAAACACAGCCACACACACACACAAACTCACACACACACACTCACACACACGCCTTGCATTAAACGGTTTTTACATTTACCGCCAAACATTTGTTTTCGATTTTAAAATTTGTACATGTTGTTATTTTTTTGTGTACATTTATTGTTTTATATACTTTTAAGAAATTGTTTTTCTTTAGCTACACTTTTATCACACAATAAAACAAACAATTGTTTATTCAGAAAAAGAAGATAAAAAAAATATTAAAAAAAAAATGGTAGCACAGTTTTTTAGCGCGCGTTGTCGTCGGCTTTTTGAATATTGTTTTGGTATTTTTTGTTATGTCTTTTTGTTGTTGTTTATTTTAAGTTTTGTTTTTATTAATTATTCAATTTTGAATAGTTGGCGCCACCAAGGCGCTTGCTGTTTGTTATTGTTGTTCTAACACTTGGCTGTGTGTTTGTTGCTGCTGTAGCTGTTGTTGTTGTTGTTGTTGTTGTCGTTTTGATTCAAGTATTTTTGCCGTTGATTGTTGGACCGTGCACGACGACCGCTTGACGCCCGTATTAAAAACAGACTGCGGCTTCACGCTGCCAGATTCATCCCATGAAGATAGCGAAATTCCAAAAAACGAAACGATTTCAACGAACGACGCGAACGAAGGCAGCGAATCCAACACACGAGGCCAACACGACGACGACGACGACGACGACGACGGCGACAACGATAACGACGACGTCGTCACACATCCTGTATGTGTATGTGTGTATGTTTCGTTCAATGGAGCAAACATTCAGCATCCGCAACGTCTCTGTGTGTGTGTGTGTGTGTGTGTACGCGCACGCAGCAGCAGCCGAAGTTTGTGTTTTTTTTTTCTCCTTTTTTTTTTCAATTTTTTGTGAATGAAGAGCGGTGTAAAGTTGGCAACGCTCTTTTGCCTAGCCCCACGCAACATTTTGCGTGGTGAGAAAACGAGCCGACAACAACAACAACCGCCACTTGAAGCAGAAGAATAAGTACAAGAACAATAACAACAACGAGAGAAAGAACAACAAAAATAACAACAGCAACAAATTGTGTTTGTTGCTCTGAAATTGCTTTAACCAAGATCACGTATACGCAACGTGGCGCCAGTTAAGTAAATGAAACCGAAGCCAAAGCCAAAATAAAACCAAAGAAATAACAATGGCAGCCAAAAAGAAAGAAAACTTGATAAAGAACTTTAACTGTTGGCTGACAAAGACATCTGCCACTTTATAAACTACTCGCAACTCGAAGTTTGCCATTGCGTGCCGATTGCTAGCCAAATTTGCTCGGTGGGTTAATACATCATTAGTCATAACAAAAAACAACAACAACAACAAATAAATAAACAAAATAAACCTTCAGCTGTTACTTTTCATACGCTTAAGTGATCCTCCCCCTTTAGGCTAAAATATCCAAAAATGGACTTTAAGCACTAAATTATATTTTATATATATTTTTTCTTGCTTTTCTAGTTCCTAAAATTTAATTGTCTTTTTATTTTTTCTAGTTTGCTTAATTTACAATAATATTTTATAAGCAAATATTTTTAATATTTTACTGAAACTTTTTTTTTACAATTAAAACTACATTGGTTTTTTTCTGGTTTTTTGCCAATTGAGCAAAAAACCCAACAAACAAAGCAAAAAAAAAAACTGTTAATTGTAATGCTGCTTCAATCATATCACCGACATGTCCTCCACCATCCGCCCTCTCACTATGCTATGCTAGCTCCGTCGCTCTCTCTCGCTCTCGCTCCCACTTTTACTTCGGGCAGGCATCAACTGGCAACAAAACAAAACAATGCCCACAAAATGCCGCTCAGGCGTCTTTGCTCTTTTTCGCTTTTAGCACGCTCTTAAATCGCAGAGCAACGCTCTCTTAAAATAGCCGCTGTGAATCTCAACACACCTTGAGAAATTCAACATAGTCGGCCGAACGAATGAGCGCCATCTGTGGGCGAGCAATTGCAGCAGCTGCTACTTAACAAACAGTTACAAACAATTGAAATCGCAAGCAACAAACAACAGACAAACAAACAATTAAAAATGCATAAGTTTGTAACTTGGCCCAAAGTACAAATGAATGTCCCCCCATCCCCCCCCCCTCAATGCCCCCTTTAATAACCCCTTAAAAACTTGAGAACACATAGATAAACCCACCACAACCCCCTCGTTTAGCTCGTTTGTTGAGCCACTGAGCAACCAGCAATTAAACACAGGCATAAAACGCTAATGACAAGCAGCGCACGAGAGGGAGTCAGAGCAGGACAGGAGTGTGGGACAGGAGGAAGAGGCAGTAGCAGTAGCAGTAGCAGTGGCAGTGGCAGTGGCAGTGGCAGTGGCAGTGGCAGTGGCAGTGGCGTTGCATAGATATTTCACGTAGGATCGCACACACACACACACACACACCTCCCCACCCCGGCCCATTCTCCACGCAGTCGCTTTTGGTTCAAGCTAATTCGAACGAAATTAAGCAAACATTTAATGAAGCAATTAGCAAATGTTGGCAGCTGGCCCAACCCAAGCAAAAACCCTACTCACCACACGCACACACATATGCATACCCCACACCCACACCCACACCCGCACCGCACCCCCTTTTAGCCAGTCAGCATTAGTTTAGCCATCAGTTTTGCGGTTAATATCCTGTGCGAACTCGCATGCATTAGTAATAAAGTAGTGTCGAGTCGCACAAACAGCCCTCAATCCCCCAAAAAGCCCACTTACCAGCACCCAACTTAATGAACAGTGAGTGGCATCACTTGTGAGTGTGTGTGTGTGTGTGGGGGGGGGGGGGGTGGGGCATACAATATGTTGCACCTCTTTAACGCCTTAATATATGCAGATATAGTTTTAAGGGTTTGTCTTGGCGATTTACAGATATGTTGGTGTTGCTGCCTCTTCACTAACCATCAGTTATCGATACTTTTCTTATATCGATATTAATCGATTAGTCGCTCTCAGTGGCAACCAGATTCCCAGCAAGGCATCTGGTATCTACTTATCCATTATTTAAAATCCCACTTATATTTTTATTGTTTTGTGTTTCCAGTCTCATTCAATTGTAATTCCTACTTAAACTCACCTAAGGGTAAGGGAGGGGGGATGGGGGTTAGTGGTCATGCCCCCGTCATGTGGAAACATCAAAGGGGATTTCGGCCTCAAACATCACACAAAAATTGTGTTTACTCACCTGCAAAGAGAGAAAGAAGAAATTGGCAAAATGCGTTAGTAACAGAAACAGGTTGAGTAAAAAAAGCCACACACACACACACATACACATATAAAAACAACTAGAAAATGGCCAAAAAAAAAAAAAAAAAAAATATAGTAACATAAAATGAACAAATAAACACGCAAAAGTTTTCTGCCATTTTTGCTGCTGTTGTTGTTGTTTGGGCGACCAGGCAACAATTTTTGGGCAAATATTTTTATAGTCTGCCAAATGGCTGAAATCAGTAAGCAGAGTAACCAACACACACACACAAACAAACACACAACTAATAAAAGCAGGCAAAAAGTTTGATTAGAGCAAACAATGCGGTAAAGTGCAAAATGCTGTTGCATACTTTTGGCACTCAGTGTGGTAAAAGTTTTCGAGTATGTGTGTCCATAATTACAACTGGCTTAACAGATTAATAAGTAATGTTAACACACACACACACACGCACAGCAACATCTGATATGATATTCAGTAGTTTTTAACAATGATTTATTATTTTTGTCTTTGTTGTTTTAAAAAGCAGCTAAAAAATAAATAATCAAGCAAAATGAATTAGTTTATCTTGATTTCAATTTATTATAATTAAATGATGAGAACAAAATTTTTAATTTAATTTCAAATTGCATCTAATAGTTTTTTTTTCCTATTATTCTATTCTATTCTATTCTATTTATATTTATTGTATTTAAATGAAAAACTACTCTTTCTATTTTCCTTAAAATAATTTTTTTTTTTTTTTTATTTAATTTTGTCATTTTGCTGTCATTACAAAAAAATTTATTTATCTCATTTAATTGAAATTGAAATAAAAGAAAAAACCAAGCAACAAATACGTCATTTTGTGCAAAATTTAATCATCATTTATGCAGACATTTAATATAATTATTTGTCTTATGTTTAAATATCAAAAGGACTTTCTCATTTTTCCATAATTGATTTGATTTTTGGTCAAAACTTGTAGTCTTAAAATGTCGACAAGGGATTCGAAACTAATCAAATTGTTGCATTTAGCTTTAGTTTTATGCGGTAGTTCGATAATCGCCTAAAAGCAATTCGCTGCTTTTGTTGTTGCAAAAATAAAAAACCGGAAAAACTGCAATAAAATAAAGTTAAGGCAACAAAAGGTTGAAACACATTTTTTGTTGCTTTTGTGCAGCCTCTAATCGCCATTGTCTAAGCCAAAAAACCAATGTGTGTCTGAGTGAAAGGACGACTGTGGGATACCCTGTGCCGCAGTTCTTGATACATAATAAGTGGCACACGTAGCTGACAGACAAGTGCGGCATGCCCCTTGCAGGCTTTTCAATGGGAGAAACCATTTTGTTCACATAATTCTGGCAAAGGCCTTGAAAATGCCACAGAGATTCTCTTTCTCCCTCTCTTGTTCTCTCTCTCTCTCTCTCTCTCTCTCTTTCTATCCCTGTTTCACTCTCTCAATCGTGTGTATTCTCTTCTTTTATCTGTTTTGGGTCAGAACAGGGATTATACAAATGTGTGTAGTGCATGCCACTGTGTGGCATATGGGGCAACAACAAGATTAGTCGAGAGACACAGAGAGCGATTAGTCGGGGCAACATTTACTTCCATTTGCCGCTGTTGCAAAAGATTACTAAAGTTGGCAGACCTAAAAAAAACAAAAAAATACACACACACACACACACACACAAACAAATTGTCGGCTCAGGCTTTTGTTGTTTATTTGTTTTAAGTCCCCATTTTTTTTTTTTGGTTCGAGTGGAATTTCATTTGGAAACTGATTTTAGGTAATCTTTCAATAAATGCAGCATTTTTCAACTGTGTTTCTGTGTCGTCAAGCTACTCAAACCTATTATATATAATGCTACAAACATATGTCTAACCAATTATATAAATCGACTTCGGCTTCGGACTTGAAAATGACAAAAGTGATTCCACGACCAAAAGATACTGTTTAATAAATAGTTCATATTTTGTAGTTGTTTGTTTATTGATAAAAAATACAATTTTCTATTTTTCCTGATTATAAATAAATTCATACAAAAAAAAACCAAAAAACAATTGCATTAAATAATAATAATTTAGCCAATTTATATTTTGATTTGTTTTTAATTCTTCTTTAACGTAAAAAGATCACTTTTTATGCAGCAATGGGAGAGAGAATTAACTGTAATTTCCTTAATTTGAATGGTTTTTAATAAAATTTAGAAATTAATTTTATTTTTATTTCAAGATTCTTATTGCTTTGCAGGGTTTTCGCTTTACAATAGTGTCATTTATTGTTATCGATAGCTTTATATCGATGTGCATGCATACTTATCGATAAAATGCAATAAACTGGATCGTTTTATCGTTTATTGTTTCTGTTTAAGATAGGTTTGGTGATATTTCACACAACTTTTTACACTTTTCAATGGGTTTGCGATATTAAAAAGCAAAAGAAAATCAAAAAAAATTGGCAAGAAGCTAGAAGAGAGATACGAGAGGAGAGAGGAGAGAAGAGAGAGCAATGACCATAGAGAAGTGAGAGGCGGGATTGATGATGTTTCAATAAAGCCCATTTGGCAAATTGCGTTGCCTGCCTGGGCCAATAGTTTGCAAATTATTTCTGGCTTTTTAACTATGTGTTTGTGTGTGAGTGAGTGTGTGTGTGTGTGTGTGTGTGTGACTGAGTGTGTGCGTCCTTACAAGCCGGTGCAGCACAGTGCAGACTTGGCACTAATTGGTATGAAACTATTGCCAGCAACTTTTGCCAGTTGGCCTTCAAAGTCAGGCCAACATGAATCATGGCCAACAAACTGTAAAAATTCATTATATATAAAAGTTGTCTGTTACTATTACTATTCTTGTTGTTGTTGTTGTTGGTGTGTGCAGCGACAAAAAAAAAAATGTTTTTTTTCTTGTGGCAATTGAAATTCCGTCGCACAACGTTTCAGTCTAGTTAGAAAAAGATGGTTGTGGGGTGGTGGGGGGAGGGTTGATGCGAGTCAGTGGCAGCAGTGAACTGGTGGAAAGCAAAGGCTGCTGAATGATCAAATGCTGCTCATGGGTAGTCAGTAGAGGGTGGTGGGGTGTGGAGGGGGATAGGCGTAGGGGAGGGAGCACAGTTGTTGTCCAGGAAAGCCAGTTCGCTATTAGCTTTTTAGCTGGCCGCACACAATTGATTGTCGCTCCTCCGTCAGTCAAAGTTCCCACTAACACCTACCACCCACCAACCCACCCACCAACCCACCCGCCTCCCTCCACGTGCGACCCACCAGCAACCCCAATTTACCTGTTTGTCTGTCTGTTTTTGAAACCCGCCTGCTCGTTGTCAGCGAAGTGTTAAAATCGATTAAATAAAAGTTTATTGCTAAATTGCTAACTGGCTCATCTTGTTTGTCACCCCCTCCCCACTCCCCACTCCCCACTCCATACTCCTACCCTACCACTGTGCATACCCCACCAGGCCCTCCTGCTCCGCTCTGTCGCTTCCACAGTTCGATGCCCAATGGCTTCTTGAGTCTTTTGAAATTGAAGACTTTGAAGTTTTGGCCTTGATTTTTAATTCGTTACACGATTTTGAATAGACAGTTACTCGCCAGCAGCAATTGCCCAACACTGGAATTTAGGCATTGAGATAAATTCTAAATAAACTAAAGAACGATGCCAAATCAGAAACATTTCTCTTATTTTTATTTTCATTCCGCTTACTAATTAGACTGAGTGGCATTTAAATTCAAATTAATTAATTAAAATACTTATGAATCTATAAGAAAAATATATTTAAAAGTGAGGTTAGGCTAGAGTGTTGAAGTGTTGGTTAAGGCCACCTCGATTGAACTGAATATTATAATTATGCAACTGTTGACTATGTCTTCGAGCTTAACCCTCTATTGCCGCAGTGCACCTTTAAAGAGTCTATGTTTATTTTTGCTCTTCTTTGCTTGTTTTAAAAGGCGTACAAAAAAGTCCTGCAAACTTTTTGGTTTGCTTCCCTTTTCTGAGCTGCTTAAGAAATTATTCAGCAAAACGTCAAGTGCGAAATAAACTTAGGGGCAGTCCTGGATGCCAAGGTGTTAATTATGCAATCCGAATCGAATTTCAACTTTGGTTCCGCAACGTTAAGCTTATGAATTGGTTCTACCATTTTCAGGTTCTTAAAACAAAAATATATATAAAAAAAAAAAATGTTGTTTTACGGTTTTTATTTTCTTTTGACATTCTGGCTCGAAATCAAAGGCAATTATTTCTCAAGATAAAAAATTAGATGTTCTGAAAGCTTGACCTACATTTTTGCCTAACTTATTAGTGCTCTGTAATTGAAATGATTTTTTAGCCCCCAACGCGAACCCTTTGTTGGGGTATTTCAAATTGAAAGTTCGTTAGTATTAGGAAGGCACTCCAATCTGCAGTGAAAAGATTGGGTTATTTCGAAAACATCAGAAAAATTGCAGAGCACTTCAAACCCTTATTTCCAACCACTTGTCATCCTTTTAAAATTCACCTCGAAAAAATCTTAAGCTGTTAAACTGTTGGCCAACTCTTAACCCCAATTTTGCACCCCTTCTTTTGAGTCCCTTAACCATGGGCCATCCTTAGCTCGCCCAGACCTTTTAGCCAATTTAGGTTGCCAAACAACCCCCCCCCCCTCCCTCCACCCCATCCATAGCACTACCCTTGACCCTCACTAAATTTTTTCTTGGAATTAATTTTATTATTTTTATTTTATTATTAATATGAAATTATTTGTTAAAATGTATTTACCTTTTGGAGGTATTTTTGTGTATTTCTTTCGCTTAAATTCGACTTGAAACACACTTAAAATTAATGAAAAGCATTTTTAATTGTAATTATGTTTTTCGTGCTAACGCGTCCATTGCCAGCGGCAATCTGAAACAGTCAGCAGCTGCCATTAGGCTCGGCCACCCGCCAACTTCCACCTTGCACCTTCCACACAATTCAACAATTTCATCTTGTTGGCCCTCTGAAGGCCCATGGCCCACATAGCCCTTGCCCCAATTAAGTTAGGTTTCAAGAGGGTTGCGATTTGGGGATTGGTGGGGTTGGTTTTGGTTTGAACGGTAGCGCTGCAGGGCTCCAAATTTAATTGACTGTAAATTTGCATCACTCCAAAAAGCTTCAACTACTCATTAAAAGAGTCGAAATACGGCAATAATAAATAAGAAAGAAAAAAGAAAAAAAAAAACCGACAAAGTGTAAATATTTTCAACTCAAGACTATATTGACGGCAAAATACGCTTTTCTGGACAATAATAAAATGTGCCATAAAATATGAAATCAAAAACTTCAGATTCTGTTAACAATACAAAACAAAAAACAATTCTTTAAGCTGTTCAATATATTTTTTAAATATTGCACAATTATATTAACCTAGTATTTACAAGAGGACTTCAAAATAATTATATCTTGTTTTTTATTTGATCTTTGATCGTGATCTTTTGAATTGAATTCAAAGTACTTTTCTATAGCGTTTCTTAAAATATATCCGTTGCTGTAACTGGTTTTTTTTTTTAAGAAATTTGGAATTGGGGTTAAAGTTTACTTTTAGATTCGGTTTCGATTTCAAAAAGTTGTTGAATACAGGACAATATACTTTCTCCCCAACTGACAGAAGGTATGCAAAAAGATGTATATTTAAAATGAGAAGAAGAAGAAGCAAAATAAAAAGCAGTAGCCGGAAGCAAACAGTTGCTTTTAGCGATTACGAATACGCATCGTGTGGCAGCAGATAGCTCTTAAAACACACACACACACACATACATAGTTGGGGGAGGGGAAGAATTGCCACAGCACTTCCATTATCTGCAGTTTTACGGTCTAAATCCATTTCCACACACACACACACAACTGCAATAACATAATGGCTGTAAAATGTGCGACTTAAGAGCTCAGGTAAGTTTCACGCACGTGTGTGTGTCTGTCTGTGTGTGGGTGTGTGTGTGTGTGTGTGAAAGTAGCCAAAAACACAAAAAGTAAAAGCAAAAGGCAACAGCAGACAAAGCCGAGGCATAGCATAAATAAATAGAGATAATTAGACCATAACGACGACAACAACACAAAAGCACAACAGCACACACACACACACACACACACTCACACACACACTCACACACACTCACACACACACTCACACACACACACACACGCAAACAGACAGCCTTAGCTACATTTGTAACCCTTTTGTGCAGCTGAGAAGAAAACAAAAATAACAAAATCCTTTTCGTCCGCACTTTTATTTATGAGCTCGCTTTTCCTTTCTTTTTTTTTTTGTTTTTTTTTTTCACTTGCCAGCCACTTTTTTCTAGCCAGTTAGCTGGCTTTCATTTTAATTGCAGCTAACAAAAAAAAAAAAGGACAAACACATTTATATATATATATTTTGTTGGACCACAAAAAAAAAAAAAAAACTATGCGGAAGCAGAAGAAGAAGCAACTGCAACAGAGCAGAGCAGAGCAAAAAGGAGTAAGAACAAGTTGGAATGCTGTAGTCGAGTAATCGCGTCTACGATATACCCTGTACCCAGATTTGTTACAAATATCACTATATTATTGGTTAATTTCCCTTTCAAAATTTGTTGACTAAGTCATTTCTTATGGAAGTCATTACACTGAAAAATACTGAAAAAATCGAATGCAGCGCATAATTTTATACACAAGCCCCAAGCTGATCCCTAATTGGCTGGCTAGAATACATAAATACATATGCATACATACATACATACATACATACATACATACATACATACATACATATTCAGAATACATACAATATATTTGGGTTCGCTTTGATTATCATGCCATCTCTTTCTCACACATGCGCTGGCATATTTATGCATATGGAAAATGCTTGCGGCTGCTGGTAGAATTCAGATCAATTTGAGAATATATTTTTGACCATAAATTAGGCGTTTCTTATTTGATCTTAAAACAATTTGTACAGTTAATTAATAATAATACTTGTTAATTAGAAATGAAAATTGTGGCTTTTATTTATTTATCGATAATCGAGAAACGAAGGCCGCAGTCGATAAAATAAAATAAACTTGATCAGCGTCGCGTGTTCATACAGAGAGAAGGACATGGCTATATCGACTCGGCTGTTGATCCTGATCAAGAATATATATATTTATGAAGTCGGAGATGCTGCCGTCTGCCTGTTACATAAATGGGCAATAGACCATTATACACTTTTAGCCATTTTCAATGGGTTCAGGGTATAAAAAGAAGCGAGTAGACAAGTTGACCATAATCCACATATTTTTTTTTTATTTCGACTGTGGTGCAAGCAAATTAGGTAAAAAATGCGAGACTAAAACAACACTGAATGTGTGTATATAAGAGAGAGAGAGAGAGAGAGAGAGAGAGAGAGAAAAAGGAATAATAAAATTAATAAACACTTTTTTGGGAGTTTGCGAATGACGTTTATTAAAGTTGAAGTTGCTGCCAGCTGCTGTGCCAGAAAACATACAGGGGAGAGAGGGAGAAAAAGGGGGGGGGAGTTAGATATAGAGAGAAAACAAAAGAGAGAGCCGGAGCGAAGAGTGTAAAGTGTAGACAGACAAGTAGACAGACAACTAAAAAATTAAATGTGTACTAAAAGCAAATATAAATAATTTCATTGACGGTGTAATAATGCAATTAGAAGCGGCGAGCAAAGCCTTATTATTATTATAATTTTTAATATTATTATTATTATTATTTTTTATTGATATTTTTAATTTATATAAAAAAAGTTAATTAATCTTTAAATGCCCTGTCTCTCACTCTCCTCCTCTCTCTCTCTCTCTCTCTCTCTCTCTCTCTCTCTCTCTCTCTCTCTCTCTCTCTCTCTCTTTATCCAATCTCTTCCGTCTTTCTTTTAGTTCCTTTTATTAATTGGTCAACCTTCCTATTCTTTTGCCCAATTCATTTGCCCCCGTCAAATTCAAATAACAAAAAAAATAAATAAAAAAAAATAATTTACCGCAAGACATGAGTAAAAAGATAAACCGTAACTGAAACGGAAACCGAAATGGAAACTGAAATTGAAACGGAAACAGCTTCTCTTCATTTCTAAATTTTTATCGATGCCATCTAAAATGGTGCTTGCTATTGCATGCCACACACAAATGCCACAAACAAATGCCACACAATCTGAACTAAGTTGTTTGTGGTTGTAGTTTTTAACGTCAATCAGTTGAGGCATTTTTTTTTTTTTTTTTTTTTTTTGCTTTAACTTTTATGCGCCCCATTTCAATCTGTGCGCACTTCAATCAATTACCAAATCTCATTACTACTTTATAGAGCATGTCAGAGCACACACACATACACACACATACACACACACATACACACACACATACACACACAAATACACACACACATACACACACATACACAGACATACACACACACATCCACACACATACACACTTCAACACACTTTGTAGTTTGCTGTTTGCACGAAATGAAATTGTACTGCAAATAAGTCAAATTGCATTAGAAAATTATTAGGGCTTCGCAATAACCATGCCCCCAGCAAAAAATATTATATTTTTCGTTGTTGCTATATGCACTACCTAATCGACCAGATATTGAATATAGCAACTGAATTTTTAGTCGAAAAATAAATCTTCTTCAATCTTCTTTCTTTTGCTGTTCACTTTTACTTGCATTAATTAATTATAATTTTTGTAAAATTTGTAGAAAATATATATATATATAGGATATCCTGCAAGTCAAAGTCACTCACAGTTTGTTGGCATATTTTTGTATCGCTTCCTTGGTGTAATTGTTATGCCCCAACTTCATTAACAAAACTGCCTGCAATTTCGTAGTTAATTAATTGATTACGCAAAACGGTTCAATGCACTTGCGAGCTGTGTTTGTGTGTGTCTGTGTGTGCGTGCACTTGTATTTGTGTTCTCCACAATTTGTTACGCTTGCCAATTACAAGAGAAACAAGAACAAGAACAACAACAACAACAACAACAATAACAATAGCAACAACAACAACAACTTGCCACACTTGACTTGAAGCCTTCGCCAGCAAATATCGCGTAGCGTTTTTATTTTACCTTTTCGCTTTTATTTATTTCGCATTTTTTTTTTTCTTGTACTGAATGAACCTAAGTTGAAGAACTAATTAGAGCCACAACAAATTGAGTCCCAGTTAAAGGGCTGTGGAGAGCAGAGGGAAGGGCGGGGAGAGCGGGAGAGAAAGAAGCGTCTGGCAATCTGGCTTCAAATACAATTTATGCAGTGCGAACTTAAAGAAGGCAACTGAGCACAGTTCGCACACTGATTGCCGCACAGTGGAACCAGTTTAAAATAATAAAAAATATATTTAGCATTTAGCAAAAGAAGCAATTAAAGAAACCGATAAATGCGCAACCAATGCACAACACTTAATGGAATCACAACTAAAAATCAGTATGGTCTGATCTGTACTTAATAAAGGAACTTTAATAACTATTGTCCAAAAGATAATCGATATGTTGCAAATATATCGATATATATTGGCTTTGATTAAAACTAAGTTGACCCCAATATGCAAACTAATATAAATCATTTTTAGTATATATTTATTTAACTAATTTATATGTACAGAACTAATCGATAAATATTGACATACTTAAAAAATCGATAAATATCGATATTAAAATAATAAACCAAGCACACTACTCAATATATATTGCTCTATAAATATATGTTTGACTAATTAAATATAAATGTAGATAAAAAGTGTTAATTCCAGCGTTGCCAGACTGTATTTGTTGGCTTAGCAAGCTGGCAACATTGTTGCTTGGCCAGTTGTTAAGTTGTTAAGCTAACTTCTGCCCCTGCCCCCCTTGGAGTCTATTTCAAAATGGGCCGTAACCAAATTAATAAACGCGCCCCACGATGAACAACGCTAGCTGCAACCGCAGCAGCAATTGAGCCAGACAATTTACAGAACAGTTAACTTATTAGTGTGCACACCACTTGAGTGCAACTCAATTCCCCCCCCCCCCCAGCCGACCACAAACTCGACCAAGAGATGAACTGAATGGGAACTCCCCGACAATTTTTGCGAAGGTATGGATGGGCATGGTTGAATGGGTGGGGGGGTGGTGGGGGCGGAGGAGTGACTTTGTCTACCAGTATCGCGGTCAAAACTGTTAACTTGTTTTCAGCGACTGCACAGCTTGCAACATAACTTTTACTTTAACGTTGCTCCTCTTTTGTTTTGGCCAAGTTGAATTGTTAATGTTGCCTCGCTTTTCACACTCTCTTTCACTCTCTTTCACTCTCTTTCTCTCTCTTTCTCTCTATCTGTCTCTGTCTTTACAAATGTTTAAGCTCTGCCCCCTCAAATGATTAAGTGACTCTTCTTGCCACGTCACATTAATTGCTGCTGATTCTATTTGTTTTTAATTCGAATTGCATTTTTTTTTTAAGTGCCAAGCAGTGATTTGCCAGAAAGTGCAATTATTCAAGAGTTCAATTAGTGTTAACTAAATCAGTCTGGCAACGCCAAGCAGTCAGCTTAGTCGGTGAAAAGCACTTAAATAAAAAACAAATAAAACTAGCTGCCAACATCAAAGTGATATTTTCATTTTCTTTTTGTTTTTTTGGTAAATATCAAATTATTTTTATGTATATTTGAATAATGAAAGACAAGTGGAAAATAAAGCTGTTCAAAATGGGAACTAAACGATTTTGAAGAGCAAAACGCTTCTTGAGAATTTACACTATTTATTTTCATAACCGCAAACAGGAATGTAAAGAATTCTTCAGCCATTTGCATATATATATATATATATATATATATTTATATGTACAAAAGGCTAAAGGTCTGGCGGCATTAATTGTAATTAATCCAAGGGCCATAAACAACTTGAAAACAGCGCAAAACAACAATTAACAACAAATACAAGTACAACAACAACAACAGCAACAGCAAAAAAAAATTTATGTGGCAGGTCACAAAAGCGCAACAAACTCCCCCCCCCTCGCTCACAACTGGGGGGTATCCGACTAGCAGCTACCCTCTACTCGCACTAGGCGTTTTCGATTGGATTTGAATTTGAATTTGAATTTATTGTTGTTGTTGATGTTTCCGCAAAGCAGTTGCATAACTGTGGCATGCAACTACCCGTTTTGTGTGGCAACAGGGTACATTGGCAATGTCAACCAGTATGAAAGGCAGCAACAAAACAGACAAACAAGCAAATAAACGGCAAAAGGACAAAAGACAACGAAGGACGAACAACAATTTAGAAACTCAAAGTCTCCAGCCTGAAGGCATTTCTTGTGGCACGACTAAGATTTTGGTGGCACAACAACACACCTAAGAATGACACAAAAGTGAAAGCAGAGCTAAGCCTGCCTCTCGGTAAGCATTTGACATAAAGTCAGAGAAAGCGCGAAGAATATAAAAAGCAAAAACTGCAAGTTTTTAGAGCCTGAAAAATGTGATACATTTTCAGAGGGAAGTTACTCAAATTTTGCTTTTATTATTAATGAAGGAATATTAAAAAAAAAAAAATGTCTGGCTTCGATTACTGCAAACAATATGGATTCATTATTCAATTAATCACTTCGATTCTTCTCTTTTAATACTCCCAATCAAGCAAATAATGTTTTGCCTTCAATTTAAAATCGATAATTCAACAATTATTTAAATTATGCATAAATTACCAAGTACAAGAATGAATACTTCGCAACGACACATTAAGCATATTTTATTTATAATAATTGAATAATAATTTAAGTGGTTTCCGTTACACGTGCCTCTCAGTTGCTGTCACTTGATGTGTGCTTGTTCTCCGTTGGCAATTTGCCACTTTTAATTTCCGGATTCAATTACACTTGACTTTATTTGCACTTAATGCGAAATGAAACTTTTGCCTTTCCATTTTTTCACCTATTATGTACTCGTTAATTATGGTTTCCGCACTGTTTTATTTATATTTTATATTCCGCACTGTTTTATTTATATTTTATATTCCGCACTGTTTTATTTATATTTTATATATACAAAAAAAATCGAAAAAAAAATTGTGTTTTTTTTTAAAGGTTAAAGATGAGTTGCAGAGCTGAATAATTTATTGCATTTTATCGCAAGGGCATTTGAAATTCTGTGTGAAATTTGAATATTTATCTTAATGTTTTTTTTTTGTTGGCTAATTTGATTATTGGCTTGGTGTCAAGTTAATTTCAATTTATTGCATGCACTCAGCTTATTCTCACTGCGCATTGTTTGGGCTTGTTTTTTGCTGTATTCTTTTTACATATTTCAAATATTTATGTGGCCAGACTTTAATGCAATTTACGCTTTAAAATTATTGTAATGGAAGTGATTGCTCAAATGGAATTCATTTTAATCGATATGAACAACTTGTTCACAACTTTAATAATAATAAATAAAACTCATTCAACTCACGAGTCTTGACACACTTCTATATATAATCTCAGCAGCTAATTGGATTAATGATAAATCTTAATCACGGCACATCTCTGAAGTAAGTACTCATTCCGCGGAATTCAATTGTTGTTCAAGGACTCATCAGTTAGTTCCTTGTACTCCGACTAATACTGATGTGAAGTGTCTAACTTAATTAAGGAGCTGCGCAATTACCAGCCAAGTCGACGTGCCTCAGTTTTAGAGGTATCTCCTTAAATTGAACCAGTAAATCTTAAGTGTATAACAAATCGAGAGATGGATCTGGAGTTGTGCAATTAAAATGGGCGTGCAAATAAATGCACAAATGTGAAATGTGCACATAAAATATAAAAAAAATCGAATTAAAATTCGCTTATTAATAGCAATAATGGACTGCAATTTGTTTTCTTTTTAGCTTAGCTTGTATTTTTTTTGTTACTGCCCTATGCTATACACACACACACGCACACGCACACAAACACACACACACACAGACAGCTCGTAAAAAACAATTCTTAATATATTCTGAAGCACGTACACAAAACACAAACACAAACATAAATCTGTATTCATGTGCCAATTGGCAAAGCAACTTTCTTTGCACATATGTGCGCAGGTGTGCCATTGTGTGTGTGTGTGTGTGTGTGTGTGTGTGTATGTGCTGATGTCGAAATAGCCGCAAAGACAAGTGAACCGTATAAACAATTTATAACCCGCACCCGCAACACACAGCATTTAGCCAAAAACAAAAACAACAAGAACAATAACAAGGCAGGACATTGCCAGTGCCTGCACGTAAAAATGTAAAATAAATCAACAACTACAACAACAACTACAACAACAACAACAGCAGCAACAACAAGTTGCGCAGGTTTTAGTTGGTTTTCCATCATCATCATCATAAACCACTTATTTGCGCTCCAAATGCAGCCACAATTTGATAAATGTACATGAACAAGTTACACACACACAGACACACACACACATGCATATGCACAGCAGCAGCAGCAGCATTGTGTGTGCATTGAAACCTTAGCTTGAGCTATCAACGCTGGCAGCGCTGCAAAGTAGGCAACACTTTTCTTGCATATTGGGAAATTGCCTTTCTATCAATTTTTCACTCTCCCTCTCTCTCTCTCTCTCTCGCTCTCTCTCTCGCTCTCTCTCCTTTGTTGCAAGCGTATACCAAAATGCTATCGAAAAAGAAATATACATTTGGTATTTCAAATAAGCAGTCAACATGATTTGGCAATCTCATTGCCACTATGCTGATACCTTTAAAAACGATTAATCGATTATTATCGATAATTGATCGGTTGCAGACAGCAATGACGATAGACGGCATAAAACTTAATTTAACCCATTTTTATGATTCATAGAGTCAACTGTGTTTTATTTGTTTATTTGCAATAATACTGATCCCTCCCAAAAGTATTAATTTCCTAAAATTCAATAATACTTTTGTCAGGCAAAAGTTCGTGAATTAAACTGGAGAACAAATCGTGTACATAATTTATAATCGTGCAGCGAAAATGTACACAAAATTAAAGTTTAGGCTCCCCAAAGAGGGAAATTGTTTTCCACAGCCGAGCAGCTTAAGTCGGTCCAATGTCAGTCATATATTAGCAGCAGTGCTTATGGCCTGACCTAGACACCAACAGCAACAACAGCAACAGCAGCAACACTAATATAAATAAACCCTGACTGGTCAGTAAAATCGCTTGAAACATGAGCTAACCCAAGAGTCGAGTTGTTCAAAATGTTCATTGTATGTTGCTGCTGCTGCTGCTGCTGCTGTTGTTGTTGCTGATGTTGCTGTTCTTGTTGTTGCTGTTGTTGTTGCCGATGTTGCTGCTGTGGTTATTGCCCGGCATTAGCTGCAACCAACTTTTGTGCGTTAGTCAACAAAAACATTGCCGCAGTGACCCAAATATTGTACGACCAGAACAACGGCAACAGTGCAACAGACGAAGCAGCTACAACAGCAACAACAACAGAAACAACAGCAACAGTTGCTGCAGCGCTGCATTTTTTATTGCTGCTGTGTAGGCAATGCAACAGCGGGAGTTGGCAAAAGTAGCGAACATAAAACTGACAGCAACAGAGCCGAGCAACAACAACAAAAACTGCAACAAATTAAAACAAACGAAACTATTTATTTATGTCGTTGTCAGCAGCAGCAGCAGCAGCAGCAGCAGCAGTAACAACAGCAACTGATGCTGGCACCGAAAACAACTGCGACGCCGACGGCAGCGTCTAAAACAAAAGTGCAAAACAATAAAAATTGCTCAACTGCAAATAATTCACTGCGAAATATTTGTAACTATAAATTTATTAGCAAACTCCACAGCAACAACAGCAACCGCAACAACAACAGCAACACTAGCAGCAGCAACAGCAGCAGCACATAAATTTTAAACTATTTCAACATTAAAATTAAATTAGTTTAGTTCCATTGAAACTAGAATTGACGCATTAAACTCCAGTTAAAAAAAACTTGACTGACAGAAATGCCATATAAAATAAATGCATGCAAAAATTACGACAATTAGCTGCCCTCCGATCACAGGGTATTATCTAGTCAGGCATAAATTGTACATATCTGACACAAGTCAGTTTCACAATTTAAAATTTACAATTTAAAATGAATTCAGCGACACTTAACCGCCTTGCCGCTAGATGGCGCTGTTGCGCTCAAGGTTGCCATAAAGTTCCCATAACATGGCCAGAGTTATAGCAAAAGGTGAAAAGCTCGCAGCACTGTACAAACTGCTTGGACAGGCTATTTTATAGCAAAAGCTCGCTGCTACGAGAGCTTTTAGCGCATACATTCCTCAAAAGTCTCCAAGAGCGTTGCCGAATTCAAAATATCGGATATATACAAAAAAAAATAACGAAAATATTTTAAAACGAACTCAGAAATTTGGTAAATTTTGAAATTTTGCTTATATAAAATTCCAAGTATTAAAATTGATATATTAACTGCAAGAATATAAAAATGATGAATAAATTTTCTTCATTGCTGCATGAATAATTTTGTTTTGTATTTGTTTGCTGTTGCACGAATGAATAAAGTTTGAGGGGATTCCCAAAAACCCAAAAGCCGAATGACAAGTGAATTTACCTAAAGGAAATTTGCATTTTCAACTGATGCAAATAGCTGGAATAAACAATAATAAAAAAAGGCGAAAAAATAACAAAACAAAAAACGAAAACAAAATAATAATAATAATAATAATAATAATAAGCAAGTCCTTTGGCTGGCCATAAATCACGCGATAATAAAAACACAGCCAGCCAACGTTGCGTTAATTGTAAATAATAAAAAGAAATAATAAATAAAGAGGCACAAACAAACTAGCTGTCTCTCCCCACCCACTCTCTGTCCATGGGGTGCAACCTTTTGTTGCAACACAGCGGCGGAAGGACATTGTTTGCTCAGCGCTCCAAGCATTGTCAATAAATTGTATGTGAGATTTATTGTCTGGGGCCGCCTAGAGAAATGGCCCCGAAACCGGACAATGCGCCGCACTCGCTGCCCCCCCCCCCCCTCTGCTCCCACCCCCAACAACCCCTACCGCAGTTGCCCTATCAATTGTTATCCATGTTGCATCTATCGTCTACTTGTCCAACAATTTCCAATTAGTGAGCAATGTGCAAATGTTGAGAACGAGAAAGAAAATAATCACCTATCCAAATCGAACTGGAATATGAAACCAATTGAAATCAAAATCGAATATCAAAATTGAATCTCTCAAAAGCAACAATTGTAAATTAAGCGAGTACTTTGACTGATGTGTGTGTGTGTGTGTGTGTGTGTGTGTGAGTGTGTTTGTGTGTTTGTGTGTGTAAACACCACAGGGCAGTAGCAAACAATGAATGAAATGAAAACGCTTGCTAAGCAAATTTGTCTACAATTTAAATTGATTATCTACTGTAAAATGCAAGATGAATTTCAAATAACTCAGCGCAAGAATTTCTCAAATTATTGCAACTAAATTGCAATAACTGTTTACCATATAAATCACTCGGAATCTAAATTGAGTGCGGCATTATTTCAAAAGAAGAAACAAAGAAGAAACAAAAACAATATGAAATTAAATTGATAAATTGACTACAGAACACAAATTCGAATTTTACCAGTTAAGCCAACAACACTTTAAACTGCTCAGAGGCATTCGGAGTGGCACATGCAACAACAACAGCAACAACAACAACAGCAATAAAACCAATTAACTTTATCATATCGATTTAAGCTAAAAAACAAAAAAAAAAATGCGGCGAACGAGCAATATTTAAATGCAAATTGCCCAAAATGACGGCATAATAATTGGCTACGTGATCAGCTGCCATTGAACAATCAAATGTGATTTTTGGGCTGCAGGACATGTGTTGGCTATCGATGCCCCCAAATCGATGATGGCCGCAAGCATTGCTCAAATTACCAACAGATTAGCAAAACAAACGACACCAAAATGAAAGTGTGACAAATTCGCCGGCGGCCACAAACAGGGTAAAAAATGTATTTAGTTGCAAGTGGTGAACTCCACGAAAGTAGATGCCACAATTTCAATATTGTGGCACATATCATATATCAGTTGAAAACAAATAAATAAATTAAAGAAGCAAATAAAATAAATAGTTTTCTAAGCTAGCAGTGTGAAAAATAAAATAAAATAAGTTTGGTTGTTTTGAATTCTAATTGAACTCAGCTATATATGATATGATGCCCCGATCTTGCTAAATTTATATATGATATATATATATATATCTACAGCTAAAAAAACAGAAGAAGAAACATATAGACAAAAGCCAACTTTTATGGAGATTGCTTTAAAATTGTGGAACGTGTTTGCTTATGTTATGCGAATGCACAAATCGGCTGATCAAGAATATATAAATTCTTTATACTTTATTATTTTTACCTTAACTATAATACTACATCAGGTTTTATGTATTATTGTATAACTTTTTTTTTTTTATTAGCAAATGTTTTAATTGAATAAAAATTAAGTTTTGAACACGATTAAAAGTCGGGCAAATAACTGTCAAAACATTAATTGGTTTTCAACTTCGCAACAACTTGGCAATAAGTCAACGATGAATATTTATATTCAAGAATATAGAGCAACTCCCGTCGGACGACTAAAACTATTAAATCATATATATATATATATATATATATATCAGATATGGTGTCGAACGCAAATTGATATAGAATAGAAGTCTGCAGCTATTTGGAGTTGTTGTGTTTTGTTGTCAAGAAATTTGTGTTTGAGTTGTGAGCAACGAGTTGCGAATTGTGAATCGAGTTGTTGCACAAACTTGTACAACATGAAAACGACATGCCTGGGAAATGGAAATGGAAATGGAAATGGGCCAAAGCCAAAGAACACACAACAAACAGCAGGAAAATGACGCCAAAAGGCAGCCAGAAACTCACAAGCTGACAGCGGGTGGAGGAAGGGGGGGTGGGGGAGGGGGGGTGGGGGAGGGGGTCGCGGGATGCAGGCTCATTAACTTGGCATTGTATGCACACTCACACACACATACACACACAGACACATGATGTGTGTTTGCGACTTTCAATTGCGTTGCAATTACTTCTAGTTTCTATTTAGAAACGGCAATAGACTCTTATACACATCAAATACATATATATATATATATATATATATATATAAGTATATACATATATATATATACTTTTTTATGATTTGATTTGTCGTCTCTTTGGCAGGAAATTGAGAAAAGTTTTTCCCGTCGTCACACAGAGAGCGGAAAACTTTACTAATTAGAAATAATGCCATCACATGCAACAACCGTTAAGCTCAGTAGTAATACATATCTTAGATCTGAATACTTTAATACCCACCCCCTCATATATACAGATGTACATATAGAAGCGAGTGTGTTCTATTGGCTTTAGTTAATTAGTTAGTTAACTTCAAACCGGAACGCGTAGAGGAAGAGGAACATAAAAGCGTCCAGGTGACAAAAAGTGTTTTATTTTTATTCTTTTTTTATATTTGTATTTTATATTCTTTACTTTACTTTATTTTCCTTTGTTTTAGTTTTTATTCTTTTTTTTATATTTGTATTTATTTGTATTTTATATTCTTTACTTTACTTTATTTTAGTTTTTATTCTTTTTTTATATTTATATTTATTTGTATTTTATATTCTTTACTTTAATTTACTTTATTTTTATTTGTTTGCTTTTTTGCTTTCTTGTGTATATATTTTCTTTTTGTATTTTATATTCTGGTTGTACTAAAAAGTTGTTCTTACAAGAAATCTGTAAAAATTGAGTTAATCTAAATATAATTCGCAAAGGCGACAAAAATTATCAATTTATTTTTTTATTTATTTCTTATTCTGGTCTCTTCTTTAATTTTCCAATCTATTAGATTTTAAATATTATGTATTAATCAAGAATTTGTTACAGCTTTATTAACTTCTTCAAATGTTGGTTTTAATATTAATTATTTTTAATATATATTATTTTTTGAACACACAATTATTGATTCCAAATTATTTCCATGACAACATTTCTGACCATTTTTTTGCCTTCGTCGTTCTAACAGCAAATGCAGATAGATATTTTTTTTTCTTTTTTTTTAATTTTTTTTCCCCATTTTAAGTATTGCAGGCCAAAAATGCGGCAACTACGGGCGCCTGCATGGCCAAACGTACACACACAAAAACACACACACACACACACACACTGACATACATGCACAGTGGGATCATTTGGGGCAAGAGCGTGAAAATGATTCGCATGCTGTGGCAGTAAATCATGAGGCACAAAATGCAATTAGACGCATTAGCCTGTCGCCCCAAAGGAATAGAGAGGGGTCATGCCAGCGGAAGTAAGGGGGAGGGGGGGGGGGTGCTTACATTAGTAGAGCCATGTAGTGGGTCACACACACAGACACACACACAAGCATTAAGGCTGCATCGAGAGCCAATTTTACGCATAAATTGGCAAAAAAAAAAAATATTTATAAGCAAAAAATAATCAGAACATTTTCAATTTGCGGTTTAATTTAATTACACAAAATGTCAATCAAAAACAGGCAGAAACAAGCAAGCAACAAATAACAGCATCTAATTAATTACCAAAAATAATAAACCAAAAATAGGGTGGAGAATTGAGAGTGGAGAGTGGAGAGTGCAGAGGGAGAAGGAGACACAGGCACAACAGATACAGACTGAGACAGAGACTGAGACAAAAACTGAAACTGAAACTGAGAAATATGAATTTGTTGTGACATTTGCATTTTATTTGGTCGCAAATTGAAAAACGCGACGGCAAAGCCAAAGCCAAAGCAAAAGCAATCAAATTACGATGCCCAAATGCCTAGAAAGGGGAGTCGGATATACGCGAGAGGGAGAGGGAGAGAGAGAGAGAGAGAGAGAGAGAGAGAGAGAGAGAGGGAGAGTATAGCCCCTAAGCCAACATCAAATATTTATGCCACTCGCAGCGCAGTCTAAAAACGAAATCGAAATCCACAGCGGGAAGTGAGCTATGTTTGGATGGGTGGCGCCTGGTGACTGGTGACTGGAGAGTGGAGAGTGGCTGGTGGCTGCTGCTGGCTGCTTTTTGGTTGCTGGTGGCAATTGAACAGAGTGAGGTGGGGGATTTGATGCCATGGGCCTGCTCTGAATTCAGACCCCAAATTAGTTAACCAATTGGCAATGACAACACCATGTGAGACCTTCTGGCCAACTCCGGCCTCAAACACCCGTACTTTGACAATGTGAATTCCTGCTGCATTCTGCTGCGTCCTGTGGCACCATATATGTGGCACGCCATGATATGCCACAAGACTCCCCAATAAAATTTGGCAATGATATAGCATTTCGCTGTCATGGGAATAATCGGTCAGTTCTATATGCATTTCACGTACAATTAAATGTAACTAATGCAAAAACAGTTCCAGTTGGTTTCTGTTGCACTTGCAAATATTGTGCACAGTGAGTAAGATTCGAGTAGATTAGGAATATATATATATATATAATGAAATGCAGTTTATATCTTTTTAACACATTTTAAAAAACACCCCTGTTTATTGTGAAATTGTGGCACAACAATAAAATTTTTTTTTTTTTTATTTTTGATTTTTTAGTTGCTGTGCGCATTTTATCTCTGAATATTGCCAATTATAATTTGAATGCGAAACACAATATGCAAAAAGAAAACGTAATTTTAACAGCGATGGCAAAAAATCAAATCAAAGTCCACTTGTTAAATTTCAGCTCAATTTCAGCTCAATTTCAAATGGCTTTGTGTTTTTTTTTTTTTTTTTTTTGCATTGCCAATAAAATTACAATTTATATTAAATTCTGTTCAACATAAGCAAATATGAAATTAATAATAATTGAAAATGACACCATTTTTAGTGGATATTTTTGGTTGTCATCAACCAACCATTTTATTGCCGTTAACATGGTTAATTGTATTGCCAAGCATTTGAGCCGTTGTCGCAACTTGTCCCAACAACTAAACAAACCAACTGCAAATGCAAATTTAGAATTCAAAGGTTTTTGCATCTCTTTGACCTTTGGCTGCTTGTTTGAATAACCTTATTTTTTTTATAATTCAGCTCTTCTCTGTTTTCATTTTTTTTTTGTTTTTTTTTTTATTTTTGTTTAAGTCTCTTGAGAAAGCATTTGGGCTGCTGCTGCTGCGGCTGCTGCTGTTGCTGCTGCTTTGTACTATTATTTTTTTGCTTACCTGGCAACTTTACAATTTATTTGCATGCGACAAACGATTGTGTTACTCCCCCGAGGGGAGCAGACTAAACTTTAGCAATTTCTTGTTGCATGACATTCACAAATGCAACGCTTAAGCTCAGCTCGTATTCTCCATGGAGAACAGTCTCTATCTCTATCTATCCCTTTCTCGAGAGAGAGAGACAGATTGGAATGAACAATTGTTCAATTTTTGTGTAGTTTACAAAAACAAAATACATCATTTTAAGCCTTCACAAATCCAAACAAAAATCTTTCGCTTCATTTGGCAAAACTGGCTTTTCAATCGCATCAAATTTATGTGCATTAGTTTAATGGTTAACCAAGCAAATAACTAAAGCCAAACCGTCTAAAAGCATATATATGTTTTATTAGGGGGGGGGGGGGGGGGGGGTGGAAGGTCATTAATTATAATTAGTGTGGACCGGCTTATGTTTTGCTGAGTTGAATTTATATATTTAGCATACGCAACGTGTGACGCTTTAAATGTTTCGACTTTAAACCAAGAAGCCTGCCCATAGGGCGGGCAGGTGTAGATGGTAAGGGGGGAGGGGGTGTAGGTAGTAGTGGTGTGCAACAGACTGTTTGTAGTTTGGTTGCGGCTTTGTTGCGGCTGCAACAGCAATTGCTGTTCTTGCTGTTGTTGGGCAATATGCAAATTTCAAGTGCGCGCATAAATCCAAAAGTCCACTTCACCAAAAAAAAAAAAAAAAAAAAAAAAAAAACACGAAAAAAAGATGAATGAATTAAAATCACTGAAAAACGAGCCATGCATAAGGGGTTTGCCTACGGGGGGGGTAGGAGACATTGGAGACATGGGGTGCTGCTTGCCGCTTTGCGGTTTATTTGCGAATAAAAACCGTGCATCAGCAGCAGCAACAAAATACTGGAAAAAAAAAATAAAAATATATATAAAAAAAAAAAATATATATATATTTGATATTCTCCTCGCTTTATTGCGGCGGCTGCAACCGATGTTGAAATTGTGCAAAACTTGTGAAGGGCAGCTGGGCGGCAGGGCGTGGCTGACAGCGTTCTGCCGCAAATTGTTGTAATTGCATTTCATATATATATATATATATATATATGTATGTATGTATGTATGTATTTGCATATGTATTGTTTGGTCCTGCATCATCTTGCGCCACATCATTAGAGTTTTGTAGCTGCAAAACAATTTCAATGCACCCCCAAAACTTGCATATGCCACATTGCGGCACCTAATGAGACTCGCTTTCGCTGCTGCTGCTGCTGCTGCTGCTATATAAAATTCAAAGGCAAATTAAAAATTGCTCAAACAAAAAACAGAAAAAAAGCCAACAAAAACAACAACAACAGCAACTGAATGGCAATTGCATTTTGAAGTTGCCGTCTCAAGTGGCGGAGCTTCGCCTACACAGCCCCCCCCCCTCCCCACCACCAACCACCTACTAAAACCCCTCTGAATTCCAGCGATGTTTTGCTTTTTTTCTATTCAGAAAAATAACTAATGGATTGAAGCTGTCCGCCACAGTGGCTATCAGCGGCGGCCTTCGCTTTAAACAACAAGTGCAATCCAACAATTTAAAGCCAACGATTCATTCAGCTAAGCGGATCAAAAACCAAACTGAAGCCAAATCGGAAGCCCCGCACACAATACAAATCGAATTCTATGCAACTATTTAGCTTGAGGTGAATCAATAAAAGTGCACAACAAATAATCCAATAAAAAAAAAAACCAACTAAAAATGCGCCAACAGCTTTAAAGTCGGCTTTCATTTGGCAGAAAGCATTGCATATAAATTAATTTGTTATTCGTGTTTTAAATTTTCCAGAGAAATGCAAAATATTAATAATAAATATTGTGAATGTGAAAGAATAATTTGCCTTTGCTTTTACATCTCAACTTTATTTTGGGCTCAAGTGGATGGCAGTCAATTTGCACAGAATTCATAATTGTCCAGTAAATTGTAATGCAAATAACTTGTGTGTGTGTGCGTGGGTGTGCGTGTGTGTGTAAAAGAAAACAGCTTTGTAAACCAATAAATAAATAAAACAAATGATTAATCGAAAAAAAAAAACAGAGATTTAAAATCAACAATTTGAATTCAACTTTATAGTGTAATTAGCCAAATATATTTAATTGATCAACTTTGAATTTCAATTAGAACTATTAATTTGGCTTTAACTTATTTGAATTTATTGCATTATTTGAATTAAAGCAAGTGACAAATTTATTTCAAAACCCAAATACGCATTGAGAATGTACAGTTAAAAAACTCAAATTGGCATATTATATAAAATAAATATATATTAAATAAACAAAAACACTTTAATAAGATTAATTAAACTAAGCTTTCAGTTGCTCAAAGTAAAAAAAAAAAACCCGACTTTGCTCAGCTTATTACACTTAATGCCCGTCGCAAAATATTTAAATCAAACGCAAAACAGCTGTAATTATAAATACTGAATTATCGCGGAAAACACAGCATGCGAACAAAAAAAGAAGAGAAAAAAATTAAATTAATGAATGGATGAGTAGGGGGGGAGGGGGGGTGAGTCGCACCCCAGTTCCTGGGGAGTTGCAACGCGGTTGCTGATGGCTGGTTTGGTTTGCCAGTTGCATGCGCTCATTGCCAGCGATTATGCAAATGCAAAAGACAAAAAGACACACACACACACACGGAGAGAGAGAGAGAGAGAGAGAAGTGTGTGTGTAAGTTGGTTGTGTGGTTGCTTGTTGCAACTGAGCTGTTGGCCAAGTTTAACATGCGTTTGCTGTGTGCGGCAAAGTTATAAATATAAATTAAGCAAATGTGTTGTATAAATTGTTGTTGTTCTTGTTTCTGTTGTTCAACTCCTCGCCAAGGTGTGTTAGCATGTGTGTGAGTGTGTACGTGTGTGTGTGTGCGCTGCTAACGACAAAATGGCAGCAAAAATTACGAGCTACAAGCAGAAGAGACAACTGGCAGCAGCAGTAGCAGTTGTGTTGCATCCACAACCCCAGTTGCAACTTAAAGCCGGGCAAAAGTAGTTTTCATATAGAAAGTAAGCTAAAATTTAACAAGCACAACTCATTCGCTAAAAAATATAAATATCAAGTAAATATATTCACCTTCAAAAGACAGATATATGATTTATTTAATGCAAACAAAAAAAAAAGTCTCAAGTTTAAAAAAAAACCAAACAAGTTTACGATTTAAAATATTCAAAATAGAATGGAAGAAATCACATTAAAATTTTAATATCACCGAAAATGTAATAAAATAAAGGATATAAAAAATCTGGTCCAATATTTATATACATATTTAATTGATATATTTGTTAAGGTCTATTAACATTTATATTTAAGTAGCAAGAAAAACAGCAATTGACAAAATTTATATTTTAAATGCATTTCGCTGATCTTTAAATTTAATATATACACTGCAATATATTGTTATACGTGAATGGGCTTTTAAATGTAATAAATAAATAAACATTAAAAAAACCAATTTGAAAAATGTTCGAACATTAAATAGAATCATTTAAATATAACATTTCAGAAACAATCAATTCCCATTTAGCGATTTATTTGTTAAGCAAGAAATATTTTTTTAATTTATGGTCGCAGTTAAATTTGCTTCGATTCCCACTGTGTCACCACAAACCAAATAGAAAGCAATTTAAGATAACTTAGCACATGTGTTTGAAATTGTGTGTGTGTGTGTTTGGCTGTGTGTGTGGCAACGTGTCTGCCTATATACTGATACCACAATATTTGCATATTATATATGCATAAACACACGCGACATTTCGGGCAGACAGTTGCAATTGAGTTAGATGCCCGTGCAGCAGCTCTGTATGTGTGTGTGTGTGTGTGTGATGAGTGATGATACTGTACAAATGAGTAAACAACAATTGAGCACAAGGAAACAACAACAAGCTGAGTTGGCAGTTTGCGTCTGCCACCTGAACTTAGTCAATCAGTCAGCAGAGGCGATGACAAAAACAAGAACAACAACAAGAAGAGCTTTGGGACAAACTAACAGGCATTTGCAGATGTCAAAGATGTAGTTAAATATGCACATGTATCATATATATGCACAAACACACACAAGCACATACAAACACACACAAACACACACAGGGAAACACACGTGTTAAAACAGGCAGCAGACAATTTGCATTGCCTACTTTCGGGCGCACAATTTTCAAGTGGCTTGCAAAAACTAAGCAAAAATCGACACACAGACTGAAAGAGACCAAAGCGAGCGAAAAGAGAGAGAGCGAGAGAGAGAGAGAAAGATAGAGATAGACAGAGATAGAGATTAATTTGTATTCGTTTTTCGTATTCCTTAAAACTATTTGCGATCTTTAAACATCTTTTCGATTTAACTAATTACGTAAATTGCGTGTAATTAGTCCGACCATCGCTCACAATTAACTAGAGAAATTTAAATTTTAACAATCATTAATGATTTACACAATAACTAAGTAATTACACAAATGAAGTTACAACTGGCAGCCGACATTCGCAAAGGAGAAAAATAAATAAAATTTCTTTTTTTGAAGTTTCTTTGACTTAGGAAATTTTATGTAGCTATATAGATATTAAATAAAGCGAACGATTAGAGATTTTTTAATTACATTAATTGCTCTTCAAAGTGGTTAATTATTTTACACAATTTCCTAAATATTTTGATCGTTCAGTATAAAAATGTAGGTGCCGGCAAAATTCATAAATTCAGCACAAATAAAAGTAAAATTTTCGTTAAGTGGCTTAAACCGATTTTGACACATTTGCACAGATGTTTAATGTGCAAATACAATTTTTACTTAGATAACTTTTGCTAGCTCAAAATAAATGAATAAGCCAAGAGTAAATATGCAGCCAAAATATTTTAAGATTCGCTTATCGCTCGACAGCACATTGAGGGATATATTTTGCTAGGAGAAGCATGAATTATTTGTGTGATGGATCTAGTCATGCTTATCGTGCACTTTATATATATATATATATATATATATATATATGCATTATCATTGCTGATTACGTGCCAGCCACTGCTTATCGCATATATTTCACACACACACACACACCCTTAGTGGTAATTCCACCAACTGTTGGCTGTATTCGGCGTGACATTGGGAAAATACAATTGGGTTTTTCGCTACTTCATTGCTATGTGCACTTTTCACTTAATTGCTCGCACTCAGAGAGAACACACACACAAGCACGCACATTCTCTCAGTGGTGAAACTATTCAAATTATAAAATTAGCACACTTTACACATAGCCACAGTAGTTGCACTTGCACACACACACACACGCAGACAAAATCAATTAAAACACAAAAACGCACACGGCTTTGTCACGCAAAAAATTGGATCTGAACTAAAAAAAAAATGCTGCTGAAATGCGTTTTTAAACTGACTTGAACGACTTAAGCATACCCTGTTTAAAAGTTCTGTTTGCCAAACCAAATTTAATTAAAATTCTTCACATTCCGAAATCATTGAAATTTGAAATCTCTATCTTAACATCATATATCAAAAATCACATTATTTTGGTAGATTTTTTAACTTTGACTTAGTTAAAATTTTGCTTGTCTTCATTTCCCGTTGAAGCTGATTTAATTTGATATAAAGCTTATAAACTTAAAATTTAATTCAATTTAAATGAGTTACAAAATTGCAAATATACCAAAAACAAACACAATCCAACCCAAAAAAACACCAAGTTCAAATCTACTCAACCATTAAAAGAAAAACCAAAAAAAAAAATAGATATAAATTTCGTTCAAATAGGAAATCAAAAAACAAAGAGATTTAGTTGTCAACTGCAGGAGCAGATTCTGATTTTAAAAAAATGTATATTTATCAAGTATTTTACATTATTAAGATGGAAAACAAATATAAAAATAGCTCAGTTTTGGTCTAACTTGAATATACCCTCATCACATGGCTAGACGCTTGCACAAAACAGGTAAGGGACTTGAAAGGGGGGGGAGAGTGTTGTGGGTGTTACCGGTTGCTATCATGCTGTGTGTGTGTGTGTGTGTGTGTGTGTGTGTGTGTGCGTTGGTGTAAGGCAGCATGAAATCTCTTGGTTGCCGCATGGTATGCAACGACATGGGTCGTGAGTTGGGCTTCGCATTTTTGTTGCATAACTTGCGGCGCTTTTGTGGCCAAAATACACGCACAGGTGAAACTCTCATCTCTTGTGTCTCGCTGTGTGTGTGTGTGTGTGTGTGTGTGTGTGTGCGGGTGTAAGCGTGTCTGATATAAAATGCAAATGCTTTAATTAAAAGCTTTGCAGCATCACTATAGCAAGCGCGTGACGATGCCAACTGAAATGAGCTAAGGGGGCGGCGAGGGGTAGGGGTGGTTGGGGATGGGGGTTGGGGGTTGGGGGTATGTGTGTACCGCTTGCTGAGCTGTGAGTTGCATAGTTTTTAAAGTTTTTTTTAAGGCGCGTGTCGCTATTCTGGTAACAGTTTGTCTTCGCCTTTGGGGCAAGCACAATGAGCACAACACCAAACAGGAGGAGCACAACTCAACCCCGCCTCCTTACCCATCCCCCCCTCCTGCCTGTCTTATCTGTATGCTGATTTTTTTTTTTTTTTTGACTCGGAGGTGTGTTTGTGTGTGTGAGGGCTGCTGCTATTGCCACATGTTAGTTGTGATTTTTATTGCGCCCAGCCCCCGCAAAATTATGCAAGATTTCAAAGAATCATTTTCTCTTTTGCCTCCATTAGTTGTTGTTGTTGTTGTTGCTTTTGTTGTTGCACACAGTGGAATGCCAAACAAACAGGAACCACAGCCACACCCCCAAAAACAGCCTCCCCTCCAGCAACACACAACATTACAGCTGGCCTTGTCTCCAGTTTTTCTGCTGTGCTTTGCATAAATTTCATAAACACCACCCAAAAAAAAAAAAAAAAAAGAACAACGAAAAAAGAAAGAAAAAAAATTTTCAGTTGGTAATACTTAGCTGCAGATGATTATGTGGCAAAAATAGAAAAGTCACCCCAGTCCTTGCCTAGCTCACCCCAAATTATTATATACATATATATGTACATATATACATATATATATATATATATATATATATTTATACTATATATATATATATACACATTACGGCATGTCTTCATTAAATGCCAGCAAATTTGTTAATAATGCTGTTAATTTAAAAAATATTCCTGTATTTTTTTATTGCTTATTTGTCAGGTTGAACTCGGATTGAAATCGTCAGGCGAAAATGCGAAAATTTTCCATTTTCAAGTGAGTTTATTAATGCGTAAATACAACAACAAGTAGATAAGTGAGGAAAATCAGGGGACGGGTATTATGGAAAATGAGTGCTTAAAAAGGTTTCGCAACTCAGACCCAAAACACAAAAGCGTCGCCCAGACTTTGAAAACATTTCGAATAGCGCGTAAAAAAAATAAGAAATCAAGTTGAGAATGAAGTCGAAAAAAAAATATCCATGACAACTGCAATTGGATGTGTGGGTTTTTGGCATTTGCCGAAGAAGCCGAGAAATACTAAAGCCTAGTAAAATTGAAATCAATTCAATTTCAATTTCAATTTGGCTTTCATTTTCTTATGCCGAAGTTGGGCTTGTTAAATTCATTTTGAATACTTAAGAGTTGATTTATTACTTGTTTATCATTTGCGATAAACGAAAGTTGATTAAATTTCACCTGGCCAAGTTGATGCTGATTACGTGGCAAAAGCAATATTCACATATTAAATTTCAATACGTAATTTCGGTTTATGTAACTCATTGATTTTTATCACACTTTACAGAACGTTCACTAATTATATTACCATCAAGTAAAATTAATCCAATGCTAATGTAGGGTCTCAATTTACTTGAATAATTATCACATGGAAACCAAACTTAAATATGCCCATTTGGGAAATTATCAATGACTTTTGTCGACAATTGCACAACCAGGCAGTCCGAAGTAAGTAAGAACATCAACATTTGTATGTCTCGCAGGCAATTAGAAAATCAGCAGTAAACTTATCGAGGCCGACAACCAGGACACAAAGCAATTAGGACAGGACAGGACAAGACTGGACTGGACTGGAGAGGAGTGAACAGAAATCAAACAGAGCCTAGCAAATGAGAGCAGCATTTTGGTTAATGAGACTGGCCCTTTCTGGGCTGGAATGGCACACAATAAATCACATAATTAATTAAGTTCCTTTGCACTAACCAGTGGCTATTCGAACTATGCAACTAAATTTGTGATATACAAAGAAAAATTCGATCGACTTAAATTTTGTGGCCTATTCATAATTCCACAAGGGATACAGTTCAACATCTAATTCATGTTTTTCTGCAATTGATATTTCACGAAATGTAAGTGTACATTTTAATATATAATTATTATATAATTATTTCAATTTGTTCTCTACAATTAAAATTAAATTGTATGTTGATAGCAAATTAGAATTAAAATACTTTTTTATTATATAGTTTGCTGTTTATTTTATCTTATTTATTTACAAAAAACTGGATATCAGTTTGTGTTTTTATTTTTTCAAGAATGTGAATTTAGCAATTGTTGTGCAAGTCTTTAGATATTGATATATTTCCTTGAATATTCATTTTAAGCACCTTTCTTAAATTGTGTTCAATTCATTTAAGCAACTGTTCTATTTTCACAAATAATAATAAATCATTTATTTAATATTACGTAATAGTAGAACAATCTAGTTTTAAAACAATATTAAATTCTATTAGGCGAATAAATAGAAAATTGAATAAAAAATGTGTAACTGTATTAAAAGTGAATAATAATGTTACTTTTTCCTTTATGATTGCTGGCAAACACGGACCGGAAGGTAGGCAAAGTTGTTAACAATGTTGGCGACTTCATTAGCTGGGCAACGGGCAAGTGGCAAAACACGCATTACTGAGTGTGTAAGCGTGACTTCGTGTGTGTGTGTGTGTGTGTGTTACTTGGTGGGTGTGTAGAGAAAAATCGCGTCAAATGAACTGAGTAAAAGTGCAAAACTGAACAACATTTACATCATGCTTAACTAATTGCAGAAACTCACTAGAAACAAAAGACGAAAGGATCATGGACATGGCCTGCGTGTGTGTGCGTGTGTGTATGTGTGTGCATGTGTGTGCGTGCTCATGTATGGCCATAACATTAATTCTCATAAGCATAATGCTTTCAAAAATAGAGCAAAAGAGCGAAGCGAACTACTGTATAGATATAAACATATATATATATATACTGTATACATATATACATATATATACAGTTGCGGGCAAAATAATAGTAGCGCTGCTCTTTAAAATAATAAATACGATGGAAAAATGCAATTCTCGAAATCATTTAGAGTACTATTATTATTCAAATAAAAAAAAACTCGCTCAGTTAACTTCACTATTAAATTTAAATAATAATACAATAATAATACAAATACAAAATAAATATATAAAAATTATTCAATTTAAGCAACTTTATCTGTGTTGGGTTTTAATTGTTGTATTTTATAGGGTTTTATAAAGGGTTCATCATTTTTTGAGCTATATTTTAAAACATATTCCTGCACTACCATTATTTTGACCGCAACTGTATTTATATATATATTTGTATGTATATGTATATATATGTGCTGCAGGAGCGCGAAGCAAAAGCGTAGTCATTCAGTCATTTCGTCGTTCAGTTGTTCACTTTGTGCTGGGCGACTAGGCAAACTGAGTTATTGAAATTACATGCTGCACAGTGGGCACTTTAATGAGTTGCTTCGCCTGTGTGTTGCAAGCTTTAACTAAATTAATAGAAACCAGCAAAGAGCGGACGATGGGGCAAGCAGTGCGAGAGACGGGCCCGGCTGAGAGTGTAGCAATAGAGACAAAGGCAGATGGGCATGTGTGTGCGCGTGTGTGTGTGTGTGTGTGTGAACAGCAGACACATGGTCGAGACATGGAAGCCAAGTTCATTTTCACAGAGGCAAACACACATAGTCCTCTGGCTGCCGTTGTTGCTGTTGTTGTTGTTGTTGTTGCTGCTGTTGTGTTGTTGATTTTATTATAATAATAATGCTGAAGCGCAAGCCGTGTACACCAAGAACAACAACAACAACAACAAAAGTGCTCAGAGTAGAAGCAGCAAAACGAAAAGAAAAAAAACCATAAAGCAACAAAAATCAATAACCACCCAAATGGGCAGGCTATACAGAAAAAAAAAAGAAAAGGAAAGAAAATAATATTAATAAATTTACATATGAGCATGTGTATGTGTGTGTGTGTGTGGCAAGTGGATGTTTTGCGACTCAAGGTTGTGCCACAACAGCTGAGACAAGGCAAGCGAAAGGCAGTCTGCTATTCCGAAAAATACCCTAATAAAATAAATAAATAATAATTACTATGCTGAACAAGAAGTCATAACTAATGATAATTGTATATATATATATATTTTTTTAACTCACTGCAATTAAATGAATTCGTTCAGCAAATCAAAATTAATAACGAAAAAAAAAAAAATTTTAATTGTGAAAACTGAATACAGGGTATCGCCTAGTCGTATACATAACTAGCTAGCTGTTGATTCTGATTACTGTAGGGCATTCATGTAATTAAGCACAGCCATATTCATTCACTGAAGTGAACGAGAGGGGTGAGCGGTGAATTTGGAGAAATGTTGACAATGTTTAACGAAATGAGACGAGAATTGCAGCCATCAGCAAAACGGTGGACATCCAAATTCAATTGAGAAAATAACAACAGCAAAAACAATACACCCAACATTCGATTGCTCACTTTGCATCAGTTAATTAATTAACTTGAATTAAAGAGCAATCAAACACATCGAAGTGCTCACAAATGATGCCGTTGGATATGCCGAGATAATTACAAATGATGGATCCGATTCTGGTAACAATTGAAGCTAGTTTAAATGGATATGTTAGCGATTCAGCAAATAGTTTTAAAGACTCGCTCAAATAGTTTGACATATGCTAATGAAATTTGTGTGTTTTATGGGCTAGTATAAGATAAATATTACAAACGCAATTTGCACGAAACGAATTATGTGCAAATTGAAATGATTGGGTGGAAAATGGCTTCGTTTAGCAACACTCAAACCCTTGCCACACCCACAACGCCAATTACCGTGCGACAAACAATAGTAAATTGCGCACATGTCGCAACAAAAAAAAAAAAAAAGAAAAGATAATTTAGATATCAAACGAGCAACGACAAATGCAATAACAATGCTGAAATTGTAGTTGCTGATGGGTAATCGGCTGGAAATTATTGAAAATTGCTTATTGTGAATTGCAAATGGGCACTTGGGCAGGCAACAAGAAAATTGCATTTATTGTCATTGTGAACAATTATCTAGTAAAAAGCTCAAAATAAGTGGCATAAACGTTAAGTCCTTGCGATTGTCACTTATTTATTTAAGTACATAAATAGCTAGAGTAGAAATTATTCACTTGCAACTGAGATGAACTCAACAAATCTTTTCCAAATCATATATGTAATTTTTATCAAAAAAACTAATAAAAAAAATTAATAATTAAAAAACTACAACAAATGTTAATTTTTAATACCAATTTAAATGAAGTCTCAAATAAAGCAGCAACAAATATTGAGAAAGAAAAAAACTTAGCTAAAATATAATTATAAAAATAATATATATTTATCTTTATTATAAGCAATCAATTAATTTTTCATCAATGTGGTGATGAAACTTCACTTTTGAAAACAATTAATATTGAAGAATTACAATAGAAGAAAATGTTAATTTTAAATACAAATTTAATTGAAGAAGCAGCAACAAATATTGAGTTAAAAAAAATACTTTATTTTTTTTAGTTATATATACTTTTGAAAACAATTAATATTGAAGAATTACAATAGAAGAAAATGTTAATTTTAAATTCAAATTCATTTGAAGTGTTAAATAAAGCAGTAACAAATATTGAGTTAAAAATAATACTTAATTTTTTTAATAATACTTTTTTTTTAAAAAATTTTTAAAATATATATTTAAATTGCGAGCAACATGCTGAAGAAGAAAGTGCATTGCACTTATAGGAATTCCAAGTTTAAATTTTTCTCAAAAACTACTCGATACAAAGGCGGACTGTGTGGAGCAGTGACTTGAGTGCTTTTAGATACGCTTCAATTAATTTACACAGAGCAGAGTTCAAGCCTGAAGCATCAGTGTTGTGTGTGTGTGTGTTGTGTGTGTGTGTTGTGTGTGTGTGTGTGTTGTGTGTTGTGTGTGGAGTTGGAGTTGTGCATCGCATTGCACGCTTATTTATTGTGTGTATTTGCATTATTGAAGCAACTCAGCTGTGAAAAGCAATGAGCTACACAAGGAGCCGTTGGAATGGAGCAGGGATGAGGAGCGGGTGTGAGTGGGGGGGTTTTGGTGGCACGTGACCATAGACATCAGTCAAACTAGAGCCGCAAACATTCACAACTCTGGCTAACTGACTGACATGTCCTTTGTCTTGCCTCAAGCGATGGACAGCTTCGGTTCAGCCAGGACACAGGACACAGGACGCAGGACTCTCCGTTCGCTTGGCTCCCTGCATGCCTGTTTTCTTTGTTTGTTTGTCTGCCCGTCCGTCCGTCTGTCCATCCGTCCGTCTGCCTGTCCGTGTGTTGGACTGTGCATTATTATGTATTGGCAAGTTGTTTAGTTAGGAACTTCGTAATTTCGTTAAGGCATAGCAAACGTTGCTGAGTAAGTGCTCATGAGAGCTATGTGAGTGTTTGGGTATGGACACAACTCCATATATATCTATACACACACACACACATACATATTTATCCTAGTGTGTGTGTGTGTGTGTTGATATTTTCACATGCTGCATTTTAAAGATACACACAGAGACTTTTACACGCATTTGTGTGATTTGTTTCTGTTTGTTTTGTTAATAGAATCATATGAATTTAATTCCATTTTCAGAGCACTAAGCTTGGCCACGTGACACGAGCTGAAACACGAGCACGAACACGATCCACAAAACTTTTGTCTTTATGCTCAAAATTGAATGCTGCCAAAACATTTTTCTTCAATTTGAACTCGAAATTGATTTATTTGTGTTGCAAAACTTTTCTGGTAAATAAATACTATTTTATTAAAATAAAAATTTTTAAATATTTAAAATTAAACTCTTAATCAGTTGATGGGATGAATCAAAGCATTTGCTTTATTTATTTAAGACCGACTCACTTTAAAATGCATAGAAATTTCAATATTTACTCCACATTCGAAATAACATTGTTAAACAATGCTTTCGACTCGAATGTAAATAAAGAATTAAATGAATAGTCAACAATGACGAAATCTTTAAAGTAGCTGATATATATATACATATATATATATATGTATATACATTTCTCAAAAAAAAAAGTTATGAAGTAGATTTACAGCAGGTGTCAGCCAAATAGAATCATCAATTTGCAATCTGTTTTTTTGAAATGGATGTGGATGTGGATGTGTATGTGTGTGTGTGTGTGTGTGTGTGTGTAAGTGGGTATTTACATAATCACACACAATATACTTGTATGTCAATATAGCAGACAAGCTGACATGTGCGCAACTCTGAAGCCGTCTAAAGCACTAGAAAAACGCATATTTATGTACATAGTTAAGGGTAACACCAAACAACATATATATATATATATATATATATAAACATATATAAATATGTATATATAAGTATTTGTTTTTTTTTTTTTTTTTTTGGGTGTCTACAAATATTGGCAAGTTTGACAAGCCCGAAGATTGAGTACGTGCTGCAGATTGACAAATGGAAGGCGACTTATTCGAAATCTGCTGAGTGAAGTAATCTCAAAGATGCCGCTCAACATCCGAAATTCGACATGAAATATACAATTTTCGACATTCGGAGTGACTGTCAAATGTTGCTTGTTGAAACCGATCACATTTGACGTTTATAGCCGCATTATAATCCCTTCTCATTTGCCCAATGACTACTTACCAAAACCCAACCAACTTCTTAACTGGGCATCATGTGTTGGGTAATTGAAAATGCCAAATACGTTTACGGCTACTCACCTGCAAAGAGAGTACAAATTGAAGAAATGCGTTAATAGACAAGTTTTTTTTTTTTCATTTTCATTCATATTATTTTTCATTTTTTCTTTGTGTGCTGCTTGCTTTTGATAAGCAACAAAGTGCAACTGAGGTCATTGCTATGATTCATCAATCGCTGTAATCAAGACCCAAGACCCAAGACTGAAGACCTGCCACACGCACACACACAGACACACACACCTACACACACACCGACACACACAGCTTATCATCCCAAAGGTATGGTACATAAAGTGCAGCATGCGAACATCAACAAATAAGCGTAGAAAGCAGCAGCTAACACCCCCACCCCCCCACCCAACAAACTGTGTCATGTTGCCGTGTTGCATGTGGTACACTAAGCTTTTCAAGTGCGAGGGTCGCCAACGAAATGTTCACAAATCTCTTCAACTTTGCTGTAAACGAAACAGCTCAATTCAGTTAATATATTAAGTTGGTAAGTAGAAAGGTTTTAAGCTATTTGAATCTATTTCTGGTTCAAAACTATCTGTGTAAAATACATACTCAGAAAATGGCAATTTTAAGCATATATTTTGAGCTTCCTAGTTGCTTAACTGAAACTCGATTTCTATTCCAATCTAAAGGAAAGCCCTCGTGCAACATTATATGGCCTGGACATTAACAAAAGCATATATGCACATACAAATATACACCGGAAGAAAAGAAAGATAAATATAGATATGTATATATATAGAGAGAGAGAGAGAGAGCAAGATAGTTGTATTGGTCTTGTGCTGGCTCCTCAACTTGCCCGGCTTATGCTTTTGGCAGACGCATTCAATCCGTTTGCTATTCAGCGACAGCAAAGTGTTGCCACGGTGTGTGTGAGAGGGGAGGTGGGTAGGTGGGTAGGTGGGTATGTGCTAGAGGCATATACAGCATGAATATTTAAAAACCCCAATCCACACACACATTGAGGCGCACCCCTTTCAAACGAAGTTGGCGACAGGCGAAGTGGGAAATCAAATGTTTGTAATTAAAATTAAATATTCTATTAAAGGATCAAAACTGCAAGGCTAAAAGGATGCAGTAAGGCAGTTAACAGCAATCAAAACCAAATGTAAGTACACCTACACTAAGTCAACACACAGCCACATACACACACACACACACACACACACACACACACACACACACACACAGATAAACAGACACACATGCAAAGTCATATTTATGTCATAACACAAAATGTTTAATCAAGACTATCCCAGTCTCAAGCTCAATGTATACTCCGAAAGAGGGAGAGTTAGAGAGAGAGAGAGAGAGTTAGAGAGAGAGAGAGAGAGTTAGAGAGAAAGAGAGAGAAGCGGAGATTAGTAATAAGCATTTAACTCGACTACTCTGTCGCTTATTTGCCGTGATGCATAAACTGTCAACTGCTTTGAACTTTGGTCTCACAATCAATTTACAACCAGCCATTCAAATAGACACAAGGTTCACATATTAATTGAAACATGAGAAATTGACAGTTGAGAACCAGCAAACTGGAAACAAATTAATTTCAAAATCCCATTATACTTAGCAATTGTCATAAGCACTGATCCTGGTGTTGATTAACAAACCGAATTCGGTATTTCTAAGCACTGCCGACGATTATTAAATTCAGTTGTAAGTTTGGAATTTAATTGCATTATTACTTCTTACATAACTTTACTGACTTTACAATAAAACATTATATTTTCCAGACTGCAGGCGACTTGTAAAGCTTTAAACTTATTTGAATAACAAATTAATTGAAATAATTTGTTTAAACTGGTCCAAATTGAAACACAATATTTTATAAACTATATTTAATTGCTGCATATTTTTTGCCAACCAACACTGCCACTGGCTGTATTTGTGCAAAAAAAAAAAAAAAAAAAAAAAAGGACATCAAATGTGTGCGCAATCAAAAATATTTCCATTTGAAACAAGAATATTTCAGCAATTAAAATAAAAGTCGTTTAAATTGCATAAAGCATATTAATTAAACAAAAAATGCCAGCATAATTATTCTGATATTCTTGCATTAACTTTGTAATATGAATATTCGCAAACTCTCAGAATATAAGTTGTTTAACAATCAGTTAATAATAGGCATTGGCTATAAAATATGTATTATAATTGAATATCAAACAACATTTTTAAATAACAATCGCATCATTAAAAACATTTGCCCACAATTTGTGTTGTTATGCAAATATGTTTGTGTGTTAAAGTCTTTTTGCGGTATTTTGTATTGGTTTGTGGCAGTTGCATAATTGCGACAAATGAGATAAACTGCCTGACAATTCAATTTATATTGATTTAGTTCGCTTTTGTCCCGTTTCAATTCCTTAAATTGCATTTTTCATTGCTAAAAATCAAAATTCAGATTTGGTAGATCTTTGCAAATACTTGGAATATGCATTATTATTTTATATTTTGCGTTAAATAATAGAGTATTTTTTTTTTTATTTGCTACTTAGCGATATATTCTTTGGCTTGCCCAACTTCTTTGCTTAGCTCGGATTGCGATGGACCAACGAATCCAGAGCATTGCACTTTGGCCAGACGGCAAATTGTGACCTGGCTGTCTGTCACTAACTGTCTGTCTCTGTGTGTGTGTGTGTTTGTGTGTGTGTGTGTGTGTGTTTGCTTACTTGTTTGTTTGTTTGTTTTCACTTATTTTTATTGCCACGCATCCTTTTTATGTCCTGCTGTGATTCGCTGCCGAGTTTCCCACTCCTCCCACACGCTGTGTTTGCATTTGCCGACCGCATATTCGCATTGTCCCATAGCCACACCCACTGTCAAACCGACACACACACACAAACCACACACTGCCATAAAGCCACTGCAATTTCACGTTGATTTCCACGGCTCTTTCTCTTTCCTTCGCTCTGTCTGCCCCTTTTGGCTCCTCAATCTGGTTGCTGGACTGCAGGTCCTGCTGCTGTTCCGGCTCTGACTGCTCCTATTTGGTTCCTGTCCTGATCCTGGACTCACCGGTATGTCGTCGTCCGGCAATGTCCGTACATAAATATGAAATTTATTAGTAAATGTTGAATATCCTTTTGTGCGTGTCAGTTCCGGCTTGGATTGCATTCCACTGCTCTCTGCTCATTTCCCAGTAGCGCAACCATACCAACAACAACAACAACTAGCAACAATAATATCATCATCACTGGATGTGTGCCGAAATCACCTTGCTCCAGCCCACGCCCCCGCGTCCCCGCGTCCCCACGTTCCCCTTCCCACACAGCAACATACCCGTCCCGGTGGCATCATCAGCTTTATTATCGTATCCGCGTCGCTTTGTTCTGGTCGCCATTTTAATTTGTTAAATGCACTTGTGACGTGTTCATTTACCCAACAATACTATTACCACCCCTCCACACACCCACACACACACCCACACACACACACATTTAAATGATGAATGGTATTGCGGTCATAAATTCAATTGTATATTTGGATAGCGCTTACCAATTCGATTATCTGAAGACCTACAAATACTGAAATGTATATCGATTTTGTGCTATTATCGATCAAATTAATTTAAGTGCAAGCAATTAAAATATACGCTTTCTCTGGAATATAAAAGAATGTATTATTTTATTATTACTATTTGAGTTGCATTATCTTTTCAGTTCCCGTGTCTAAATTGTACCCCCAAAAATTGCTAATAGACAAAGTCAAAACTTTCCACAGCAACAACGATTTTTTTGTTGGTCATGTTTTGACCTCTAATTTCAGTAATTAAATTCTATTTAGATGCTGTAAGTGATCAGCTTACAGAATAAATTAGATTTTGAAAAGGTTTTCTCTATTCTCATATTTCTTGAGCAAATCGATAACAATCGACTTTGAAATATGAGAAGAAACCAGGTCGATCTTAACCATATTCAGAGCAAGAAATTCCTAACTCGATTTCATTTTAGATTTCTATGACTAAACGTTTTCGTGTTATTTATTATTATGAGAATTTATTGTTGCTATGATGACAACTTCTGTCATAATTTGTTCAAAGCAAAGATAAATCTGCCAACAAAAAAAATGATTTCAAGCAATTTATTATGTAGCAAAAAAAAAAATATTATTTCCACAAAATGTTTACCATCATTTTGCATATTTTAGGATTAAGCTGGAGAAATAGTCAACAAATTTGTCAGCATTTATTTTTGGCTCTTTTTTATACCAATTTTTTTTCCCCCCGCTGTCCACTGTCCGCTGTCCTATTAAGCTGGCACGTTTTGCTGGCCATCATAATACATAAGCCATTGTGGCCCTAAAATATGAAATCATGTTGCCAAACTCAATGACATCTACAGCAATTTTGGCAAAATATATCGCTTGATAAACTGCAGACTTGTTAATTAATTACGTTTATCATTTTCGCATTTTGCTGCAATTATTGGCAGACAAATTTTGCAAAATTCATTTCACATAAACGGCAAATAACCTGTGTTTTCTAGTAGAGCCCAAATGCTTGTCACTTACAAATGATATGGGATTTTCGGTCCACTTTAATTAAAAGCAGAAGAGCAGCGACTGCAGTTCTTAATAACCGTTATTTCATCAGGCGATGCGTATTGGACACGTTTTTGGGGACTTTTGACCAATTTCAAAGTACACTGCTCAAAGTGCTGCAGAGAATTTTTAGATTCATATTCAGATTTTTGGCTCTTTTTTTGTCAACGAGTCTGGGAAACTGGCCAATAACTCTCAATCCGTTGATGCGTTTACAGCCGAATGCTGTGATTGGCATAACCTGGCATCCAAGTCTATAGAAAATATACAGGCAAATAGCAAGGTGAGCTGTCAGCCTGGCCAAGAAAGGTTGACAACATGTTTCTGAGTGATTAAGAGCCAAATATTGCTGCCTGGCAAAAGACTGATAAATTTTACGACCGCTGCTGGCTTATCTCGTCTGTTGGCCAGTTATATATAGATATCTAGATTTAGGTCGTGATTGTGACTTCCCGATTTTGTTTTCATACTGATCTCTGGTTTAAAATGAAATCGGTTAACAATTTAACACATTCACCAGCGAATAAGATTCTGGGTTTAATTGTTGCTTAATTCTTTCAGCATAACTTCGAGTTATGCAATCTGAACTGTTGTATTGCAATTTGTTTTACTGCATTTTATGTGGGGTTGGTAAAGAAGTTGGCTGCTGAAAACTAGAAAAATGCGACACCAAAACTAAGTGAAATTTTATTCATTGCGCCAAAAAGTATGCAACGAAAGCAGCAGGAGCAGAAGCCGCAGCAGCAACTGGGTTAACTTTGTGTTGCCTCACTGCGAAGTAGTTATATGAAAGAGACAGAGAGTGTGAGCGAGAGAGAGAGAGAGAGAGAGAGAGAGAGGGAGTTAGAGAGACGAGTGGCAAGACCTAAGAGAGAGGAGAGAGCAGGGGGGTGTGCAGTGTGCGAGCAGCCATTTTATTATTGTTCATTTTCACAAAGCAATTTTCTCAATGATTTTTTTGCCTTTTTTTTTCTCTTTTTTTGTTGCGCTTTTCGTTTTTTTGACACTTTTATTTGATTTTTATGCGACTTTGGACCCGGACGCCTGAATTATTGTCCAGCGCAATGCTTAAATGAGAACTAGGCCAGGATGCGGATGCGGATACGTTATATGGCGTCTGATAGAGAGGGGATATCACACACACAGGACGAACAGGTCGACGAACAGGACGCCAGACAGGCGGTTGGCCTTTTTGGCAAACTGTATTTTGCAGTCTTTTCTATCGCATACACTTTGTCGGCGCCTGCAGACCGACAGACAGGCAAGGCAGACGGACAGATCTATCTATCTGCCCATCTATATACAGCATATGTCTGTGCTCGCATGTAGATACTCATGTCTCACATGTCTCGCAAGTCTCGCATGTCTGGCATATCTGGTGGAAATGTTTGCTCAACTCTCTATAACAGCGCCTATCTCGCACCCCGTCCCCCTCAACTATCGGCTGTCTCTTTGAAGCAAGCAGGAGACGCTGGCAGCCAGAGAGGTTTCCCTTATGTGACAATGTCAGCTCCAGCGATAGCTTCGATGGCCTGAAATTAGTTTGTCACGCTGCGACGGCTTCAAAGATGGCGCATTTCCGCTTACCGGATATAAAATCTAATATCTGCCTAAGCAATTATAAATTAATATCGATATGTATGAAATAAAAAAAAGGAATGTTTGTAGATACATATAATGGAGATAGAAATATAAGTAACAAGTAAGAATGCTATAGTCGAGTAATCTCGACTGCGATATACCCTGAACACGGAGTTGTTAAATATATATTAGTATTTTATTAACAAAGTTTTGCTTCTCGATATGACCAGGCTAAGTCATTTCCGATAGCAAGCACAGCAAAAAAGAGAGGAAAAAAAATGCAATGCAGATTTTTGATTCACAAGCCCCAAACTGATGTTCGAAATGAGATAAATATGACAGGCGGACAGACGGACATGGCTATATCAACTCGTCTGTTCATTCTGATCAAGAAAATATATATCTATATACTCTATGGGGTCGGAGATGCGCACTTGACATTGAAAATTATGACACTTGCTCATCCCTCTCTCTCACTCTCACTCTCTGCCTCTATCTCTGTCCCTGTCTCTCTCTCTCTGTCTTTCTTTCCCTCTCTCTCAGTTAGTTTGACACATTTATAGGCTTATATCTTGCCGCGGGCAGTGAAAGGTCCCTGATGCGTGGCTTAAGCACACTTTAAAGGCCTTTTAGGTATGTAATGAAGGCATTTGAAGGTCCACTTCCGCCCGCTTTTACCCACTTCCGCTCACTTCCGTTTCGCTTCTATCCGTTGCCAACTACGTGACTTTGGCATTTACGTATGTAGATAATTATGGTATATATGCCCATCTCCCTCTCTCACCCTCTCCCTCTCTCTATCGTTCCCTTACCACATTGATTATGTGCAAATGATTCTTCAATAACTTTCTTTCTTTTACATCCGCAACTTTACTAGATTTCCATATATATATATATAGCACTTACTAATCGTTTCCCTATATCTATATCTACTTTTTTGTCTTCTTCTTTAAAGAAATATATATTTCGTTTTGCTTACCCTTCAGATTGATTCATTGAGAACTTATCACAAATTTAATTTTACCAAATATTCAAAATTTTAATAAAATTTTGTAAAGAATCTTTTCTTTATATTTTTTGGAATATTTGTACATTTGAATTTTAGTTATATATATTTATATATGTCAAACTGAAATGCTTGGCAATAAAAGCAGCTGTGTTTTGTTGACTGAGGTGACAAGGCCAAGGGGGTTGTGGGGAGTAAATGGATGTCAAAGCTTTTATTTGCATTGGCCTCTCTTCTTGGTGTTTGCTTGTGTGTGTGTGGGTGTGTGTGGGTGTGCGTGTGTTTGTATGAACATTTTTACTTTGAACTCTTGAAGTGCAACAGTCACAACTAACAAGTGTGTATATTTGAGTGTGTGTGTGTGTGTGTGTGTGTGTGTGTCATGTGTTGCAAAGACACTTTTGATTCACCTTTGACTACAAAAAATTTCAACAATTTGTTGCACTTCTGTTGCTGCTGCTGCTGCTGTTGCTGCTGTTGATGTTGCTGCTGCTGTTGCTGCTGCTGTTGTTTTTGTTCTGATAATCAAGCTAAAATACAGAGTCAAACTACATTTGTAGCAATTGTACGTAATATGTAATGTATATCAAGGTGTTACGAGGGGGAGAGTGGGGAGTAGGGGTAGGGGGTGGGACGTTTGTACCGGAGCACCGGAAACAGTGAGAACTACAAATGTAATGGCAAATTTTTGAAATTAGTATGCAACACGCATAACTTCAGAAGCAACAGCAACAGCAACAGCAACAGCAACATGAACAGCAACAGCATCTGCGTGAAGAGAAGTTGGATGGTGGATTAGGGGTTGTGGTTGCTGTGGGTGCTGTCAGTTGTGGGTTGAGAGGTGGCCTAACTCAAATGCCAAGGGTTAGAGTTGTGCATGATTGTTGTGAGTGGCGTGCTAAGCAGCCGTGTTAACATTGCTGCCTTCACACACACACACACACACACACAACGTGCATTGCTGCTGCTGCAGCTGCTGCTGCTGCTGTTGGTAGCACCAATAAGCGGCATATTTAAGCTGCTTGCAACCCACTTGATTGCTGGCTGGTTTTAAGTAATTTTAATAGCACTTCGACTGGGGCACACTAGCTTTTAGTATGTTGCGTTGCGTTGGCCATTAAGCTGGTTGTGTGCACTCAAACCAAGATGTAGTAAAGCTTGATTAGCAGATACCCTGGCATTGCCCGGTGCATGCAGCCGGGTATGCCATATTCCAGATTAATTAAACACTTTTGATTTTCTTTGGTATTTTTTTATATGTGAAAAGTAAACTTCTAATTTGAAAGTAAAAATTATTTACTTAAGAAATTAAAATCACTTCGGGATTTTAGGTTGATTTTCTGCAAGTGTATTGAGCAATTAATTTGCCAAGTACATTTGCCGAATTACAGTTTGTTGGCAAGCGCTTGCCTTGTCTTAACTACCGTTTCGTTTTAGCCGCATTATATTAGCCGTGGCTTGTTGCTGCAAGCTTAGCAAATTGCTTTTCGACAAGGATCCAAGTGGCAAACCCATTGCTTAAAAGATGCTCCACAAATATTGGACCTGAGCTTTAACAAAAACAGAGCGCGATAAGAATGCAGCATGGATGCATGGAAACATGGGAAAACCAGTAAAAAAAATAAACTAGAATAGTGCGAAAAAAAATAATCAACGTTCTCATTAACAGCTAATCAAGAAAGTTCTCAAGCTTATTAAAAACACTTGAGCTTAATTATTGTAAGCCGTTCAAATTGCTGAGCTCCGTGAAATACTTGGCTTGTTGAGAGTATATAAAGGAGGCAACAAAAAAGAAATAAGTTTAATCCGTTTTCAATAAGTTCAATAATGTTAAGCAACTCAGCAAAGAACTTTGTAAAACTCTGCTCCGCACTTGGCCTGAATTGAAACAAACTAACTGATTAAACTACCAATTCAATATTAACCAATCTGATATAAGCTGATAGAAGAAAAAAACATAAATATAATCAAGTGTTTTCGGATGCGTAATCTATTAAAGCTTTCATTTACATATTTGAGCGTTAATAAACATCAGAAACAATTGCCAACACACAGGATTTGTTTCAGCCATAAAATTTGTCAAAATTGCAAGCGATGCCGTTTTGGCCATGTTTTAAGCCCTAAAATAAAACAATATTAATTGTGGCTCGTTGAAAATTCATGCTGTGAATCCACGTTACGAATGCAGCCAAACTTGCCAACATAGTTGCAATTCTAAAAAGAAACTGTGACAGAAACTATGATTCCGCCATTTGCAGGCAAAATGTAAAATTTAAAAAAAAAACAAAAAAAATAAAAAAAATACCATATGTGGCACAGAGCGTGACAAAAATGTTCAACTCACTAACGAACTGGTTAATTTTCATGAAGAACAAAATAACTGAGCAGTGACAAGAAAATTAGGAACTTGAATTTCAATTAGACCACAGCAAGCAATTTGCCGCACAAGTTTTTGAAGTTCTGAAGCAAGCTTTGCCGAGAGGAAGTATCAATACCATGCAACTTTTGTAAATATGTATGTATGTGTGTGTGTGTGTGTGGCACCAGAGGAAGGGCGGTTTGCTGATTCAAACTTTGTCTCTTGGCCAACAACAAGCGAAGGATTCGCTTTACAGCAATGCGCATAAAATCTCTAAAGATATTTTGCCGTTGGGGACGATAGAAAGTTATTACAGGCATCTAACACAAAATACACGCACACGAAACAAACACACACACACACTTACAGACACTTACACACACTTGCACACACTTACACACACTTACACACACGTACACACAGACACTAAATAACAGTTAATAATGCGTTTGAATTTGTCTAATATTCTTAAATGACATATTCAATGCCTCCTGGGAAGGAGTGTATGCTTTTGTGTGTGCGTTGTGTGTGCGTTGTGTGTGTGTGTGTAGCTATCAGATAAAAGAGAACTAACTGCACTTTAAGCCATTTCATTATGCAACAATTTGCGTGGCATTCTTTGAGTGTGCTCTTCCATTTTTTCGTCCCTTTTTTTTTGACATGTTCTACTTTTTTGGCATGCACCAAAATGTTGTGTGTTTTGTGGCGCGCATTCACATTTTCCAGCACTTTAGATAACGTTCGCTTTTTTTTAACACATTTCTACCCCAAAAACATTCCACTCACTTAGTTTCATTTTGGTATGCAACAACAGCAACAGCAACACCAAAAACAACAACATCAACATGAGCAAATGATGGAAGCACCTAAAAAAAACGAAAAAAAAAAAAAAAAAAAAAACAAATACTTAAAATACAAAATTGTTGCAGTTGTCGCATGCCCCAGTCTCCCAACAGTTCGCCTTACTTGCACTTTACAACTATTTTAATTTTTTTTTTTTTTGTTTTGGTTTTTCCTTTTCTTTTACCGAAATCATCAAAGGACATCAAACGACAGAAGGGATTTTCTTAAACTTGAGCAATGAATTTATAATCAGCAGCATCCTGGTTGCATCCTGGTTGCCTCCTGTCCGCCCCTCGAGCCGAAGACCATTGCAATTATTTATGCATTTCAATGAGGATTTCGATTCGGAATTCGTTTTCTAAATGTGTTTCGCAGAGTTCGAAGACATCCCAAAAAGTAATAAGCAATCGTAACTCTAAAACTAAATAGAATTTAATATATATCTATCAAATCTCAGTTTATAATGACAAAAAACAATTTAAACAAATAAAATAACTATCATTTAGTGCATCCAAAAGTTGATCAACATTCTGCTAATTTGTGCATTTAGTTTTAAGTTTAGTTTCTAGACAAATACAGGGCATTTGCTAGTCGAGCTGTTTGTGATCTGGTTTTTATGTTCCAGCCATTTGATGTCTTTTATATGAATTTTGAGAGTTTTGTTTTTTAGTCGGTTGCCTCGTTGCTCGCCGAGTGCTCAAGTTGTCGCCTAACTTATGTCATCTCATTTATCTTCGTAACTTCTTTAATGTTCGGGGGTCTGGTTGGTCCTGGGCAGGTCGCGGGACGAGACGAGATCGAGCTGAAGCTGAAGACGAAACTGCTGGAGGCAGTTATTGCTTTTCTTTCTTTTTATATATATATATATATATATATATATATATATATTTTTGCCAGCAACACCAACGAAATGCATCATTGAGCAACAGAAATGCTTTTTCTTGCCGAAAAATGAACAATTTGAAGAGAACTTTAGAAACTTGACTTTCAGCTGAAAAATCATTGCTAAAGATGGTTAAATTTATACTTTGATAAGTGAATATGAATATATCGAATCATAGACACACAATTTTGTTGAATTATTTGGTTAATTCGATTTTAGATTTTTCAGTTGGCTGCCCCATGAGCAGCTCATTGACCCGAGCACAGAAGACATCGTCGAGATTGTGCCGCGGATCCTGTAGCCAGAAGAACAATCGATTCTTGGATCCACGAAACTTTAGCACATAGACGCGACCCGTCATACACGGCTCGACTCGACAAAACTTCATTTGGCCCGGCACGGCAACAATATCCACTTCAATTCGGGCCACATCCCGATCCTTCCAACAGAAGTGCACCGCTTGACTCTGGTCGTAATGCAAAAAGATAATGCCGCGTCTGTCATCGGCCTCAATCACTTCGGTGCCTTGAATCATTCGTCCCGCCTTGAACTCAATAAGATGTGCAACGGAATCGTTGCCAGTGGCATCAACCCTCATATTGCCAGGATTAGAAACATCTTCGTTGAGTGTTTTTTGTGTCGCTTTTGATTTGTTTATCCACTGTGTTTGTGTGCTTTGGTCTTGCACCGTTTTGCGATTGGTTGCGATCGCATTAATATCCGATTCTTTACTCTCCATTTGCCTTCTTTTTTTTATATATACGTTTCGTGTGTTTGTATAAATAAATCTTAATAATTGTTGAAATCTCAATTTTGATTGTTCGTTTGTTATTCTTTTTTGAAGTCCCCACTGAAGTATTGTGACATATTCGAAGGGAATAAAATGCGCTTGCTGCGAGTATTGTTCAAATAGCAATTAGAAAATGCGTGTGTGTTTTTGTGTGTGTGTGTGTGTGTGTGTGAGAGTTTATAGCATACTTGTGGGCCACCTTCGACTGCAATTGACCTTTAATTGCACACTTAAAAACACATAAAAACGTGGCCAGCACATGTCCAGGACATGGTCAGCATATGTACTTACAATATAAAAAGAAAACCCACTTGCAACGTGTGTGTGTATGTGTGTGTGTGTGTGTGTATGTGCGGGCAACGTGTTGCGGCAGGAGAGGGCGTGTCTCAGCTCGTAAGTGCGGCCAGCTTAGTCGTGCACAATTAAATTAAACTGATGACTTATATAGCTTAACGTGCAGCGCTTCGAATGGCTGCCACACAAATCTGCGGCACACGGCAAGAGTGAGCCAGAGAGAGAGACTTATAGTGTGCGTTAGAGAGAGAGAAAGGGAGTGTTAGAAACGCTTAGAATATTCACATATGGCCAACAATTTATCAATTGTGTTTGTCCAATGAGCGGCGAGTTAAATTTACTTCAATCGATTTGCTCTCGATTTTCAAGAGTAAAATTAACATTAAATCGATGTAAAATCGAAAGGGATATTTATGGAAGCTTACTCAAACAATTGAAAATAAGTTAATAAGCCAGAAAAAAAAACTGGAGAATTTAATATTAAGTCGTAGCAGGAAATAAATTGGAGAGAAATTTATAAATATCAATACACAATTGATTGTCATTTTATGTAAGTTTTGCTTGTAAATAATTGAAATGCATTTCACATTTTATTGAATATATATATATCTATATTTATTTCATAAAAATTAGATGTCAATTATGTTAATTGATTTTTGAAATATTCCACCACGCATAAATTATGAATAACAATTTATGTATATATTTTACATTCGAATTTAAAAATATATAAATAAATAAATAAATAAATAAATATTCAAGCGATAGGACTTCAGCAGCTGCTGCTGCTGTGTGTGTGTGTGTGTATTGCATAATTAAGCTATATATTATTTACAATAAGCCATATTGCATTTGTGCCCCACAATGCAGTGTGTGTGTGTGTTGGTTCTGGGTGTGGAGTGTAGTGCTATCTGATGCTACAAGGTGTTAGCTGTGCGCCTGTTTTAATGACTGTGCCGCAAGTTGCTGGCCACATTGATCCCAGCACAGAAGCACTACACAACTGAGACTGAGACTGAGACTGAGGCCAAGACTGACGCTGCCTGAGCATTGTGGCAAGATGCTATGTGATACGAAACGGAGGCAAGTCATGAAATGTTCGAAAGCAATTACATTTTAAGTATTTAATTAGGGAATTACGTGAGCAAATACACACACCACAGCCAAAGGGAGAGAGAGGGAGAGAGAGGGAGAGAGAGAAAGAGAAAGAAAACAAAAGAGTGTGTGTGGTTAAAGAAAAAGAGAGAAGCTTAAGTAAAAGTAAAACAAAATAAAAAAAAAAACATTAGCAAAGTTGTTGAAATCGCCTTAAAACGGGAACAGTTAAAGGGAGGGTGCAAGAGTGAGAGAGAGAGGGAGAGGGAATGATGAGATTCACCTGCTTGGATGGCGATAAAGATGAAGCCAATTTCTGTTGCAACATCAAAAATTGCAGACGAACAACGACAACGACAACGACAAACACAATTTACTGTTTACGCTTTACGCGCTTTCAGTTCACCATCCAACAGCATCCAACCCACATCCAACCCACATCCAACCCATATCCAATCCACATTCAACCATCTCCCCCACCGCTACCCTCGTCCAACACAAAGTCAACGCTCTGTTCTAAGCACATGAACAAATAGTAAATAAAATCAAGAACTATAAAAAGTCAACGGTGCTCGGCGAGCGAAAGAGGAACATGAAGGAATAGTAATAGAAATAGAGCATTGTGGAGAGATGGAGAGAGCAGTACACACAAAGTGTGAGGGAGAACGAGAAAGAGAGCGAAAAGGTGACGGAGAGGGAGAGGGGAGAGAGGAAGAGAATGAAATTGCTAAATTGCTAGCGTTATGTTGACAAATGCCTTAACGCACACACAAAAGCAACTACCCTAATACTACCTATCCCCCGTAACCCCATAACCCCTAGCCAGTTATTATGCCATGTACACCGCTCCCTTCCTCTCCTTTTGCCGCAAACGCCTCCCTCCTTCACATTTCGACGTTGACGCAGTTTTCGTTGAATTCTTTTCCACCTCGTCCTTTGTCCCTTGTCCTATTCTTTATATTATCCTTGTTGTTCTTGTTGTAGTCCCATTTCCCATTTTATGCTTTTATTTCGTTGAGTATCAATAAATTTCCGTTGGCTAAAACAAACAGTCGGCAGGTAAACATTGCTTATATATATATATATATATACATATTTTTTTGGGTGCATATTTTTTTTTTATTTTATAGCCATTAGTTGCAAAATTTATGTAAGACTCTTTTATTTCCAATTATCTCCAACTGCATTTAGTCTACAGCTCTACACAAAAAATACATATTTATTTGTATAGTTCGCCCTTACTTTACACATATATTTTGGTGCATATATGTATATTTTATAATGTAACATTTATTTCGATTTTTCGAAAATGGAAGTTGTTAAGGACTTTAGCAGTATAGCACATACATATATCTTCTCAATCTGACAATTGATACATTGCTTGTTACTATTTTAGTGATATATATTTACTGAGCTCTCATTGAGTAACGTGTTACGTAAGAATTAATGCTGTTCTCGTTAATTGTTGGCGAAAAATAAGTTTTATTTAGAGTAAAATGCACAAAATACACTGATCAACATTTAAATATAATTGTTTTAATTAATTTTGCTGTTCAATTGGATTGCAAATTAAGTAAAGAAAGGCAAGCGATTAAATATTTAATTTTTGCGAGTAATTTTCTCTCCTTTTTATTGTGTGGGGGAGTATGTGGCATGAATGAAATAATTGTGGCATGCTTTTGATGCCATAATGGCATACTCGATATAACCGTAACGTCGCTTATTAAAATTTCCATTAAATCGAGGAGTTGAAAAAACTAAGAGTGACATAAAAATTCTTAATATGCAGCAAAAATTAAGCTGAGTCTTTCATAATTAAGCTGCATATAAATATAATGCATATCAACAACGGAATTAAAATTGTATGCCACTTATTTGCATCACCAATATAATGGGAAAAAAAAAAGAATAAAAAATAAAACTCAATACAACTTTTGTATGTTATGTAATTTTTATTCATTTACTGCTAATATTGATATATATATATATATATATATATAATTTATCGTTTAATTGATTTATATTGCAATTGAATTTCTGGCAAAATATTCATATTGAATTATTCAATTAAAGATGCACTCCCACAAAATGCAAGATCCAAATGCAATTGGTAATTGCTGGCCAGAAGATTATTAAATGCAATTGCAGTTGCAATCAACCAAGTATTGTTAATATATAATAATACTTTAATGCAATTAAAAGCGTATTTTAGTAATAATTTTATTCGAATTGTAATTGGGAAATATGTATACAACATGTGTGCGATATTTGTGTGCATTTTCGAGAAGGGTTTTAAGTTGAATGGACCTTTGTGATAAGTAGTTCCCCTTGAATGTACTTAGACTTAATTAATTCCATGTTATATGGAGTAATGTACAGAAAATTTTATATATATATATATATATATACAAACTTTTGATATATGTTGAATTTTCAGAAGAGCTTTGCATATTTAACTAACTAAATGCATATTTAATATATTAACTACAGCTCAAACTGTTGTGTTTCATGGTGCTTATTTTTCGAGGCGTTCCCTTTCACTTCTGACCCGGCAACTCCTTTGCCACCAATCCGTGGCAATGTCAAGTGCTTAAAGACTTTGTCACGCGATTTTGTTGAACACACCATTTGCTGGCTAACTATGCTTCCCAATCCCACTCCCTCTTCCGCTCACTCCTCTCTCTCTCTCTCTCTCTCTCTCTCTCTCTCTCTCACACACTCTCTGTCTTACTTGGTTTGTGCAGCTTTTTCTTCTCCATTTTTATACTTAGGTGGGCTTGACATTACTCATACGCAGCGTTGTCCGTGTGCATCATTAATTCATAGGCATGAAGTTGATTGCGTTCAGTTTTGTTTTTTTTTTTTTTTTTTTTGTTTTGCGTACAAGCGACAAACAGTGTCTGGAGCCAGACAGAGGCCAATTAAATTGGCTCAAGGAGTCAACTACATATTAACACATACTTAACATGCTACACTTACCAACACACACACACACACACACTCACACACACATAGAAAGCGGGGTAGGCACGTAACCGGTAAGTTTATGAATTTCAAAAATTCGCCCCATTGCCCAAACAAATTTTCCAGCACACGCAATTGCCTACGCATACACACACACCCACACGCACAAACACACACATACCGTTTGCTTTTCAATTTCCAGGACTCACAAGGGCAGTCCTTTATTTTGCATACTTGTTTTTTACTCGCTTTGCTGTGCAATTTTTCCTTTTCTTTTTTCCTTTTTGTGTGCGTGGCAGTTGTTTAGAGAGGCGTCTGTCAAAGCAACGCACACAATGAAACGAAGAGCACACAAAAAACAGCAAGAACAAAAAAATAGAAGTAGAAATAGAAATGGAAATAGAAATAGAAATGATGGTAATACCACAGGCCACATAGAGGTGAAACAGCTGCTCAATGATGGCAATTTCGTATACCCTTTACAAAATGCGACAACAGAATAAAGCCAATTTAACTTAGAGCTCATTATGCCAAAGTGCAAATAGATTTAGTTTCACATGAATACAAAATATATATATATATATTTGCGCATAAAAAAGTGAAGTCAACAATTAATAAAACTCAGAGCTTGTTGTGCAAATTGTGCATTTATCAATGAGCTTTGGGCATGTTTTTATGCCACAAATCTTGATATTTTCACGGCAAAACAAATCAAATTTGATCAGAGGGAAATGGCAAAATAAAGGCCTGTGGCATGTACACACACAAATGTAACAATAACAATTTGCAACGGCGTGGCAAGTGCAGCGTGACATTGTGACAAACATGGTAATCGAATGTTGCAACTCTATCTGTGATTCTGTTTGTCTGTGTCTAATGTGTGTGTGTGTGTGTGTGTGTGTGTGCTTGTGTGTTTGTGTGTATGATTGATCGCTTGCGGCATTTTAAGCTGGTTATGGCTTGGTCATTGTGCGTTTTAACAACAACTTGTTTAATTAACCCTCCTTTATTGCAACACACTATTGGTTTTTTTTTTTTTGCTATTGCTGTTGTTTTTGGTAACCGACTCTGGTCTAGAATATAATTTTAGAAACAAAAACTAAGGCAGCAAATAATTCACACCGGTGCTCAAATAACGCTGACAATTTAATTAAGAGTTGGAGCTGAATGAGAGAGAGAAATTGACATTTGGCAGCTAACAAAAGCCTTAAAACTTTACAGCCTGCATTTAGACGAGAAGACCGAAAAGTTGAAATATTTCTGCTTGATATAAATAAGACAAATTTGGCCAGAAGCTCAATTTATCTAGGATTATCTAAATAAATTCTTTTCACAATGATATTATTTAAATTGATTTAGAAAAAAGTATGAAAATTCACTTGTTTTTTCCCTGTAACTCAAAACATTTTATAAATTGTATTTTGTTGGCTTTTCTTAAAGAGAATATAAATGAAATATAAACATATCATAATTCGCAGTGCATCGAAAAGTCAAATCTGTCAAAATGTATGAGAGTTTCATCATTTCAAGTATATAAATTTTCGCTTCGATTGAAGGACAGGAAACTGCTATCGAATTTAAAGGTCTCTTCCAGTCCAATGCTTAGGTAAAGTGTATCCCAACTTCAGCTAACAACGCAGTGCCACTATTGATGGGTTGGGTGTACACACAACCTCTCACACACACACACACACACACACACACACACACATACAGAAACAATCATGATTCGTGGCAGGTTTTTGTTAATTTACGTATATATTGGATAACCTTTTTTGCATCTATCGTCGATCTATGCTGCTATCCGAGTCTGCTGATGTTTTGCCATTGTTGTCCATGTTGTTGCTTGTTGTTTGTTGTTGTTGTTGTTGATGTTGATGTTGCTGCTCCACGTTGCTCGTTCCTCACACACACACACACACACCATCACACACTATGTTACCCCATGTGAGAGACGCAGTTGGAGTGCGTGTTAGATAAACTGACAGGGCGTCGGGGTTTGCGTGTTTTGCTTGCTTTTCGGGGTGCGGGTTGCGAGCGGTTAACGGTGGTTAGGTGTGTGCCATCGGAAGGAAGCGACAGGATGTGCCGCAAGGGCAAGCGGATGTGTAGCCAAAAAGGCCGACGGCATTCAGCCCAAACTCAACTTTTGCCATCCCCTTTCAAACCCGTTCACCGTTCACCCTTCTAATGCACTTGTTGTTTTTGTAATTTTTGGGCAAGCCTTTGACGTAGACAACAAAACAACAAACACAACAACAACAACAACAACGGTATACAATGGCAACTCAAAGTCATTGGCGGCATTTTTGTGGTTTTCGTTGTTGTTGTTGTGTGTGTGTGTTTGTGTGTGCGAGTGTATTTTTGGCGCTTTGATTTCATTTCTGGTTTTTTTCTCAGCTCTTTTTTTTTTTTTGCTTTTTCGCCTCTTGCCCTCTAACCAACACTAATATGTGGCAATGTGCTCGGTTCTCAGCGAACCCAGAAAAGCTGGCATCAGCAAATTTTTGCATGGGAATTTTGAATTGGCTTACGTAAAACATATGGTTTGTAGAACAGCTTTAATATGATAACAACAAGTTGAACTTGGCATATATAAAAGGTTGCATAGATATTTTAAATGCTCATAAATAAAACTCGATATTAATATCAATTCAAGCCTTTGATATGAACGACTTTCTGCAAAAAAAAAAATTGATAGGGCAAAACCTTTTCTGAGGACATCTTTGGGTCTCTTTAATTTGAGATTGGCCAAAGGAGATTGGCCATGTGGATTTGAGTCATAATGTAAATGCCTTAATTTACAAACAATTAAATAAATTCTATAAATCGAAAGTAAGAATATTTAAGTTAAATTTTTACAATATTGAGAGTTAAAAAATTTTTTTTTAATTTTCTAAGTTGATTTGAGCTTGGCTCAAGGATTTTATATTAACAAAATAATGTAGGTTTGAGTCATAATGTAAATGCCTTAATTTACAACAATTAAATTACTGCTAAAACTCGAAAATAAACTTTTTACAATATTATTATCTGACTTAGTTGCATTTACAAATTAAAATTATTTTAAATACACTCTTAAAAGATAAGAGAAAAAAAAACTGTAAGCAGTTGTAATTTAAGCTTATTATGAAGTTAAAACAATAACTGAATTATTCCCTTATTTGGCAGTATAAGCAGAACTTCTTCTGCTTGTTGAGCTCTAAATCTCAAATCTAAACCGCTAACTTCTGTTTTTTTTATTTTATTTTTTTTTTTGCTTTTCTGTGGTGCGGTAGTTCAAGTTTTAAGTGTGCCAAAACCACAAAGCAAAAAGCGCAACGGCAGCAACAAAGACAGCAATTGCAAAGTGTGCTGCTGATGACGTCAACAACTTTAATGTGTGTTTGTTTTGTGCGAGCGACAACAGCAACATCAACAGCAACAACAACAGCAACAACAGCAACAACAGCAACAACAACAACAACAACAACAGCAGCCACAGTGGCATTCACAACATTGAATGACAGTGCGCATTTAATAAACATCATTTAATTACAGCCACAAAATGTGAGCAGCGGTTTCTTTGTTTTCCAAAGGCATTCGCCTTAACAATTATAAGAAAAAAACGACGGAAGAAACCAAAATAAAGGGAAAACAGAAAATAGCCTTAGTAATTTGTGTAACTTTTTTAATTATTTACTTTTCTCTCGGCTTCTTTCAAAAGGCAACGAGGAACTCCGCAACTCTGATGCCCAACACCTGCTTGAGTGGTTGTGTGGATGGGTGGATGGGTGGTGGCAGCCACCAGGTGGTGCGTTGCATGCAGACTCGTTTGCCCAAGTTTTCTGGCCAGTTGTACGTGGCGTCCAGCAGCGCCAGAGCCGTTTACAAGAAGTGATAGATGTGATAAGGCCAGAGGTGGGTGCAGCAAATGGCAGTTGAGTGAATAAATAGTTGAAGACAGCGCTGAATGGGACTGCAATGAATGTGAATGCTGTGCAAACACTGATAAAAAGTCACAGCAGATAACGGGGCAATGGTAAATAGTCCTCATTCAGATGGAACCTAGCTGAACAACTTAATGGAAAAACCCACTTTGAGAGGCTTAAAGTTTAAATAATAGAAAAATAAAATAGAAAACAATTTAAATCAAGGTTTACAATTTGTATTACATAAGTTCAGTTTACTCACTTAAACATTTAGTTGTATTTTATAGCTTAAAAGTAGTCTATGTTGGGATATTCTTCTGCCACCAGCCACTCTAATAATTTAGCTTCGATTTAAGCGGCAATTGGTGCCAAGGAAATTAAGCTTAAGCCATTTGCACACACATGACTTGAACACAAGTCTAAAAGTTGAAAATAAATATTTGAAGAGCTGCACTTAAAAACCTGCGCAACATTGAGTGCTACCATTGACTGTTGTTGACTGTCTTTTAATTGTTATGGTCGCTTGCAGCTGCTAATTGATTGCGTAACCGCCAGCTTGGCTTGAAACTGATAGACCACAAAATACGGCAACCGCAACGCAAGAAGTGGCAATCCTATTGATCTAGCTACACACACAGACAAAACACACACTAAGAAAGAGGGCAGTGGTGGGGGGGGCTATGGCTATAAATTGTGAGAGTGGCGCCAATGTCATCGTATAAATCACGTATGGAATAGAAATTAAGGTTATATAATAATAATGAGCTTTTACCGTTGCGCTCGCCATTAGCTAACATTGAGAAAGTGTCAAAGCAAGGTGAGGTGTTGACCAAAGAGGGGGGAACGAGCGGCTACTTAAAAAAGCTGGACACCCACATGCAAAAAAAAAAAAGGAGAAGAACAAGAAGAAGAAAAATGCGCGCGTGTCTAATGTGAAAAGAAATTAAATGGAAAACCAACAAAGCAGTAAATCTTCAAGCACAACAAACAACACTCGAAAGCAATTTAGTTTGGCCACGCGAGGGATGCTTGGGGCGGAAGGCAGGTTGAGTGTTTAGGGTGGAGGTTGGTGGGTGGTGGGTGGTGGGTGTTGTGTGGTGGTTAGTTAGGCGACCCACTGTTGCAAGGACAACACGCGCCGCTGGCTGCTGGCTTCGTTGTAGTTTCGGATTTCAATCACAGCACACCAAATTGCTCGGCGAGATTGCATGGCATAAAACTTGGAAGCAGCCACAGCAGCCACAGCAGCCGCAACAGTTGCACTTGCACTAGATGTGGCAGCAATAACATTTGCAGTAACAGCTGCAACTTGCAGTTGTAGTTGCAACAGCAGACATGTGTAAAGGAATTTGAAGGAACAGTAATAGGCCAACAATAAGAGCCAAAGTACCACGACCAGTATCAGGGGCAATACAAAAAAAAAACCAAACACAGATTTCTTAACTCAGTTAGCTACTGGTAATAATAAAGTAGAACGAATATATAATATATATATATATATATCTGTTGCTGTAATAGGATAAATTCAACATTGATTAAGCATTATAATTGGATACAAAAAGCGCACCTGTGGTAAAAGTAGGATTTCTTATGTATTATGTGCTATTTACAGGAAGAATAATAGTTGCAGAAGTAAAGAAAGTTCAATTGGGAATATCAATAATGATTTCAAGTATGGCTCAGCTGTGCAGTAACAGTTATGACAAGACTCTAGGAAAAACGCTAAAATAACTTAAAATCATAATGAAATCATTCTTTTTTGAAAATAATTTTTTGAATATGTTGAAATTAACGCAAAGGAACCTTGAATTGAGCAGACTTACACAAGCACAAAAAATACATGAACCAACTACAAAGTGCTTATTTCAAGAATTATTAAGTGAAAAATTCATAATTTTCTCGCTGTGTTTAACATAAGCATTGCACTAATATGAATAGCATCCTTTTTGCGAGTAATTAAAACGGAATAATAATATTAATTTGCAGTAGCAGCAGCAGTGGTAGCAATAGCAGTAGCAGTAGCAGTAGCAATAGGAGTAGCAGTAGCAGTAGCAATAGCAGTAGCAGTAGCAGTAGAAGTAGCAGTAGCAGTAGCAGTAGCAGTAGCAGTAGCAGTAGCAGTAGCAGTAGCAATAGCAGTAGCAGTAGCAGTAGCAGTAGCAGTAGCAGTAGCAGTAGCAGTAGCAGTAGCAATATCAGTAGCAGTAGCAATAGCAGTAGCAGTAGCAGTAGCAATAGCAGTAGCAGTAGCAATAGCCGCAGCACTAACAGTTGCCGCAAGATAAATAATCAATTAAAGTGTTGCGCCCGGTTGACGCAACGTATACGTAATACGTAATGCGAGCGCGTAAATCAACACACAGAGACAAACTGCACACACACACACACACACACAGACACTGGCAACATTGTGGCAACGCGGTGCATTCACATCCAATTGCACAGCATGAATGCGATACTCAGCTAACGCATGTCGAAACTCCCTTTCCCCCTTGCCCACTGCCAGCTTATTCATCTAAACATGTTGCTGCTGCTGCTGCTGCTTCTATGGCTATTGCTGCTAGCCTTGCATACTTGGAGGCGCCACTGCTGACTGCAGACGTGCCACAAAAGTACCAAAATGGCTGACATTGTTCATGCCAAAGGCCACATTTCCAAAAGCGTAATAAAAAGCATGATTATAACAAGCTGTGCTCAGCAACAGCAACAGCAACAGCGAAAATGCACTGTGGAAAAAAAGCAAGCAAAAAGCCTTTACAAATTTTATTTTTACATAAGATATGTAAAGCTGACTTATAAACGCATTTTGCACATTTGAGGAGAAGAACATAAAAGTGTGCAAAAACCAAAAAAAACTTTTTAATACCGCTTGAAAATTATATCTAGAATGATATTTTTTATAAAAATAAATATATGTATAATTTGGGCTGAATCTATAAATGCCAATATAATACAGTAATTATTTTTATTAAATTAGTATTTATTATTTGTGCAGCTAGTCCACTGTACACAACACCACAGTTCACCCCCAAGTGCAAATGGAAAGATTTGTGCATCAAATATTGTCTTGCAGATGCACACGCGAAAAAGAAAAGTGCATTCAGTAACTGCTTTCGCTGACGATCTTGACAACCCAAGCCTGAATACATATGTATATATGTATGTATGTATATATATATATATATATATATATATATAGATATGTTTGCGTTCACAGACAGTGGCAAACGTTAAGCCTTTCAGTCAACCAGTCAGCCATTTATTCATGGCTTGGCTGGCATCAGCCATTCTGCAACTAACTCGCTTCCATTCACTTGGCCATCCATTCGCTTGCTTATTCATTCATAGAAATGGGCGCCGCTTTGTTGCTCGCTCATTTTGGTTTCACTTGACTAATGTTTAAGCTAAACCTTGAGCACAGATTTTTACACACACACACACACACATACATACATACATATATATAGAACATATATCTCTATACACTCAGTGACATTTTGTCACATGAGTTAGGAGGCATCATCATGCTGTCAGCAGATCAAGCAATGTTGACAGCTATTCAAATATCAAATCCGGTGAAAACTCAACATTTAAATAAATAATATAAGCATATAGGAAATATGATTTATATATATATATGCTGAGAGTATATATGCAACTAATCTGACATTAAATAAAAATTCTATGAAATATTATCGATGGTTGTAGCAACAATTACCATTGTGAACATATTTATTTATCCTTGGATTTTAAATATATATGTATGTCAATTTATAACGACAATTTATATTTATATCAATATATATTGATAATTGCAAATCAACTGGCCAAACTGTGCCAAAAAGAAATTCGTTCACTCATTATTTCAGAGCTAAAAACACTACACTTTGGAAGATAAATTAAAATAATATTGGTAAAAAAAAAAACGTTCACTCACAATTTCAAAAAAAAAAACATATTAATTTAAAAGATCTGTGAAGAGAGTATTTTTGCGTCGGATAAGTGGGGCTTTTGTGTCTTGCATTATTTATTTTTTTTTTGCTGTGCACAGTTTTTACAGAGCTGTGCAGAATATGTCAAGTACTTAATGCGTCCCAGCCCAAAAAATAATGGTGTCTGTCTCTGCGTTTAGCTCTATCTCTATCTCTATCTCTGTCTCTAGCTCTGTCTCTATCTCTTTCTATTACTGTGTCTGTGAATGTCAGAGTGTGTGTGTGTGTGTGTGTGTGACTGATTTTAGTGCGCCTTTTTGTTATATAATACAAAATCCTTAATAACATTTTCTTTACAATTGTGCACACAACGAGTAAGCAAAAAAGAGAGTAATCGTCGAGGGGAGCGCCTAAAGCGTACAAGAGTGTGCCAGATTGTGGTGGTGAGGAGGAGAGGTGCGGGTTGCCGGTGCGGGCAGTTAGTAAAGAGGATAAGATTTGCGCCAGGCACACAGAGATGCACAAATCTTTCTAGGAGGCTGGCTGCCTCTTGAGTCGCCATCGTCACTCGCACGTAAACATTTCACGCTTTGCCAAGCAATAAGCTCTCTTTTTTTAGTTCCTTTATGTTTTTTGCACATCTGTCGCTCTCTCTCTCTCTCTCTCTCTCTCTCTCTCTCTCTCTCTCTCTCTCTTCCTTTCTGCTTAACAAGTCAATGTATGTCGATCTCTATCCGAAATTTCAGTGTTTGTTCTGTCAGCTTAGTGTATTTGTTTTTGGGCAGCAGCAGCAGCAGCAGCAGCTGCAGAACAGCACTTTTGGCCTCCTGACTTCATATCATTCAGTTGACCCAGGTGCTCCAGCTGCTGGACCCCAGTAACCTTTTGCATAACAGACCAGACCAGACCCAAGCCAGACCAAACCAAACTAGACCGAACCAAGCCATACCAGGCAACGTCAAACTATAAAATAGGGGCGCAAAAAAAAAATATAAAAAAAAAACGGTCAAAAGGATGAAAGCCAAATTCCACAGCAACTGATGCTTAAACGCATTTCTATAACCGGAACAAGGATGTTGCTAACTTGGTTATGGTTATGTTTGCTGTGTGCAGTGTGTACCAAATGCTACAGCTACATTCACGCAACCATGACTATGTGTGTGTGTGTGTGTGAATGTATATGCGTATACTAGTGAATTGTGCCTTAAGTGAACGAACGGTTCTGTGTGAACTGTTTATTACATTGCAGTTGTTTAAACATGCGAAATACATGGTTTAGATACAACTTAAACAAGCGTTGCCAACTATGAGTGTATGAGTCTATTCACTTATTCACCATAAATGTGTGTGTGCATGTGTGTGTGTGTGTGTGCGTGTGCGTGTGTGTACTATGAAAATAGAGTACTTGTTTGTACAGCAAGCTTGTGCTTGGAAATACATTTATTTAGAAAACTATTTAACATCAATTGAAAGCCACTTAAGGGTTTTACGTACGGTGCTTTTGAAAGATGATGTTTAGAAATATGTTTTCTTAATTGAAATGACTTCTAATATTATTATTATTATTATTTTTGTTAATAATTCGAAATGAATACACTCATAAGCGGCAATAGCATTTAATAGAATAGCCAACTAAAGTTCTGATCCAAACTGTCAAGTAGGCCATCAAAGGGAAATAAATCAAGCTAAATGGGCGCTTTATTTAAGCCAAAAACTCCATAAAAACCACAAAATCATCAAAGCCAAGAAATCTTAATTCTTCAAGCTGACAAAACACACACTGGTTTGGACCAACAACAATAACAACAACAACAACAACAGCACTTGTGGCATGTGAAGCATTTAGAAAGCTATATTAAATGTCTTGCAACGCTTCAGCATGGCTGACTATGTGCTTCTTGAACCCCCTACCCCCCCCCCCCTTTAATAACCACCCTTCATTGTTCGCCGTCATTAAGCGATAAATTGACCTTCACGCATGCCACGATTGGGGTTAGGATTGTACTTGGGTTTTGAATGGGGATTGTCATGGGGGTTGCGGGTAGCGGGTAGAAGAAAGGGTAAGCTTAACGTTTGTCTGATGTCGTTGATTGCTGGCTTAAATATCAAACACACCCACACACACACACGCGCACATTGACACGCCCACACATGTACACGTAGGCACTTTGAAAGACAGCCGATGACGTCTTGAGCATGCCCACAAAATCTAGAATTGTAGCACAAGCTCAATTTCTGTGTGTTTCTGTGTGTGTTAAGTGTGTGTGTGTGTGTGTGTTAAGTATGAGAAAGGCAATATGCTGCAGTGCTAAGGCTTGCTTTTAACCCAAACAAATCGGTTACCTATCGCAATCAGCAAAAAAAAATATGTATATAATAATTAAATAGTTTATTTATTTATTTATTTAATATTTTTCTAGGCAATAATATTTCATTTATACTTTGCTCTCAGAAATATGGGCTTTCTTTAAAGCACATTTAACGTAAAGATAAGATTTTTATTTCAGCACACTTTTTTTGTTTTTTGTTCTAAGCCAACTTAGAGAGATAAAATCTTATTTTTATTTTTTTCTTGGTTTTTTTTTTTTTTTTTTGCTGTGCGCCTGCTCAGCATTCGCCTCTGTGGGTAATGCTTATTTGATAATCTAACTGTTATTGACCTCATTTTTCTATTTGCCACACACACACACAAACACAGACACAAATTTGTTTACTTGCATGTTGAGTAGCGCGCCCAGCACACCCCCCAAAAAAAAACAAAAAAAAAAAAAAAAAAATAATAAAAAAAACGGAAAAAAAACGTAACATTCTGAAGACTTTCCGGCTGTGAAAGCCAACAACGAAACGAATCAGTATTCAAGCCAAATTGCAATGCACATGTTCATGTGTGTGTGTGTGTGTGAGTGTGTGTGTTGGTGTGTGTTGTTGTGAGACTATTCCTTCTGTCGTCTAACTGGGCTTTAAAATCCTGAAGCAAATCGCCTACTTACTTTGCATTCCTTTCAATCTGGCTCAAAAATTAGCTACATTTCTTAAATTAACTAAATAATTTTACATACTTTTCCAATCTTAAATTGTTTTTAACTTTCAAGAGAAGTTTCAACTATGGATATTCTCCTGTTCATGTGTGCCTACAACTTATTCTGGCACTAATAAGTCTCCAGCTTAAAGGATTTGTACAAAAAAGAGAAAAGACTTTGATGAAAACTACTTTCGAGTTGCAGGCTTTCCCAAAATAGAAAATGACATGCCTGTCCCCACAATTTGGTTAGAGTTTTGCATTGTGCACACGTTTGTTAATTGACTTTCCAAATACGAATGTGGTTTATTACTACAAATTGTTGGAAAAATGAAAATAGAATTCTGGGATGATCAGGAGCAGTACGCTCACAATTCACAAATTTCCAATGTGTGTCTGTGTCATCTTCTGCCCAATAAGGCTCTCGTTTGCGACAGTTACAACAGTAATCGGAGCCCATTGGTTGCACTTGTCCAGGAGTTTGTCTCATGTGTGTGTCAGTGTGCACACACACACACACTCGGTCTGATGTGGGTGTTGATGTAACACAAGTAACACACAGTGCTAAGCGTGCGTGTTCAATGGCAAACACAACGGAGTCAGGGTAAGGAAATTCTGTGAGTCACTGGATAAAATTGCATGTGGCACAAGTGCAACAGTCTGGCTACCAAAAAAAATAAAAAAATACTTCCTTGCCCCTTCCCCTTGCCCGCTTGTATGTCAATAATTCTGGGCATTTTTTTTTTTTTTTTTTTTTTTTGTTAACACAGCCCTCTGCTCTGCTCAGCAAATGACTAATTTCCCTTTTTTCCCATGGCTTTGACTAGTTACTTTTTGCACTCTTGTTCCGAATTTCATTTTGCTACACTTTCATCAGCTACGGTTCTTCTGCACCTGGCCTCCTCCCCCCCCCTCTCTCTCTCTCTCTGTCTCTGTCTCTTTTTTGCCCACCCCGTCCACCTTTACATTTGCTGCATTGTTGGAAGTGTGGGCTCTTGAGGCAGCCATTGTTTAACATGCGGCACTTAAATTCCACACTGATTGCTGGGGCTGTCGCCCGCTTAAATGAAAATGTGTTGCATACTTTTTACGTGGCACTGTTTAACCCAGATGGCAGGCACCCTTACACACACACACACACACACACACACACACACACACACACCAATACATAGCCAGCCACATACATTTGCATCTCTTTGACTTATTAATCTAGGCGCAAGCTTATTCATTTCCATTTTCATTTTGAATTGTATTCGATTTTCTCAGCATTCAAATCAAGGCTGTTTATCGAGTACGATAAATCTAAACAATCTATGCACAAACTATAGAATTGCAAATTCATGAATAAGTTACTAAAACTCTTCTTTAACTTTCACACAAATTAATGAACACTTTATATGCAGGCTTTGCAATCATTTTTCAATCACAATTGTCTTGATTTATTATTATAATTGTTTATTTAGTATTATTATCGAATTTCTTAAATTGCGTTTTGAAAGATTTCGTTAAGTCGACTTACGGTTTTGAAATCGTCGTCAGTTTTTAGTGTCAATTAAATTAAGTGGCACTTACCTAAAAAGAGAAGAAAAAAAAGTTAGTTAAATATTTGATTATTTCTAGTATATAAATAATAATGGAATTGATTATTCATTTATCACTCCACTCATAAAATCTGATTCTCACTTGACTTTCAAATAAAAAAAAAATATATATATATTAATTTGCATGCAAGTGTAAAAGTAACTTTTACTTGCAGCTGCTCAACTTATAAATTGCATGCAACTTGTGCATATTGCAATTGTTATGTAACAAAGACAGTGTGGCAGGCATAGAGAGTTACAGGAGTGAGAGAGAAACAAAGGGAAAGTTAGAGAGAGAGAGAGAGAGAGAGAAAGAGACAGATTGATGCAGCATACGCTCAGTGGCAATGTAATTGAAAATAAGTCTTCAGCACTGCTGCCATATCCTAATCCTTATCCATTTTCATATGCAAAGTACGCCCCCTTGGCCAACGGCAAGGGGGTGGTTGGTGGTGGTGACAGTGCCCAAAGGCATGCAGAGGCAGACGGAGGCAGTGGGAGAAAAAAAGTCTGTCTCAGTCTTAGCTTCTTTATCATCATCAAGCAAGCTGTGCTGCGGCAGAGTATATTGAACATTCCACATATAACAAACAATGCAAACCGCCAATGGCAAGAAAAACAGCGACCAGAACAATGCAAGCAATAAGTGTTGTAAACTAACTGCAGCAGTTTGCCAACACACACACACCAACACACACACAAACACACACACACATACCAACATCAACATATTGAATAGAATGCATCTGACAAAGTTGCTTTTCAAGGATTCGAAATGCTCCTCAGTTTTTAGTTCTTTGGCTAAAACAAAACTCTGATATTTCCACACCACAGAAACCAGCCAACTGGCCACCAATGCCTATCCCATCCAGCCCTCTCCTTTTCATCCCTCAAACACAATAACTAACACAATTTTTTTATTGACTATTCTCCACCATATATAAAAAAAAAAAATACCTAACCTAAAAAATAAACCACTGAATCCTGCTCAGAAAAAAAAAAAACCCACTTACTTAATTTTATAATATAATATAGAATATTTTATTTTTGTATTTTAGATTAGAATAATTAATTATCAATATTCTTGTTGGCATATTTGATTTTCATTTATTTATTATAATTTTTATTATTTATTATTATTTATTATTATTTTAGTATAAGCAAAAAAAAAAACACCAAACATTTTTGAGTTTTGATATTTTTCTAATGCTGGGAAACTGGTTGGTAAATCCCTTTGAAGAGTTTCTGGTGCAAGTTTTTGTAAGTAAACAGTTTTTCTCTGCGTGTAGATGCTTGTGTGTGGATTTAGGTATAAACCATTTTAAGCTGCATGTAGGGTTGCAATTTTATTCGGACTTTGTGGTTAGTTTGCTTTAGCGTGGAGCGATTTTGGGGGGCTCTTTGGATTTGGAATGGTTCGTTGCAACGGTTCGTTCGTAGAGTGGTTCACAGCGGTTCGGTTTGGCTACGGTTTTGCACAGCTGCTTCCGCTTTGGATTCGCATACAGTTTGTATACAAAATTCATAAGCTTTATGAAAAATCCAAAGCAAATGCAGGAAGCTGTCGCTGCAATGACCCGCAACAACGATAGTGCTGTGAATAGCAGGATGGATGTTGCGGGACTGTAAGTCAGCATGGCAAAAGGTGGGAGAAGGATGGGGAGGGGGAGGGGGAGGGGAGGGGAGGGAGTGAAGGTTGGTGGTGGGTGGTCTTCCATTGTCGAGCTGTTGTCGTTTGGCTTGTGCCTGTGGCGTGCCAGAAAGAACAAAGAGCAAGATAATAACAAAATGGAAGCCCAGTTGACGTTTTATCCAGAATTAAGATTTGCCGCTTTTTTCCGCATCTATATATATACATATATATATATTTATTTTTTTGTGGTTTTATGTTGTATAACATTGCCTTAAAAACAATTTGTGAGTTGTATATAAAAACATTTTGCAACGGATCTGTTAATACAATTGCCCCAAAGAGTGGTAGGTGAAGCAAGTAGTAGAGAAATTTAAGGAAATTGCGCTCTTTTCTTAAATATTTCTGCAAAGTGTCCTAAAGTCATATTGAATAAAATCTAATTGATCTAATTGATATTTATATATATAAATAAATATACATATATAATATAAATAAATATATATATATATATATATTATATATATAAATAAATATATATATATAAAATATATATATAAATAAATATATATATATATATATATATATATATAACATATAAATATATACAAAATCTTCAGACAAAAATCAGACAAAAAAACTTGAGACATTTTTAAGATAAACAAAAACGATTGGTGAAAAAATATTATATAAGTTCCGAGAAGCAAGCGCAAAATTTGGAGAAATAATAAAGAAAAACCCAGATGGCAAGCTTCTTAATTGAATAAGCTAAAAATAACAATGAGCTGGTTGAGCCAATTACCAGAACATTTTTCAAATGGAAATAAAAAATAACTAATCTAATTTCAGCTAACTTACAAAAGAAGCTTTAGCAAATACAAACAAGAAAGCAGTAAAAATAAGCTTAGAGGATCAAGGGAGCAAAGGGAACACATAAAATCACTTGGCTTAAACGAATTGCATGTGATGTTCATGAGCCAGTTCAAAAAGTTTGCGTGGACAATGCATGATTACTATGAACCAGGTTCTGAAAACAAATCCAAAATCTTTTGTTCGCAACAACCAATTAGCACATTCCTGATAAAGATTGGGGCAAACAAAAAAAAACAAATATCTTGACAGATGTTCAACTAAATTTGAATTGAATAATGACTTCCGTTGAGCACTGTCAATAAAAAAAAAACAAAAACGAAAAACTTGAGAAAGTTTTGAGAACAATTTGTTGGTTTACATTTTGTGGTTTAGAGAAACTTTGCTTATGGCATTTCCGATGGTTGCCCAGAAAATTTAGTTGACTTTTGTCGTGTTGGTAAGCTTAATAAATGCAAAATTATTAATAACTAAATCAGCCTACGGTTCATTTGTTTAATTTTGAACGCAGTATTTATTATGGAATTACATCAGTATTGGTTTATCATAGATTATTAAATCTAAGCTCTTTGAATTACCAAATTGATGTTCCACCATTGGGCAACTCTAACACAAACCTATTGGGAGTATCAAAAATGACTTTGAATCAACCAGATCGATTAAATTACACAAAAATTCCAAATAGGTTTATTCGGAATAACAAAGTAAAAGTAATTCAGGTTTACTTTAAAAAAAAGGCGCACATGCATGTCAGCTAAATAGTACTCTTGGGTATTTTTCCTCCAAGCGATGACAAATTTTATTGAATATTTATAGAAAAAGGGCGCCTTTCAATATCTGAATTTTTTTTTGTTTTTTTTTGTGTGTTTGTGTTATTTTTTTATTTTAGCAACAGGTTTGAGTGTTGAGCCCCACACGACAATAAAGTTTCAATAAGACACAGACCCCTTTGTTACGCTCCGCAGCGTATTGGGGTTAAGGGGGCAAAGGAGCATGGGGCGCTTCCAAGGGTTTCTCGGGTGCAGGCTGCCCAATGTATGCCCACATTAAATGCCAAAAAAAAAAAAAGTAGTGTGCAAACAGAAGCCCCTCAAAGTCATCAGTGCAAAAGTCAGAAAAACTTGGCGTTTTTAATAATTTATATGAAACACAAGCCAGCGAAAAGAATAAATAAACGAAACAAAATAAAAACACAACACAAAAACAACAAAATGAAAGCAAACCAAACGAAACGAATCGAATTGAATCGAGCCTCAAATCAACCCAACTCGAGGCACGGATGGAGGAGCAAGCAGCTGCTGACAACCAAAATAAAAAACCCAAAAAAAAAAAAATTCAAAAAATGGGCAGTGAAACGAAAACATACATAAAATTCAAATGGAGGTTCGCATAACTTTGGGATCCAAGTTCCAGTCACGTTCACTCACACAAGAAGTCCTCCAAATTACTTCAAGCATTATGCAACACTTGCGACTTATCAAAAAAAAATTCTAAATATTTATTTGATATGAAATATTTGATATATAATTTGTTAGCAATTGATTAAATGAAAAATTTAATAATGTAAATGCTTGTTTAATTTAAAAAAAAAAAAACTATTTCATAATCTGAGCGAAACCGAAAACAAAAACGAACCCGGTTTTTCCAATACTTTTTGTCTAAGCAATAGAAAATAAATGTTGAAGTGCATTTGACACTTTTAGGCATTAGCATTTATATTGAACATATTTCACAATAATAATAAATTTTTATTATTATTTTGCTGACAAATTTACCGCCCTACTCCATGCTTAACTATGAATAAAGCATAGGCACAATGCCCTTAAAAGTCAAGCCGCACAGAAGGAGAAAAATCGTTAAGCAATATAAGTAGAAAGTGCATTCCAACTAACGTAATCCAACTGCGATAACTTTTTCTCTTTTTTTTTTGTTTTTTATACGCTATTGACTTAGGGCTAAAGGTGAGGCGTGGGGGGGGGTATGAGTAAAGGGCTATTGCTGAATGCTCATCCTTCATTCGCATCAGCATCCTTTGCAGCTTATCTGGCGAGCTCACACAAACACAAACACAAACACTTAGAGCATAAAGTTCGTTATATTACGAGCAGCGTGGCAGCGGCGTCAATCCCCCCCCCACCCCACCCTCTCCTCCTTCAACATCCCCAGCCCCTACGCAAGCATCCGTGGAGCGCACACAGTCCTCACGTTTACGGTTTTAAGAGAGGCAGCGACGGAAAAACTACGGCATAAAATTTCCAATTTGCTGGCATTGCTTGACTTTTCGGTAGCCCGACAAAACTTGGCCCGTGTCCGGCTTTTGGTCTATGGCGGATATGGGTGCATACACATATTTATATATATATATATATATATATATATATATATATATAGCTGCTGCTTTAGTATTTTGGTTTTTTTATCTCAATTCTTTTTTGTCTTATGATCTGCGCTGGCAAAAATGGAGACTGGCGCTTTCCTATTGAATTTTTAGTAGCTAAACGACTAGGTTTTTATTTTCGTTTGTGGGGGTTTTGGAGGCAGCGGCAGGGGAGGCGTGGCACTGCTAATTTTGCGCAAATAAAAACGCTGAAACACAATTTTGGGGCAACTTGAGCGTCTCATTTTGAATTCATGCGCCGTTGGGCGGCAGCCAGAGTAAGTTGCTTTTCTTTTGTATGCCCTGTAATTTATTCGCAATGGGTATCATGGCATTAAGAAGAAGTAGCTAATAGCGATACATCAAATTTGGGCTTATAAGGTATTTAGTTTGCTTAGATATCGATAAATATCGATTTGCTATCCAAGATAAAGAAAAAAGCGTTACAGGATATTTTGTAGTCAAGCATTATTATTATGATTAATTTTTTTTTTTTTGATTTGCTTGCCAGGGTAGCCAAGAGTAGGCAACTAACTTTGGCCAAGTGCCTGGGCAACTGCCAACTGCTTTTCATCTCTTTTGTTGCCAACAGAGCAGACGTCTTTTCACCTTTTTTCGCCGTCGCATCAGGCAATAACTTTGCCCGCAAAACAACAACTGCCCAAAAGAAGTTCAAATTGGGGCTGTGGACGGGGTAGCAGGTTGACTTGGGTTGCGCTCTCCTCCTCCGGCTGCTGCTGCTTTTGAGTCAACACGCTGGCCATGCTGCACAGCGTAATTGAAAGGCTTCGCACTTATTAAGCACTCAAAAAAATAATTTCAAAAGAACAGACCGATTTTTGAAAGAGTCAATTTCTCAAGTGGCAATATATAAAAATAATTTCTTCCAAGAAAGTTTAAAAAACTTAAAAAAAAAAATGGCTTAAAACCATTATAAAATAAAGCTGAAGTTAATTACCGATAGAATTTCTAATTCAAAATCGGAATTTCAACTTTTTATCTAGCATCTATTAAATAATAATATTTTACACTTTTTTTATACAAAATTTGCAAGCAATTCACAATTTGTAACAAAATGTACCAGAAACGAAATACGATTCGGTTTGACAAGCTAATTCAAAAAAGCAAAATTATTTTGGCAATTAAGAAATTATTTTGCCATATACCAAAATGATTTCTGCTCTTTGCGGCGACTTTTATTTCGAGTGTTTATATGGAATGGAGGGGGTTGGGGTGCGGAGGAGCGTGTATTAGCAACAGAGCTCCTGCGGCTGTTGTTGTTGTTGCTGTTGCTCCTTCAATTTCAGTTGCTGTCGCCGTCGCCTGCTGCTTGGTAATTAAAAGTTCGCCTGCGCCAAGCATTGAGCTGAGCTGTTGTGGCAACAATACATCAGCAACAAACCAAACCGACCCACTCCACCCCCACCCCACCATTACCCCAAACACGCCCTTATCATGCCCAATCCATCTGGTCAAGATGGAGGGTGGTGGAGGACGGGAAGAGCAGGAGTGTTGTGTCTGAAAATCGTCATTTGCCACATTTGAAATTAGTTAAAGTTTTTCGGCACAAAGTTGCAGGCAAGCAGCTTTCACAGCTACCAGTTGGTAATTTTTCTTGAAGACCCAACCCCCCCCCCCCCCACACACACACACACACACCCCTGTTCATCCCTGCCGGCGCCAAGCAAAACGCTGCTATGCAACAGAAACAAAAAGAAAAAAAAATTGAAGAAGCAGTAGAAAAAACTGTTTAATTAGTGGGCGTCGCGGCGGAGGAAATTAATTAAGACTACGTTCATGGCAAGAAACAAACAAGAACAAAAAAAAGAAAAAAAAAAAACAAAAAACAAAAAAGGCAACGGCAACGGCAACACGAGTCCTGCCTCATTATCAATTCAAGGAGCTCAAATTCCAAGCGAAGTCTGCGTTTGGCATGGCTGCTGTTGTCGCAAAACCGAGACAAGCGTTCATTCATCGGCAGCATCATTTCATCATTACATCATGCGGCGCTGTATCAATCCATCATTTGTGCTTCATTCATCAATGTCATCAATGTTTGTTGGCTTTTTTCACATGGAGTTCGGCTGGTGGAGGGTGCGAAGGGTGGAGGGTGGTGGTGGCAAATGGAGGAATAGTTGAAGATTTGCTAACCATTTTCTACAACTTTGCTTTTGCTTTTGCTTGTTGCTCTTTTTTTGTGTGTGCTTTTGCTGCCTTTTGTTGCCCTTTGCTGCGATTTTTTTTTTTTTTGTTTTTGGTTTGTTTGTTTGGCTCAAATCAATGCCAAAAATTACCGACAATGACAGCTGTCCCCTTGATTTATTTACATAAATATTTTTGTTCGAATTTCTTGATGTTGCCTTCTTTTTGTTTGTTTGCCATTCTCGTATTGAATAACATTTGTTAGCTTAAACATTTGCGATTTTATTATTAATTTGACAAATCAATTTGTAACAAATATTGCAATTCTTTTTTTTTGTCTTCTGCACTTTTATATTTAATAATTGTATTTACATATTTACATCTATGTAAATAATTCAAGGCAAACAAAATTCAATCGATATTTGTGTAAATATTGTTGTATTTCGCAAATGTTTCAATTATATTCAGATAAAGAAAGCAAAAATAAACGGAAATAGCTGAGAATTATTAAAGAATTATTAAAAATAAATAAAATAAAATATACCTTTAAAATGTTCTTCTGCAAGTTATTTACTTTGGCACAAGACCATAAAACCCCTTTTTACCTAATTGGAATTCAGGGTTGCAAAATGCTTGTTGGACTGTGTCAAACTCTTGAAAAGATTACCGGAAATTCGCAACTCGACATTCGACATGCTGTTCAAACAATTCAACAAATTTGACTAATTTAACATCTTTGCCAAATGCCAGAACGTAATTCTCACAAGAATTACGATAGATTTTGTTATTATTATTTTTTTTTTTTTTGTTGCTTTTTATATGCAGAATCAATTTGAAGATTTTCTAGCTTATGTTTTTACAGCTTAAGTTTGGAACGAGAATTCTTCTCAACAACAACAAATGTTGCGCAATCTTGACTTTTTTTTATGAGGGAAAAAAATGAATAAATTTTAAGCAAAGTTAAGCCAGTGCTTTCACATTTATCTGTCTCTGATTCTTTCTATCTCGCTCTCACTCTCTGTCTGTGCATTTCTGTCTCTGTCTGTCGCTTGAGTAATCTTGCAAAAATATATATATTTGCGAAATGCATTGCAATTTTTTGGCAAATGGCGAGTGCCAGGACATCATTGCCGTTCGCCAGGATGCCGTCCTGCAGGCCGAGCCAAGAGGCCAAGCACTCTCAGCTTTTTTGCTGCCTTTCAGCGTGGCGCTGACAACTCACTTTGGCAGCGCCAAACAGCGCCAGGAAACCGCTCAGCTGAAGTAGCCCTGGCAGCAGGCACCAAGCAGCAAGCAGTAAGCAGCAGGAGCAGGGCAGCGCAGGGCAGGGTGCTGTGTCAGGGCAACAGGGTGTCAGAGCATCAGAGTGTCAGGGCATCAGGACTTGGCGACGACTCGACAACTTTAGCAGCGTCTATTCCGACTTCCTACTTTATTTCCGTAATCATTTATATGCAAATCGCTTGGCTGCTGCTTTTTACACACACCCACACACACTTACACACAGATATATTTTAACACACACACTCACACACACATATTTACGGCACACCCACTTCAGTTGCTGCTTCGATTTACCATCAAAATTTCGTAGAACTTTTTGCATTTGTTTTTTCTTTTTATATTGACGTGTGTATTTTAGCTACATTATCTCTATATGCGTGTGCGTATGTGCGCGCACGTGTGTGTGTGTGTGTGTGTGTTATTGATAGTCAATAAGCCACCAACAGACATTTCACAGGCTCCACTTCTTTTTGATGCCCTCACCCAAAAGTAGTGTGAAAAGGCATATGAAAATTGTTTATCATATTAAACATATATTTCTCAGATCAGGCTGTATATATATATAGTCAAAAATTTTAAATATTCTTGTGTAAGCCATCTAGCACCTCAATTACGTACTAAATGTATAAGTATAACAAAGTTGGGTTCCAAAATTAGCAATATTACAATCACAAATTTTGTACAAATAAAAATAAAATAAAAAACCTTTTGAAAGCAGAATAATCGAAGACTTTTGAATAGACAATAGAAGAAAAGAGAGTATTCAAATTTGAAGTAGCTTGCTAAACTTGAATGTGGCATCATTAAAAAAGAAAATGCAAAGATACGTTGCATATTAAAATTGCACAACACTTTGATTTGCATTCGTTGTGGCCCCAAAAGTTCCCAGCACAAAGACTCAAATGAAACAACGAAAGTTTCTGCATTTTATTTGATTACATTTATTTGTTTTTCTTTTTTCCATATTTTTTCTTTGGTTAGTAGAGCCCTGGTGACTGTTATGCGTAATTCAGTCAAATTCGAGCATTATCATAATCATCATCATTAGGACGGAGAACGAAACTGCGAGAAGGACATTATCCAAAATTTACATGTGCAAAAAATAAATTTAAAATGGAATAAATCTAAAAAAAAAAAAACCGATGAGAAATGTCTTTGTGGTAAGTGGAGTGTGTGAGAATTGAATTGTGAGCAATGAGGAAGAGAGGAAATGTGAAAATTTGAATTTTTTCAAATCATAAATTTGCAACAATATTTGCATGTTTTATAAGTAGGGCACATACTATATGGAAAATATGCAAATTTTCAAATAAGATTTTGTATTTGTAATTGCCAACGGAGTGAGATAAGAAAGAGAGAGAGGGAGAGAGAGAGAGTGAGAGAAAGAGAGCGGAGAGTTGGAGAAGTAGGAAATAAATTGTTTTTCAATTTAATTCGGTTATTATCTTCCATTATGTGACCAAATCCACTAATAATATGATTTGTTGCAGTTGCTTTGAATACAAATCTTAAATATCGTTTCGGTTAAGTTGCCGTTTTGGCTTTAATGATTTAATTATTCAATGAATTCAAGCTTATTATTACGTCTGCAAACTTTAATTGAAGCTGTTATTTTTGTCATTTATTAAAATCGTTATTTACAGAAAATTGAACAGCAACAAAACACGAAGAAGAGTTGAATTCATGTTCAATTTGAGTTCAAGAAGAAATTTATAAAATAATCGTGAAAAGCCACCATTTATATGAAAATACAGTCATAATAAAATTAAGCACAATTAAATTAGATATGCGAACTAAAGTGCATTTCTGTTAAGTTCAAATTGATTTAGTGTTTACGGCCGAAGATGTAATTGGATTTCACATTTAATAGCGTTATACTCAAAAATAGAAAATGCACTTTAGCTGACAGCATATTTCAGCCATATCTGAAAACCGTACGTAGAGTGATGCACATGTGGCAGGCAACAGCAGCAGCAGCAGCAAGCTGAAACAAGCCAACACACACACACATAAAAATAAAACAAAAATGTAAAAAATCATAAAGGTATTTTGTAATTGAATTTGTTATAATTTTGTGTGTACAGCAGGTCAACAACAGCAAATTATTCATATATACACACACAGCTGTTCTAACTTTGTGTGTGTGTGTGTAAGTATTTTTTCATTGAATTTCCTTTTGACAAAACAAAGCACTAAATAAAAAAATGTGGCGCACAAAACATTTTAGACGCTGCTCTCAAAATTTTCTTTTATTTTTTCATTTTGCTTAACTGACTTGTGGGCGGTTTAGAAGTACGCCGGTTGTGACAAGGGGCGTGGCGAGTGTGGATGGGGCAAGTTGTTTTTGGAAGTCGCAGCAAATTTCATTTGATTTATTTGCCAGTTTTCATTTCGCTTTCCTTTTGCCTTATATATATATATATATAAATCTTTTCGTTTTTTTTTTTTGATATTTTTTGTTTGAGCCAAAAACCCATTTGGCAATTTACTGTAAATCACATAAAAACGCAATAACAAGAAGAAAAACCAAAAACAAAATCAAGAGCAACAACAAAGTGTGTTGCATGCTTCAAGGCGAGCCGCCTTGTTGGTTATTGTCGTTTTGTGAATTCCATTGAACTTTTCATGACTCTCGCTAAATGCATTTTCCTCCCGAGCATTTTCATTGTGCTCGTTACCAATTTTTGTTTTTGCTTTTTGTAGTTTCTTTGTGGGTGGGTGTAGGTGTGGGTGTGGGTGTGTGTATTGATGGCTAATCCCATTTATAACGAATCGATACACAAATGGATCAATAATTGCTTAAAAGTCTCTTTTCGTAGACTCAACTAGCATTACACGTGTTTCTGTTCAAGTGCTTTTTCTATTTTTGTCATTTATTTATATATCGATTTACATATATATATATCAAATTACGTAGGATTTTATTTTGGGGGAAAAAAGTAGACCGTCTTTTCAGTCATCTGTGGATTTTGAAACTGGTAGCAATCAAATATAAATTGCAACAAATATATTTTCATAAATTCTCATTTTGATCAATATTTTTTATTTCCTATAAACACATGAGTTCAATAGCATTTTATACCCAGAAAAAAATGGGTTAAAGAAGATTTAAAAAGTCTTCAACGCCACATATATATATATATATATATATTCTTATTCAGACAAGTCAATCTAGTCATAAGCATGACAGACTTGGAAGTAGCTTAATTAAATTTGCAGTTCTTTGTGTGGAACTGCGAGTAACTGCGAAAAGATGTGTTTCGGTTTGAAGAGATTTGAAAATGTTTCTTTGTTTGTTAGCTATTTGTTGGTTTACCTATTTCTAATGTTACTTGTATTTTTTGTATTTTTTTTACACTTGACGTTTTTGTTGTTTTTGCTTGCTAAACGAAATACATTTGCGAAAATGTCTCTGGCCTCTCAAGCTGTCCACCACACACACACAAACACACACATGCACATATATATATATATATATATATATATATATATATATATATACACACGCATATATATACACACATTCATGCTACTTTTTGCTGCCTTGGCGCACTTAAAAAGCAATTTAGTCTAATTACATTAAGTATAACAGGAACAACAACAACAACAACAAGAGCAACAACAGCTTACAAAAGTTTCGCGTCCCGTGCGTGTGTCAATAAACACACACAAAAATACACACACACACACGCACAGGCACACACTCAACGCACTCAAATGTGCTCGTGTCTATGTGCGTGTGTGCAACAGAGCAGAAAAAATGGCGCTTTTAGGCCATAATTACCTGAGAACTTTCTGCTTCGTTCTGCTTCAGTTTCGTGCTTTTTTTTTGCTTGCCTACACTGAGCGAAAAATATCATATTTTTCTACGAGATTCGGTAAATGTTCAAGCACCAATCGTTTTAGCAAGCGCTTAGTACAATTCCATTTTGAAATTAAAATATTTTTTTTTAACTATTACTTAATACTTGAATGAAGCAAATTAGTTTCCCGTTTTCGATATCGATATAGCTTTTAGAATTGGCGTATTTAAAATCCGAATAAGCCGAATAATTTTTTAAATTATTCAAAATACGATACGATTAAAATAGGAATAAATTAAACTTAAATTGTGGCAATAAAGTGCTTAAATTAAGACAAGATTTGCTTGGCAAAAAAAAAGTACGTTCTTTGCACAATTTGCTTTTGATATGCTCAATTTGTGTGAGTGTATTAAGTGTCTGTTTCATTTTTGTCTTTCCTGGCTTGGCCATTGCTTGTTGAGCTAACTTCCGTTTCCTGTACCGCCCCCTCATATCTCACAAACACCCCCCACACACACCTCATGCATGATTGTCCCTCTGCATTTAGGCCTGAACGCAGCCAGCTCTTCATTATTACGTTTTATTATGACTCCCCAAGTTGTTGTTGTTGTTGTTGTTGCTGTTGTTGCTGTTATTATTATTCTGGCTGATTTCTTTGTTTTTTTGTATTTATTTTTTTTTTATTGTTTATAGTAAATAAATCAGCCGTGGGCCAACTAACTTTATCCACAGCCTGTCCAAAGTGGCTTTTGTCTGCTCTTTGATTACTCTGTGGCGGCAGCTTCTCCACTTCTATTTCCACCTCCACCTCCACCTCCCCTTCTTCTTCTTTGTCTTTTTCTTCATCTTCTTTGTCTTCTTCTTGTTTGCTGCTCTGCACACTGTTTTTATTTGTGTGTTGCTTGGGGATTCTAAGCAGATCCTTTTTGTTGCATTTCTCTGCCACATTCAAAACACCCAACATTCAACATTCAACACACACTCATCGGATAATATTAATGAGCTTAGTCGTTGAATGAGTCCAAAGTAAATACTTATAAACAACACGAATTGAACAAGCTAACGAAACGTCTTCTTTAGACCCACATGGAAATAATATTTGAATGCAGCAATGTCTATGCGAAAGAATGCATCGATTTCAGTTTCTTGAAAGTTTAAGTTTGCAAATAAAATTCTTATCGACAAAGCTCAGATTAAATATATCTAATTTTTTGATTATGTTAATTTCAACACCCATAAAAGCCACAATGTGAAAATGGAACTAGCTTATTTTGCACAACTTTAATCGATCACAAAAATGCAATTATTAATTGTGCTCTATAAAAATGCAATTATATTTCAAATTCTGTCCAAAAATAATTACTTTTGCTTATAAAATTTTCTTTACTTTATTTACCCATTTGTTTGTTAGCTTCTTTGTTAAATATTAGAAAATTACCAAAAAATGTATACTGTTAATAGAAAATACTGCAAACTTGGAAGTAAAACTAGAAAACATAAATTTCGCTCGATGTACAAACTGAAAATGAAAGCTTCCTAAAGTAAATATTAGCATTTGACTCTCTGTTAACAATAAACAAAGTTAATAATTAAGTTGACAGCCAAAAGCAACGATAGTTGTGAGACCAAACAAAAAGCGGAGAAATCAAATCAAATATTTACAAAGTAGTCTAAAATCTGTTTAAGCTGCACCTAAATTCCACAAAAGCAAATCATTGAACATTTCATGCAACAAGCGCATGCCAAATGACGTCATACAAACACACACACACACACACACACATACAACTGTTAAAATAAAAGATAGCCACTCCTCTGGGCAGTCAGCCCTTCCTCCGCCACTTCACACGAAGCAACATTTTCACCACTTTTATTGTTTTTCTTTTGCTACAACTATATACATATATATATATATATATATATATATATATATTTATAAGTGGTGCAGCTGCTGCCCGCCTTGCCCTGCCGAGTGTTGCAAGTAATTTGTTTTAGTTGCGTCCGAGTCCAAAACTTTCTAATTAACAACGAACGACCTTTGCTTAACCATATTTTCATTATAATTAGCTTCAGAGGGGAGCTTTAAGCGTCAGCTTTGACGGTTCAACGGTTCAACGGCTCAAAGGTTCGGCGTTTCAGTGGTTCAACCGTTTTCAGACAGCGGCAGCTGTCAGTGGTTAAAGTTCAATTTGAGTGTAAGTTTTTTGTGTGTATGTGTGTGTGTGTGTGTGTGTGTGAGTGGGTGTGGCATGCCTCAGACTGTATGGTGGGAAATTCCAAGAAAATTTCCGATTAATTCATTCATTCATTTTCTTTCTTCTTCGTTTTTCAACATTTTTCGCTTGGCGTGAAAAAGAATTTTTGATTGGCAACAATTCAAGCATTTTCAAAGAAACTAAAGCTTTGAAGCAAAACGTAGCTTTTTCGCTGAATACAGAAATTGTAAGATAATTGCCATACATCAGTCTGCTAAAATGACGAACAACTTTTGCTATGTCAATCAATAATTATCACAATGATACTGATAAATCTAATAAAATCGAAGTTTAACAATTTTTAAGAAATAGTTACAAAAAGCAATACTTTTTGTTAAAGTACTAAACTTAATGGTTCAACACACTGATTGAGAAAAATAAAATTAATACTTAGGCTTGCATCTGCTCCAAATTATTTAATTTGAATTTAAATATTTAAATGGTTTGGAATCAAGCCACATTTGGTGTATCCCTCTATTTATAATAAATATTTTTAATTAAGTATAATAGTAACTTTAACCTAACTATATGAGAATAGGTATTTAAATAGTTGTTCTTACTGCGAAAGTCCGTTTTTTTCTTATACAAAAGTCATGGTTTAGCTCGTCGAGATTTGTAAGCCAATGGGACGTTGACGAATTGACGAGTTGACAGTGAGCGATCATTGGCAGGATGGGATTCTCAAAATTCGCATTGGCGACACTGACATTTTTACCGTAGGCAAAAAAGCACGTGGCTAATAGGTCACAACAAGAACAGCCTGGCCAAAAGCAGATGGTAAATGCGTTAAGCTCACTGCAAATGCAACAGATACAAATACTGAGCCTTGAACAGCAGGCTGGCCCGGCCTGGCCTGGTCTGGCCTGGCCTGGCCTGTCCAGAGAATGGACAAACAGTAGCCGGGCAGGACAACAAAGACAGCCACATTGACAGAGACACGACTTAAATGAAACAGCAGCAACAGCAGTTTCAGGGCCAGCTGAGGGTCAAAATGGGCCCAAGCTATTAAGGGCAAATAACGGCAAAACAAAAACAAAATACAGAAGCAGACACGTCAACAGTTGACACTAGACACTTGCAACAAAAAAACCAAAAAAAACAAAAGCAAAAGCATAGCAAGATTGTTGTAGTCGAGAGAGTGCCCGACTAATCAGTATCCTGTCTAACAAAGATTTATGGCTACTCATTACGTGTTTTTGCACACGAGCCAAACCCACTCTGATGCTTCACATCTATGCGATTCTTTTTTTTTTTTGCGCCATGAATTTTTAAAGCAAAAACGCTGAATTTATGTTTTCCAAGTCAAAGGTGTTCAGTCGAAGATAATCTAACACAAACTTTGCCAAGTCACATTTTTATACATTGACGAAAAGTGTTTTCGAACTAAATTCTATGGATTTTTGTGTACATCACTCTAGTTTATTACATCGATAAATCCAATTTTGTGAGCTTAAGTTTTCAACTGCAAATTTCATTTCTTGTCTGTAAATCAGTGTCGCAACTTTATCGATTAAAATTAAGAGCCCGAAACGGATTTTCAAATTGATGTATGAACCAGTGACGTAACCCGATTTTATTATAGATAAATATTATTATATATAAAATAAAAATTCGATTCATAATCGTTAACGGAACTTTTTCAAGAACCATAAAACGATTCGATATTACACAAAATGAGGCAAGTTTCATAATCGAAATATTTTTTTTATACATTTTAGGTCAATTTCAAATAATTTTGTTCACCTGCTAAGATCGCTGCTAATCACGAAAATACATATATATATATATATATATATATTTGTTCAATCGGTTTGTGTTACAAACTCTGGCACAAATTCAATAAAACTCTTTGAAAGCATTTGGAGTGCGTACAGGATAAAGGACACAATAGAAGCGAAGGCAATTTTTACTAGCTGTGTTTGGTGTTTATGTTGTTTTTGTTTTTGTTGTGTGTTTGGTTAAGCGTTGAGACACAAATAAACGAAAACAAAATGGAAAAAATGGAAAGAGCAACCACAACAACAACTAAAAACAAGCAGCAACAAAACGATAACGATGACATTGACGTTGACGTTTGGCGTTGGCGCTGGGAACAGCACAAAGCGTAAATGAGTTGCCAACCACATGCAACATGCAACAAGCAGCAACAACAACAACAACAGCTAAACAAAACCATTAGAAAAACAATTAAGTTAGCTGACAACGTTCAAAGCCGAGTTTGTTCGACTTTTAGATACACTTAATTGATGGCATTCACCAGAATGTGTCACACTTAAAAATCCATTTAGCGAATTGCGGATTTTTCGCAAAAGTTCTAATTGCAACAAATTGCATTCCACTAACTTTTTCGGAGCTGATTTTGGTTTTTCATTTTGGTTGTCTCGTAGCTTGATTTAGATTGTAAAACTGGAACATAAAAAGTAGCAATCAATTGGTTATCTGTAAGCGAGCTTTAATAATAAAAGAAAGAAAAGGTTTTTGGGCTTAATTGCAATGAAAATTTGCATATTAAGTTAAATGTAGTTTTAGTAAGTGTTGCTTTCTAGGCAAAGAATAGTCATTTATCTGGAACATATTCCAACCAATAAAATAATCAAAATTATAGCTTATTTTGATATTTTTGTTTTTACTTTCGAAAAGTGAATTTAAAGTTATAAAAATAAGCAATTGAAACTGTGGATATAAATGTGAACATGCACAAATGACAACTCAAAATCGATAGGCACATTTATCGATGACACGCAGCCAAAGCAACTGTACACAATTTTAATGATGAACATGCAACACGACGAGTCCCCAACCAAAACGCTAGTTCAGTTATTAATTACTGACCCTGTGTGAGTTTATGTATTCGATATAAATCTGCATGTATATGGTCTTAATATAGACGTGTCAACCAAAACCATATGCCACCTCATCAGTGCCCATCCCCCGTTTTTCCCAGTGGACGCGCCCTTTGCCGGTCAGCAAACAACAGAGCAACCCCTTGGCCAGGCCAGGATAGGCTAGGCTGGGCAATGCAGCAGAGATGGGGTTGCTGGCCTAAAGGGTATTGGACATGGCAACAATGGACGAACGGTAACACACCTTTTTTATCACTATCTGGTTTGTTGTGGATGTTATTGTTGTTGTTGTTGTTGCTGTTGTTGCTGTTGTTGCTGTTGTTGCTGTTGTTGCTCACAACAAAAGATGGGGCGAAAATTTATTGATTGACAAACACCAAATGTTTGTGTGTGTTTTTGTTGTTTTTTTCTTCTTTTTTTTATATTTTGTATAAGCATGATAAAAGCATTGAGAGTACAGGCTAAATAAAAAAATTGCATATTTATGTACAGCTTGACGAGGCATAAATACACAACGACTATTTATTATTCTGTTTCGAGTTAAAGTTGATTATAAATTAATACATATAATTTAATTTATATGTTAGTAAAAACCATTTCAGAAATAAGTTAAATATTATTTTCATATTTACAATATTTATATTTAGATAGCATTTCAGCATTTTTATGTTTATATATTTGTGGCAAATTTGACTGAACTTTTGCAAATGTGACAATCAGAATGAGGGGACCAGAAACCCGACCCGGCAAACAGGAGTTTGTGTTAGATTGATGGGTTTTCTGCAGTGCTGTACAATTTGATATTATTTAAAGGCTATGCATATTGAAAAATGTCCTTCTGACTATATCTATATCTTACTCTCTCTCTCTCTCTCTCTCTGTCTATCTGTCTGTCTCTCTTTGTGGTGAGCCTGAAAGCCACAATGTGTTAATTCAATCAAAGTTGGCACACTTTAAATTTTACAAAGTGAAACTGACAGATGAACACTAAATGTAATTGCCAGTCAATTAGGCAATAATGGCTGCCCTTCAACAGTAATTACACATTTGAAAAACTGTCAATCGATTTCGGCCAACAGCCAACGGCTTATCGCTTAATTATAAGCTAGTTGACAGAAAATATTGAACCCGAATCAGTCAACATTTACAGCTGCATTTTAATTTAATCTTTTCAATATTGTTATTTTATTTTTATGCCAAATTTTTTAATATTTTGCTGGCATACTTATCTTTCATACTTATCACAGTCTCTGGCAAGAAGTTACTTCATTTTATATACAATTTTTTGTTAAATTCTTAACCCTTTCAATGGCCGCACGGGAATGCAACAGCCATGTTCAAAGTTGGCAACAACAATACGAATCGCATTACATTTTATCAAGTGGGGCAAAAAGTCGCAAATTCATTTGAAACATTTTTTCATTTTCCCATTTCCCCATTTTTTTTTTATTTTTAATATGCAAGAACTTATCAAATGCGAAAGTTTTAACAGCTGCAATTGTAAATCCAGAACACTTGTCAAGCGCTCAACACTTTTTGCTCCGACACGCAATTTAAAAACTCGTTTTTGCTGTAAGCTCATAAATATGTAAAATACAAAATAAAAAAAAATCAAAACAAAACAAAACAAAATAAAAATAATTATATAAAAACATTAAGCTAATAATGTCGACAAATTCAGTTGACAAACTTGATGTACAAATTTGTAAATAAAATCACTAGAATTAAATCATTAACTCGAATGTGGCCATTTCTGCATTTATATTTGAAAATTGTATAAAATTAGTTTTGCTTTAACGACACAAAATTCTTTTGTAATTTTTTTTTTGTTTTTGGTATTATTTTTTGCTTGTGGCAAGGACCGGAGTTACTTTGTTGCGTATGTATGCGTTGTGCCCCCAGATGGCATTTCGGGATTATTATTAAATTTACAATGTTATCCCAAAAGTGTTGTCGAGCGCTTACTAGTGTGTGTGTGTGTGTGTGTGAAACAAACTTAAACTCTGCCCTGTCATATTTTGCATATTAATGTTGTTCATTAAAGTTGTATAAATTATAAATGATACGACATGGCCATAATAATATCCGCAAACAGCCACATGAGCCAAAGTGTCGCCCAAAGGCGCACAAGTTAGAAATTAGCGATAAAGATAGCAACAGACCCACAGATAGAGATGCAAAATTATAGCTCTATATATATACATATTTATGTGTAGATATGTGGCCCCATTTCTTATGACCTTGTTGAAAACTGGTTATAAACATTTTGTAGCATACTTTATTGCTCTTCTGTTGCTGGCTCGCAAGTATCAAATGCTTTCAATTTATGAAAATGTTTTCAACCAAAGCTGGAATGACATAATCTGAAACAATCGACAATAAACTGAACTATCACATAAATATGAAACACGCTCGACATTTGATTACAACAGGAAAAGACATGTGAAGACAGAGAAGTCAAGAGGAATCCCAAACGAGAGACACACTTAAAGCGAGAAGAAAAGTGGCATTTTGCAGAGAAGAAAGTGTAAAAAAGTTTGAAAGAGGATCAAGCTAAGATGCAAGTAACAAGCAAAGGGAGAAGCAAAGTGAGAAGCAAAGTGAGAAGCAAAGCGAGGAGCAAAGCAAGAAGCAAAGCGAGGAGCAAAATGAGAAGCAAAGCGAGGAGCAAAGCAAGAAGCAAGGCGAGGAGCAAAATGAGAAGCAAAGCGAAGAGCAAAATGAGAAACAAAGCGAGGAGCAAAATGAGAAGCAAAGCGAGGAGCAAAGCAAGAAGCAAAGCGAGGAGCAAAATGAGAAGCAAAGCGAGGAGCAAAGCAAGAAGCAAAGCGAGGAGCAAAATGAGAAGCAAAGCGAGGAGCAAAATGAGAAGCAAAGCAAGAAGCAAAGCGAGGAGCAAAGCAAGAAGCAAAGCGAGGAGCAAAATGAGAAGCAAAGCAAGAAGCAAAGCAAGAAGCAAAGTGCGTAGAAAAGTGAGAATCAAATCGAGAAGCAAAGCCAGAAGCAAAATGAGTAAAAAATGATTAGTAAAGTAAGAAAGGAAAGCGAGAGGCACAGTCAAAACCAAAGCGAGCAGAAAAGCGAGAAGAAAAGCGAAATTCAAAGTGAGAAGAAAGTTAGGTAGCAAAAAGATAAGAAATGAGAGTAGAAAAGTGAAAAGCAAATTGCGAAGCAATGTGAGAGACAATATGAAAAGCAATGTGAGCAAAGCTGCAAATTTTAAGTGCTTCGCAATGCAATTCGGGGCAAAATGTGATTTGAGGGCATTCAAAAAAGCGACTGACTACTTTTAATATCCTAGTTTCATTTACTTGCCGCCCCCCGGCACGCCTTTTGCTGGCCAACCTCGCCACCAACAATATTTCAGTTTATAAATGATGTTCATTCCATTTATATGCAGCAAGCGTTATTTACGTTTCATTTACTTTGGCCAGTTTAGAAGACGAGCAGGACAAAGAGAGGGAGAGTGGCTATACTCCAAAGAGTATTGGGTTAACTAACGTTGGGACTAGGGGACTGATGTGTGTGTGTGTGTTTGTGTGTAGTGTAGTGTAGTGTAGACGTCAAAGCAGCGCTCATATTGATTACCCTTCAACATCGCAACATTTGTTGACCCACCCACCCAACCATCCAGTGAGAACAACGTGAACTGAACTTTTGCAATTTTGCTTGTTGTGTTTTGTTTTGTTTTATTTTGTTTTGTTTTTATTTGTTAAGTTGTTGCTTCTTCTCTTGTGGCAAGTGCAATCTGTCAAAAATATCAACGATGATGTCTGAATAATGTATGCATGAACATAAAGTTTTAACAGACAGGAACTAGCTGAAGCCAAAGAAATGTGAGCTGGAACACGAAAAACCATAGATAACAAAAATGTGAGGAAATGGAAAACTGAAACAGCTGCTTGAGCTGAAGTTTTCTTCACAGAATGTTCAGTCAAAGAATGGAACAAAACTAGAACCAGATCATGTTCACTGGCTGATTGATTGACGTAAAGAACCGAAACTGAGACTAGAACTTTCAATTGAATGCAACTAGACCCGGTTAAGGAACTAGTCGAATCAACGAATCAACGAATTTTGAGATGAAACTTAAAATGAAATTGGAAGCATCACCAAAGCAATTGATTGCACAAATTTGTCGAGTCACGAAATGGCCTTAAATTGGGAAGGGGAACAAAAAAAAAAACCAAACCAAAATTGTGTGCGCATTGCGAACTTGGGTCAAATGCTATATAAACACACATAATATATGTGTATGTGTGTGTGTGTGTGTGTATAAAGTATTTGCTTTTTAATGTACGCAAGTGGGGATGAGTTGGTGGAGGGAGGAGGAGAAGGATAAGGCTCGACGCTGGCCAAAAGCAATTTAAAGCCAAAAACGTAAATGTTTTTCCGCAAGCAACGTATGAGTGAGAAAGAGATAGTTATATGCATTTTTTTGTGCGTTTTTCTTTTTTTTTGCGCAGTTTTCTTCTTTTGGATTATGTCTGCCCGCATTTTCCCAATTGGCGAGATTTTTCCCGTTTTATACTCGCACTCAATCGCGAACTGTTCGCATTTCTTATTTTTATTTGCAAATGCCATCAAAGGACGACATGTCCTTTGTCCTTGACCGAATGTGTACACTTCCCCCCCCACACACACACTAACCAGAACCCATCACCCAGTGGAAAGCAGCTGCAACTTAAATAACTCTTAGTCTGTCCCCTCCATCTGTCCGTCTGTCCGTCTGTCCGCTCTCAAGTGTCTCGTAAAATGAATGACTATTGCATAATCAATTAGATTTCTTGCCATTGTGCACAGAATGTTTTCAAATCGCTATGGAATTATTAGCCCTTCCCCTCCACACATCCCCCCTGCGCAACTTGCAACAACTGAACAAAGAATATAGTATGTACGGGGAGGGGTGTGAATAACAGAAATGCAGATTGTATAATAAACAGGCAAAGCCTTAAATGGAAGCCTTTAAATACAAATACGTCATAAATTCTCTAGGATTTTAAATAGAGATATTGAATTAGTTGCACATAAAGTGAAACAAGATTTATGATAATCAGATTAGTGTCAAATGTTGATATGAACAATTTAGGTCAGGGTGTTAAGCCGGAATTCAAAGTTTCTGTCAGGAGCTGTATATATATATATAAATTGATGTTCTGCACTGCGACCTGTTAGATCCCTTCTTCCAAATAGCTCATCCATCAACCGCATCCTTCATCCTGCATGAATCTTTGTTTGGTTGAGCGCTTCTACGTCATCGCTGCAAGGCGGTACATTCTATTAGGATGTCCGTTGAGGACTCCTCCTCATCTTCACTAAACCTACACTGATTGTTACTATAAATATCTAGTTTTGATAGGTGGCTTTTTAGTCAACAATGTCCTGTCAGTGGACCTACAAGTATCCTAAGCATATTACTTTCCATGGATATTACCTGCTTCATTTACGATTATAGCCGCCCAAAAGATATTTGGACTGTCGGAGTATTGGTGGTCGTCCGTAGTCTCCTTTGTCTCTTTTCGTTCCTGAGTTGCAGCCGCATTGTGTGCATATGCCACAAAACGGCTCTGGTCCTGTTAGAGGCCTCTTTGCACCCATTCTAGCCTGATTATCCGCCGCATTGTTCTCTGCTATTTCCCTGTGTCGCGGGACCCATCATAGGGTAAGCCTATTGTCAGCCCCGAGTTGGTCAGCTATGGCACAGGATGTGCTTGCCACCAACTCCTTCTGCCGACATCCTAAAAAGCATGGCTTTTTGTTGGATCCTAATGGTGTGTTGGAGTGGCGTGAGCTCCATTAAAGCTTCCAAGCCCATTGTAGGGCAGGTGCGCATTGCTCCTGTCATGAATACGCAGTCCATTCTCTGCAATTTTTAGCAGTCGCTTCTTCACGTGCTCTATCACCCCATGTTATCACTCCAAAAGTCAGCATAGACCTTAGTACCATTAAGTATCTAATTATCTTTGGTGATGTGTTTTACTAGGCCAGGATAAAATATAAATTATACAATAACAATAAATGTTATCGATAAGTGGAAGTCTAATTATCGATAACTTGTACATATTGTTTTTTTAGATTCCTATTTATTTTCGCTATCAACTGCTTAATTCTAAAACAGCAATCGAAAAGAAATTTCATTTCAATGGATTTTACATTACTTTTGCATTCTGTTTGCATTTCTCACAAATCTCCAGCTTACGTATAGCCCCCGATAAGCAGAGACAGACATGAGAATAGAGAGAGAGAGAGAGAGAGAGAGAGAGAGAGATAGAGTAAGGGACATATAGAATGAGAGAGATACGATTGACCCAATCATCGAGTAAAGTTAAAGCAAAAAGATTTGGTTTTTTTTTGAGAAATTTTTGCTTGCTTGTCTGAATTTAAGGAGAGGACATAAGGGGAGCACTGTGGTTGGGGTTGCCACCTAGTAATATATGTGGCGCCAAAATGACAACTAATGCTCGTGGAACAGTTGTCAAATGTTTTCAACACAGCAATAGCTGCTAAGGGTGGCCGAATTTGAGCTATACAATGACACAATATACATATATATATATATATATATATATATGCATAAGTGTATGTAGATATGTAACATATTTTTTGGGGGTTGCTTGACAACCCTTGCGTATCGACGAGGCAAACGCTGGGCGTGCGGATTAACGCATAGCGTAACGAAGACAACCCAGAAAAGCAGGCCAAGTCCGAAAGAGAGACCGAAAAAGCGAAAGAGAGAGCGAGAGAAAGAGAAAGAGAACGAGAAAGAGAGAGAGAGGGAGAGGGAGACAAGGAGAAGGCTCGTTGGCCTAGAGACGTGTGCTGTGGCGCAATCTTGGCCAAAAGGCGTTGACAACAACAACAACAACAACAACAAAAAGTAAATTGGTTTACTATTGACCTTGGCGTTTGTCAACGCCTGGAAACCCAACGCCACATAAATAAGTCAAACCAGACTTTACGTATTTATATATACACATTTATATATATATATATATTTATGTTTGTGCATTTCAATAGAAATCCAAGTTTTATATTGTCAATAAATGTAATTGTCAGTTTTGAGATTATTTTGTTGTCGCACAAATAAATAAATAAAACTGCGTCAAGCAGCTGGAATTAAAACAGATTACAACCAATTCACCCCCTTCCCACGTCCCCCATCACTTTGAGCAATAAAAACGTTTGGCGCTTCTTCATCTTCTTCTTCTTCTTATTCTTGCCACTTTGCCTTCAATTCAATTTTATTGATTTTTTATTTGTTATTTTTTTTGTTTTTTTTGGTTTTTTTTCAGCCTCCTTTTTATACTTTAACATTTGTATACCCTGTGTCCATAAAACGCTTACACACAGGGAAAATACACACTCAAGTTGAAAATAACTGTATTCATTTAAATTGTCCCATATATCTTTTATTTGTCGATCCACATAAATTATTAATTTAGACGTTTGCAAATTTCAAATCTTCGTTGGTTTTTTTGTTTACAAATTTATTACATTTTTTTCTTAGGATAATAAAGATTTAAAATTAAATAAAATCGCAACCAAACCAGCAATTTTAAATAGAGAGAATCTGTTTTGCTCCATGTAGAAAACACCTATTTTAAAACCATTTGAATAATAATCAGGCTGTCAAATCTTAACTAAAACCGGATCTGCATCTTTACCGATTATACATTTTTTTTTTTGTGTATATATTTTGATATCTTCAGTACAGTACAGGGTGTCCGCAAGTCGCGTATTATGGTCACCATCAATAAAGCAAGGATTTTTCTGACACTGCTGCTTCTGCTTCTACGACATTTGTTGTCAGACGTTATTTGTCCCCCAATTTCCCCCCCCTCTAAGAACAGATGCGACCATCAAGCGCAATAAAAAAACTAAGTAAAACCCATGCACAAAAAAGTACAATACAAAACCCACCCTCCCGCTGACGCCCCTTTGTTTTAAATAATCAGATTAGTATCTGTTTTATAATTTAGTATTATTTTATTTGCCTGAATAAAAGAAAAGAGAATGAATAAAATTAAATAAATAATAGTTGCATTAATGCACTTCTTGGCAAATGCAAAGAGCGATTTGCTGCGGCAGATGGGGTTGGGGGCGTGGTCGGGCGGATGTTGCCAGGGGATTGCTGATAATAATGTTAATGAAGTTGCCCAAAAGAAAGAAAAAAGCAGAGGAAGCAGAAAATAGTTGTCGAAGTTTTCATCTGTTATTCGCCGCGTAATGTGGCAATGGCCATAAATGTGTCACGCCTACAACACCATCCACACCCACGCGCACACACACACACACACACACACACACACACACACACAGTCCCCAACTCCTGGCAAATGGAGTGAGAGCGAGAGAAGCAATCAAAGAACTGTTCAAATGGCTACCGGTTACACAATAATGCGTCCGGCGTTGCCATCCCGCATACGAATGAATGCATGAATGAACGAATGAATGGATGACTGAATGAATGAATGAATGAATGAATGAATGAATGAATCCCTTCAGCATCCTTAAATAACATTGCGTTGTTCTTTATTGGGTCGTTAAATCTCTTGTGGTTGTCGTGTCTTCTTCGTCTCTGCCACTGTTCTCTCAAGCCTTGGGCCTTGAGCATTGAGCCTCAACCCCTGAACGACTACCACACACACACACACACACACACACACACACACACCCCCTCCCCCTGCCCACAGCCACCCCCACCCACCGCTCTTCAGACAACACACTTGGCAGGCGCCAGGCAACGTTTAGCCTGACTAGACGCATACCATTCATCCATCCCTCGTCCGGTGGCGCATTTTACCCTCACCGCACCCTTGGCAACTGAACTTCAAGTTACGCTACACGATCTACGTGGCCACAGTGGGACAAAAGCCATTTGTACTTTTGAACAAGTCAGCCTCGTTTCACATTTCGTACCTTTTCTTTTTTTCTTTGGTAGCAACAAAATATTTTGACCAAACTCACAGATTCATTTTAAACTAACTTATTAACTTAATAAATTAAAAATACAATAAATAGTTTTACAAAATGAACTGCTCGTGTAAAATGTGAATAAGCACAGCTGTTAAACCTATTTGATTTTTTATTGGAAATTTTCCCTTTTAAATGATTTTGTACACCCCAATGTAAGCATGTGTAGAAATGCGGTAATTTCGTATGACCGGAAAATTAACAAAAAATAATCATTTTATCGCCTTTTTTTTAAGACCAAAAATGTTTGCGTATTTCTTATCCTATCTTGATAACATTTTTGCATTTGATCCATAATATTTTTATGTATACAAATATGTACATTAATATTTCTTAAAACTTGTTGTGAATTAATTGGATAAAGCTATATCTACTAAACGTTTGACGATTAAATACTGCAAGCTTTAGGAGATTACCTCCTTCTGCATGTTACAAACAATTACACAAAATCAATAAACGCTTCTTTTTTGCCCATTTTCAGTGGGTTCAGGGTAAACAACAAATAAACAAAAAAACACGCACACTTTTTCCACAGTGCAGCAGTGTTGCAGAATGTTCTTGTTGTTGTTGTTGTTTTTGTTTTTGTTGGCTGGCAACGGCAGCCGCAAACTGTTCGATTCCAGATCTTTCCATTCCATTCCATTTGAGCCAGGAGCCACCAGGAACGCGCAGGATGCGATAGTCTGACACTAACGTAGACGTCGACGTCGTCGTCGGCGTCGGCGTCTTTAACCTTTTTGTTGTTGCTTAATTTTGCATTTAGGGTTGAGGAAGAAGCAACAAAACAACAACAACAACAACAAAACACTAGAAAAAGATAAAACGCGTCTTCTGTTTTTCTATATGTTTATTTGAACTAATGTTTTTCGTCTTGCGTTGATTTTGTTTCGTTTTTGCGCGACGAAATCTGTCTGAAAATGTTTCTCTTTTTATCACTTGGCCAAATTTGTAGGCATTATAAAAAAAAAAAAGACGAAGAAGAAGAAACTTGAGGCTTATTTTTGAAGTGGTTTGCTTTGCTGTCTAAGTTTGTTTTGCTTTTACATTTTTTTTCTTCTTTTTATTGTGTGTATTGTTTTTTTTTTTTGTGTGCTTTTCATTTTTTTCAGTTCATTTTTTATTTCTTGTGGCTCAAATATGCTTTCTCTCTCTCCCCCTCTCTCTCGCTCTTAGGTCGAATTTCTTCAGTGTGTGACTTTGGCATTTGGCTCCGTAGTTGTTAGTGTTCCACATCCTTTGTCAGGATGTTAACAATAAGGACCCACCTTTATTGTTTCCTTCTCGCACTTACAAACAGCTGACAGCCGACAGTCCGCAGTCCGCAGTCGGCAGTCCGCAGTCCGCAGTCGGCAGTCCGCAGTCGGCACTCGGCAGTCCGCAGTCGGCAGTCCGCAGCTGACTGTGACGCGAGCAGCGACGCCCTTTTCACTGCTGAGCGTTGCGTGGCAGAGCACGTTAATTAAATTAAATAAAATTAGCTAAATATGTTTGAACTTTTGCTCCCCTCGCTCGGTCTCTCTCTCTCTCTCTCTCTCTCTCTCTCTCTCCTTCTCTCTTTCCCTCCCTCGCTTTATCTTTTAGGGGGTGAGCTTTTTTGGGGTAAGGGGAAAAACACGGCATACTTGAACAAATCAAACAAACGCTAATAAGCTGCTGCAAAGTGCGGCAAAAGGTGAGAAATGGCTTTGCTCGTTAGATACCCTGGAATACCGTTAATATATAATATTATAATATAATAACTAAGTAATAATAAAATAACAGCAATAAATATTTGTATAATTGGCATTTAGGTATAAATTAGAAAGCGATTTAAAATAAATACTTATATAAGAAAGAGAAAAAAATATGGAATATATTTGGCAATTCCAAAAAATTGAAATAAATAATTGAATATTTGAAAAATGCTTTGCAGAATATTTGCGCAATTCGAGACACATTTTGGATACATTACTCAACACTGGCCATACGTTTTAGTATTTGTAATTTTATACTAATTCTTTTGATCTACTTTTTTTTGTTGTTTTTCTGCTGCTACTTTCTTTGTCTGCTACTGCTTCTTACTGTGTTTTTGCTTCTAACTGTGCTTTTGCTGTTGTTTTTCTGTTGTTTTTTTGTTTGTTTTGTTTTTTTGTTGATGTGGCTGCTGTCCTTTTTCATTTCTTCTTTTGCCTGTTCTTCGACTTTTTAATGCAAATTGATTCGTCTCTCTCAACTTTGCACTCGCTTTTGTAGCTGTTGTTGCTGTTGATTGATTCATAGCCATTCCAAGCACCATAACTCAACACCAATTCCCCAGCAAGCAGTCGATCCTTAAAATCCCTCCTGTCCCGCCCTCCCCCTCTTCCACGCAGTCCCTGTTGTTGGGGAATCAGCTCTCGGAAGTTTGGCTTTGGCCGCTTAATCGGCCATTGGGCCTTGTTGTACAGCTCAATTATGGTCATTTGCCATGCGGCGCATGTGGTACTCCTCTTGGCCCCATTACCTATTGAATGTTCATCCTCAGACCCCGATTACGACCCCCCCCCCCCCTTACAAGAAGGGTAGGTGGGGCGGAATGCCTTTCATCAATTTGCCGCCCAATCTTTTTCCGTTAGCTAAACATTTTTGCCCACTAAAAATAAACACTTAATGCAAATCGACATCAACAAACATAAAAGCCAAAAACAAAAGAGCCGAATGCAAAATGAAGTCAACAAGAGACCAAAAAATAATTTTCAATTTGTTTGCTTCAGCTATGGATCCGTTGCCCAGATTTTCTAATTGCTATCTTTCTATCTCTGTCTCTTACCATCTCTCTCTCTCTCCCTCATGGCTCGGTGTGTGTGTGTGTGTGTGTGTTTGTTTTGGCTATTAAAGCTCAAACAGAAACATAAATACACACACACACACACATACACATTGCGATACACATCTCTATAGGCATATATAATTTTAATGTCTGCATTGGAAAATTGCTATGCAACCTTAAAAAAAAAAAAGCAAGAATATTTAAGTCGAGAGAGCTCGACCAGTGGATGCCTTGCGCCCAAGCACATGTTAAATGATTATACGATTATCTTACATCTTTATCTTCTTTTTTTTCAAATAATCAATATTAAACCCCAATAAGAAAAATATTGCTTAAAATGTATGTTTTTATTGCTATTGCAAAACGAGATAAAGTTATCGATAAAATTAAGAATTTAGAAATTTCCAACGTCTATAATCCCCAAAAGAGGCCGCTTAATATTTATCAAGAATATTTATGAACATCCTAAGCACAACTTTTGAATACACCTTTTTAGTAATGTTTGCAGGGTATACATAAAATGGAAAGTGCCTGTAAATATAGTTATTATCTAGAATTAATATATATATATATATATGCACAATGCTCCAAAGTATTTGCATTTTTATTACTTTGTAATGGGTATTGATTATTTAGGGTCTTTGCATTTCAGCTTTGCTATCAGCTCATTCAAATCATTTAAATATTTCAAATTCCAGGACTCGTTTGGCATAATCGATTTTGTTGTAGATACGCATATTTCTGCAATAACAACAACAACTGCTTTTATCAAAATTATTGATTATCTACACATTATCGCACAAAAAGATAAATTCGGCCCATTCATTCAAATTGTCACAATTAAACAGAATGAAACCATAGATAACAAAAATATTTAAAAAATAAAAATATAAAGTTCATTGTTCAAAAATATCTATGTTTTTTTCTTAGTCTTAAAAGTGGATTTTTGTGCAATTAATGTAATATGAAAACCAAACGCGTCTCCAGTTTTCAACGGTGTATTTAAATAGAAGTCAAAACATAAAAAAAAAATTGGTTTTCTAAAAATCGAATTGGCAACGTCATATATAATATTAGTCAGGACTATTATTTTAGAATCCATTTACTCTTGACAGAAGATGTCGCTCTGGGAATTTTTGGTCTTTTATTATTATGTACAATGGCTTTTCAAGCTGCATTAAACATCAAATAATTACTGTCAATTTCTGCTTTAAAAATTTATTCAAATTTTGTGTTTTGTGTCTTTAAAACGCATATGAAATATTTGCAGTACATTTATTTTTGGCCATTTATATTGCATGTAATTTGAACACGTCAACACTTTTATTCATTTTTGGTGTTCTTTTTTTTTTCTTTCTTTTTTTTTGATTCGACTCTTATCAGATATTGCCATGCGACAGAATCAGGCGGGAAAAGCGAGCTCATTTCATATATTGACATACACATATGTGCACAGTTACACATGTATGTGCATATGTATGAGTGTGTGTAGCTTTTGTCATATTTATATTTATATATATATATATTTACATATATGTGTGTGTGTGTGTTTCTGTGTTTATCTTCGCCTATCTTATCAAGGAACCCCAACGACAAACTTAAATTTAATTTCTTTTCAATTTCTTACCCACCTGCAATGTCTTACTCACTAAAACATACACACACGCACACACACGCACACACACACACCTAAATATAGGGCTCACCTGTCAAATATTTCTCTTTTTTTTTAGCTCAAGAATCTCAACCTAAATCAAGTAATGATGAGCGACGGTGTCGTGTTTTCATTAAGAAACCTACAAACACACATAAATGTACACTCACACACACACACACACACACACACACACAAACACAAACATACATACATACTCAGATAACTTAGCTACACACCCACCTCCCATTCGAAAATGTAAATTTGAAAATCTTCACTAATAATAATAATAATGTCGTGTAATAATACAATATGCAGACGGGCATATTGTCTTCAGGGGTATTGAACGAGGGGGGGTCAAAGGGCCTAAAGGAGGCTGATGCTGGCCTTTGATCTAATCACGGCACAGGCACAACACACACACACACACACACACACACACACACACACATACATACACACCCACAGGTAATGTGGCCTCCTGAGGTTTTTCGCTCTGCGGCTTTAACAAAATGTTAATTTTGTGCTAATGAAAGCAGCATCTATTTGCCGGTGTGTGTGTGTGTACGTGAGTGTGTATGTGTGTGTGTGTGTGTGTGTGCGGCATTTAGACGCCATTTTGTCAGACTGTCGAAATGAAATTGCGCTGTTTCGTGCAAAAAGATTTTTTGACTGCAGAGATTTGTGCGACGGCTTAAAAAATAACCGCACACATTTTAACTTCCATATTTTTGAGTTACATTTTTTCCCTTCTCCTTGTGTGTGTGAGAGTGTGTGTGTGAGAGTGCGTCTCTTTGGTATTTGCTTAAGTTTTTTTTTAAGATTATCTGGTTTTAACTCGTATGTCAAAAAAGGGAAATTAACAAATCTAAGCGGGTGGAAAACTTAGTTTGCTAAAGGTATGAAAAAATATACATATACAAATATAATTATATATATACATATATATTTACATATATATATTATATATTATAAATATGTGTGCTATCACTAAGAAGAATATATATTGTCAGCTGATTTGATTAATCCGAAAAGCGAGAAAAAAAAATATTGAATGCAATACGTAATATTTACGAAACTGAAATATGATGTGGATTTGGATTGAAAAAATGTGTGTATATATATATATATATATATATATATATATATTTTGTATTTATATACTATACTATACATTTCTGAGGTGTCAAACAGGAAACGGAACCTCAAATCAATCATTTTTAAAATAAAAATTTAAAATAAAAATTTAAAAAAAAAATTGATTTAAAAATAATTGAATTAAAAAAATCATACAAACTATGCATACTTTTTTTTGGAACTGGTCTTTTAAGAAATAGTTGCAGGAATTTTAAAAACCAGAACGGGAACCGCTGTGGAACATTTCCATTTTCTCTCCTCTAATTTCGCCTATTGGGTATTATTAGCAAAAAATATGTTGACTTAGAAAAATCTAAACAAGGGTGATTAATATCGATAACCGTTAATCGATTGGTTTTTCTCCATTTAAGATTTCTTAAATTTCTAATTCTATTATTATTATTATTGTGATATTATGACAGGCACTTACCAAATGTAACACGGTGTTGACCACCTCCCGATTGGTCACCTGGCCAACCTCGATGAGGCCGATGAGTACGGCGAATTTCAAATTGTCGGCGGTTGTCATTCTGACAATTTCGTCTGGCCGCTTTATATCGCTGTACGGCGGACGCATTATGTCCGCCATTTTGTATTTGGAGTCGATTGTTGTTGGTAGTAAATTGGTTTGATTATCGATCGATTGTTATTTGTTTATGAATTTATTTTATATTGTTATTATCAGATTTACATGTGCGTCATATACAATATTTTATTAGTTGCAGTTGTTGTTGTCATTTAAATCGAGTTAAATATATATTATATATATTTATTTATATATATTTATATGTGTATATATTTGTAGATTAATGGATGGAATGCACAGGGGAAATAAACACACGCACACACACATACACATACACAGGTGCACACAAACACATACATATGCATATGCGTCAAAATTATATATATATATATATATATATTTATCTATATATATCTTGATGTATGCTCGGGTCGCTTCTATTTATTTTGAGAAACATTTGGGATTTTTTTTCGAATTTTTTGTATGCCAGGCAATTGGGAAATAACAACAAAAAGATTAGTTTAATTTTTTTATAATTTTTTTTTTTTAATTATTATTATTTTTTGTTTAATTTTTCACAATTTTTTTGCGGCTTGAAATTGATTTAATTTGATTTCACACAATTTTTTTTATTAGTTGTTTTTGCCGCTGAGCTGTTGTTGCAGTTGTTGTGGCTGCCACATTTGGCGCTCATATTGAGCCGCATTTGTCTCACATTGATTTGTTATTTTTCATACATATTTGCTTGTATATAATTTTGAAAACAATTTTATATTGCGCACTTTTCAGTTATTATTTTATTATTATTTTTTGTATTATTTATTTGGTTGGGTTTTACATTTATTGATTTGGTATATTGGGTGACATACATAAAGAGAAAGAGACAAATGCAGAAATTAATCAAAAGTGTAAAATATAAATATATTTTATACATATACAAATCCATACATAAAAACTATAGTTTTGGTAAAATGCTCGGTAAACAAATATTAATACATATTTACGTATTTACTCACATTTATTTGGGTAAAGCAAGCATCAGAGTAAAAGTAACATTTTTAACAAAATTATTAAATTAAAAAAAATGAAAATTCTCTGAAAATAATAAAAACTTGATCTCTAAAATTCTTCAACAGTAAATCGTTGCCAAGTTCTGCTTTTAAAATAGGCTCAAGTTAAATTAAATATGTATATAAAATAAAAATTACAAATATATAATATATATATATATATATATATATACATATATATAAATATATATATATATGAGGGATCGAACAGTCTCTTTGTTTTTATAAAAAACTGAATTTCTTAGTGGAACTCGATATATAAATAAATTTGTACAGCTTTAACCACATGTTTTAACCACAAGATATAGCTGGCATAGCAACAGTCGGTCCAAAAATAATTCTTTGTTATCTTTAGCTTCATTTTTGTTTCGTTTTATATGGTTTGAGATGAACATAAGTTGCCGATGAGTTTATACGATATAATTAAAGATAATAAGTAAAAAAAATTAGACAACCAAAAATAGAAAATGAAAATAAATATTAAAAAAAACCAGTAAAGTATGTTCAAATGCTTATCAAACACCTTTTTGCAGCTCTCTAATTCAACTGATAAAAGATATCGCTCTTCTCTCTCTCTCTCTCTCGCTCTCTCTCTCTCTCTCTATCTCTCTATCTCTCCCTCTTTACTATATATGTTTCTAACTCAAAGATTATAACTCATACATAGAGAAAGTTTTCGTCACGCACCGGCAATAAAATTGCAAACAAAAAAGATAACCAATAATTACTCAACAATTGTTTCTCTCATTACGAATTCAAACATATTTTTCCAAATAAATTTATTTCTTATAAGTTTTATTACTAAAAAAAAATAATTTGAATATTTTGACCATTTTTTTTTGTATTAAAACCAAATTGAGAATTGTATGACTTTTGGTGTGGTACCTTTTTCAAAACCTATCAAAATTCATTATGCTTGATTAAAAATTGATAATAAATTATAGATAAAATTCGATTTTAAATTTATCAGTTCACTTTATCGAGTATTTACTGCCATCTCTGCTGCAATCAATGTTTGCCGACTTTTATCAAGTATTGCGTGAAGCCCAAATTTCTGCTTATTTATTTTTATTTTTATTTTGATTTTCATTTGGTTATTTATGTTTTTGGTCGGGCCGAAATCAAAATGTATTCAAATACAAGTATCGAACCGAAAGTAAAGAAAATCCGCGTGGCATTTTTTTATGTGTTTTCTTTTTTCGTATTTTGCGGCTGACGTCGACGCTGATGGTTACCAGCGACAGTTTCGCTATCAGCAACGTAAATGAAATGCGCTTACGCTAACGTGACACGTAAGCGGCCGGTTTTTAGTTTTACTTCAATTAAAGTACGAACGGTTGCAAGGTGAAGTGTTTGAGCCAAAACAACTCTAAATGCAAACAGAGGAGCGAGCGAGAGTGGGAGCGAGAGTCAGCAGTCGCTTGTGCTGCTGATGCTGCTGCTCCTTTTCAGGTGAAGTGTGCCCAATTGGACACACATGCAAGTTTTACCAATTGGATAACTAGTATTGCATTGTTGTTTTCTTTTTGTGAGAGGAAGAGAGTTGATCACCAATTTGAGCGGCAGGTTGAACTTGAAAGTGATCAGCAGAGCAGAGCAAAGCAGACCAGCTGCTATCAATTATGTTATCGAAGTGTTAATCACAAATGTGATAAACAAAATGCTATCGCTTTAACAATTAGAGCCTGTGCTTTAACCAACATTTATATGAAGCAAAGAGTTATTTATATTTCCACTGTTTGTTTTCGCTCTCTGTTGCCGTTGTTTGCGCTCTTTGGCACTGTTATTGCTGTTGCTGGTTCTGTTTGCTGTTATGTTTTGCTGCTGTTGTTGTTGCTGTTAATGGTGGCCAAAAGCGGCTCTTTTCGGCTCGTTCTGTTTCGCTTGTTTGCTTGCCGCTCGCTTAACAAAAAAAAAAAAACAATAAAAAAATAGATATGTATATATTCATTTAACAAATTACGCAACCTGCGTCAACAACAACAACAAACAAAATTTTATTTCGACTTTAGTGTAACATAACCTCCAATTGTGGCTAACTGTGAATTGTCAATTTGTTTCCTTTGTTTTCCTTTTCGTGGCAGGTCTGTCTATTTTGCTCTCTTCAGACTCTGGCAGAGTTCACCTTGGTTGCCCCATTCGTCTTCTTTGCCTTTCTTCCTCCCTTCCTCCCTTCCCCCGCCCCTTTCAAAAGCACACATTCTTCCTTCCACTATGACAAAGCAGAAAAATCAATGGATGTCAGCGCGTAACAGAGCGAGAGAGCAAAGAGAGATAGAGCGCGCGCAAAGAGAGCACTCACGTCCTGCTTCCCTTGACACCACCAACCGCTCTCTAATGTTCAACACGAACCTGAAACACACGTCGTCAGTTTGTTAACTTATTCTTATTAGGTTTCTTGCCAGCTACCACGTTCTACCACACACACACACACGCGCGCGAAGAGAGCGTGTTTGTTTAGTGAGAACGAGCGAGATGAGTGCAGTGTGTGTGTGTGTGTGTGAGTTTGTGGATGTCAACGTCAGCGTTGCGGCTTTTTCTGCTTCTTGCTGCTATGTACAATTTTTTTATATTGTTGTATTTTGCACCGCTTTGTTAAATATCTTATTTTTTTTATTCATTCGGTGTACTGCTGGTAAAATACTAATTGGAATTGCCAAAAAACTGCACAAATACAAATGAAGGCAGCATAACGTAATAGTGTACAACAACGTAAATGTGAACGTAAACCAAAAACCATAACAAGAAACGAGCATGGGAAACGTTAAACTACAACAAAAATGCCGCACGAAATAATATTTATTATATTTACGTTGTTCTGTTGTTGTTGTGGTTTACTGTTGTTGTTGTTGTTTTCGTCGTAATTATTTTAATTATCTTTTGTAATTTTCGATAAACAAATTTACGGTACACTTTGCACAAACATGTATATTACTAATTTTTAATTTGCATAATTGTTGTTCCGAATGTTGTTAGTCGCACACGCACACAAAAAAAAAACGCAAAAAAAAATGATTATTATTATTAATAATACTATTATGCATAAATAAAGTCAACGTTCACGTAACAACAAAAAAACACAACCATTGTCGTCTACGTCTTGCTGCCTACTGACGTTAACTCTTACGCCGTCCAACTGGCAATGAGAACGTCTGAACAACAAATCCAATCAGAATGCTTGTTTATCGACCATGTTCCCGTTTACAGCGTTGCACAGTGGTCTGCATTGCATTAACTCAATTTAATTGCAGCGAGCTTAGTTAATCGTTTCGGTCGCTTTAGCAATTACACTACAATACATTTTGCTGTTGTGTTTGCAGAAAATTTCGTTAACTTTTCTTATTATTTAGTTGCTTAATATAATAAAAAAGTTAGAAGGACGCATTTGGAATTAGGAACATTGCCATTTACAGCTGTTAGAGGATAATAGCATATGTTTGGCATTTTAATAGCGCTGTTAATGGTTATCAACAGCACGAGACTCTCACAGCTGAGAGACGTTTCCTGTTATTAACAGTGGCGGTCCTTGCAAAGTGTGACCCATTCTTGGCGCGAGTATAACACCTTTTAAATCAGTCCTCAAGCTCTTCTGAGTTTCATTTCGAATAGAAAAATAAATACAGCTTTCAAAAAATTTGAATTATGTACATAAAAGCATAGAAACCAGATAAAAGCCCATATTAAACTCATACACTCAATATTCAAGCATAAGCATAATATATTTTTAATTTTAAGATGTTTAGTATAAAGTTGAGACTTTTCATTAGTAATTTGTTATTTATTTCTTTCTAATTTATTGCTTGCATGGCGCGAAATTTAAATACAGACCACAATTGTGTTTTCGAACACTCTCGATTCTAATGTTATATTAAACACCAACAAATTTCTCGCTAAATTTTGGCAATTTTAAAACACTGATAGAATGAAACGATATTAGCTCTAAGATAATAATCAAGTCATTTTGTAATTCTTATATGTTTTGTTGTGCAATTTATGCAAAACAAAATGAAGTAAAACAAAAATAAATCTGAAAAGCAATTGAAATTCTAACAAATAATTATTTTTATATGCGCTCGGTATCGATAGTGACAGTAGATTTTATAGGTAAACATGTCTAGATTGACATATGCATTATAATCGCACTTAGCTTTATTTTTTATTCGCTTCTATCCGATATTTCTTTTTAATAGAATTTTATAATAATATTACAAAATAGTACAAATTAATTATTTAGCAAGTGATTAATTAAGCTGACAACCAGTGAAAAGAAAAAAGACCTAAATCTTTACGATACATCGTTGGCCCTATCGATATCAAGTGGAAAACATTTCCCTTCGCAGCAGCTATCGATAAATTCGAAAATAGTTCGCAGCTCGACGGTACGGACGCGTTTTGAGCAATAGCAACAGCAACGACGACAGCGCCACAACACAACACACAATCAATTTTGTGTAAAGAGTGTGCAAAAAATATATTACAAAATAGCCAAATACAAGTTGCAAACGCAATCGCCATCGTAACAAAACAAAAATCAAAAATTCACATTTCTTGTCTATTGTTCGAGAGTTAACAATTTTTTTAGTTTTTTCGTTGTTTTTTTTGTGTTGCAGTTTTGCAGCAGTAGAAACGTAGAAGAAAAGTGAAATCGATTAATAGGCGCAATAGGCAGCAGCAGCAGCAACAACAAGACTTTGTGTAAAAAAAAAATAACAAAATATTCCAAGAGTGGAGCGGAGTTAAAATTAATTACTACGAGCGCAAAATCAAAAACGCAGAGATTTAATTTTAATGTCGCAGTTAATTTGTGTGCTAGCAAGAAGCAGCAGCAACAGCAAAAACGACAACAAAAGCAGCAGCAGCAGCTGAGGCAGATTCTGAACGCAAAACAAAAAACGAAAACGGAGAGCAAAGAAAAAAGAAAAGAACTTACGACGCAGCCCGCCTCTCTCTATCTTTCTCTCTCCCTCTGTCTCTCTGTTCGTTTGTTCGTGTGTGCGTGTGTGTGCGTGGGAGCGAGCGAGGCAGCAGCAGCAATAGCAACAACAACGAAGGAGAATAGCCATATTTTTTGTTGTTCTTTTTTTTTTTTGGTTTTGACACAATTCAAACAAAACTGAAGCGGGAGCTTTGCACTTGAAAGTTTGCTTCTAAGCTCGACTTTGTGTTTGCCCTCTCAAGTTTTTGTGCTTGTGTGGGTGCGTCTCTGTATTGGTTGCTGCAGATACCAAAGAACTCGAGACGCAGTTTGTTTGTTGTTGCCAGCCAAAAAGGGAAATTCAAAGAAATTTACTGTTGCTGCTGCTGCCGACTGCAACGAAAACAACATCAACAATCAAAAGCAATAAGACAACGAGCACAATAAGAAGAAGAGGAAGACGACAACAAGAAGAAGTAGACGCCAATAACTGAAAACATATGATTTTTGTTTGTGTTGTTGTTTGTGCTTTGCTTCTTTCCTCTGTGTCCTCATCAGCAATAACTCGCAACTAACAACTGAGCAGAGTGGAACGAAACGGAACTGGGACGACTGAAACGAGTAGAAGGCGTGTGTGTGTTGTTGCTGCTGCTGCTGTCGTCGTCGTCTACCAATTCTTAACTGTTTCTTGACGTCGTAACAACAACGCAGCAGCGTCAAGTGGTAAGTTTGTTGTTGTTCCTATTTATTTTTTTGTTGATCGCAACAGAATAAAACCAATTAATTTTTTAAAACTTAAATGTGAATTTATCAAAATTTTTGTTTAATGTTTTCAAAAATTTTAAAATTACACTTTCATTTATCTATATATAAATATATATGTGCAATGAGGTGTCATAACTTATATATATGTTTATATATTTTAAAATTAAGTAATTTTGTCAAATTTGTACATTATTTTGTAAATGCAGTGAATATTTTGTTTTTCTCGCAATTTGCTTTGCTTATAAAAATACACAGACGACATCAGTGTGCACACAAATACATCGCATATACGACACACATAAACATAAGGACAGAAGAGAGCAGTGAAACACTGCGCGTTAGACAGACAACGACAGCAATAGCACAAACAACAGCGACTAAGTGAAACGTACTGATAGTGAAACACTTTGGAACCGTGGTTAAAAGTGCCTTACACATAAGTGTGCATAAACAAATAATCTAAATTAATTACGCAAAACTACATGATATGGGTGACATTTATTTTCAAAATGAAAATTAATATTTTGTAATTCAAATTATAATAATCAATGCAATATGAATCACTATATTTCTCTCCAGTGATAATAAAGCTGCATATGATCTTGAAATTCACTTTTTGACAGCTTCTATACCACAGTGCAGAACGCTCTCCTAGTTTAAACAGAAAGAGAGAGAGAGAGAGAGAGAGCGAGAAATTGAGCGTGAGAGGAGACAAAAGTAAAGAGCAGAAAGCAAAATTTTCGTTGCAGCTGACCGTTGTTATTTATTATTTTCCTTGGGTGTGTGCGTTTTTTGTTGTTTTCTGGTTTTGATAATTGCTTTTGGACTGTGGGGGTCTTTGTTTCCAAAAAAAACATATATATATGTATAAGCATCAACTAAAAATAAAGCAATTGAATTAGTAGATGCATCAGCTTAAAAACGATAGACACAAAAATGCAATGGCACAATTTTTAACAAAAAAAATTCTTGCTTTATATTTGTTTGATATTGAAAAGTGCAAAGCGCAAAGATCTCTCCAACCCCCACCACCTCCCTCCAACACTCTGCCTGGGGAAATGTTTGAAATTGACTGCAAAAATGTTTGCCAAATATTTGTCTGAGTAGCTGCGCATAAATGGGCGCGGAACCAAATATGTAATAAAAAAAAAATAAATAAATCAACCCGTTGCCAATTTCTTACAGTCCTGCTAGACTCAAGTGCATAAATATGCGTACACCTGCTGCATCTGCAATTGTGCATGTTTCTTAAAAACAAAAACGAGTATTTCGCATTCTCAACATTTATGAGAGGTGTACGTGTTCTGAAAACCAAACGAAAGCACTTGATTATTAGTTCTTACTAGCCAAGCAAGTTGAAAATTTGAAATTAATCATATCATTAAAACTAGTCTCCAAAAATGTACATTGTTTTTAATTTAAAGTATTTTTATTAAATGTATTTATTTTTAATTACATTTAAATATCGACTTATAAATAAATCGAATCAAATTAAACTACCATTTTTTTTAGCCTTCTGCTTTATCATTTTGATATTTTTTTTTATTTTAATAATGCATCTGCTGCTATGTGATAGTTATTGTGATTGATTTAGTATTAATTGTGGTATATAGTCATTTCACTATATCGACAAACTAATTTGTTATCGATTCTTTGCAAGGACTTGTGACAATTTATAAATTATTTGCAAGCTGTCGCAATTTCTCAATTCTCAAACGCACATATTGATTATTCAATTTAATTACATTTAATTCAAAAAGGACCTTCGTTTGATTGACATATTGCGTATATGACGCATTGATATTTAATAAATTCCCACCGCCCGCTCGTCCCTTTGCTTGACCATGCTGAGCGCCACACACAGAGTGACAAGAATATGCATTTAATTGGCTTCAAATTGCATGCGGCGCTCGATTATTGACACTCTCTCGCTCTCTTACTCTTTCTGCCTCTTTCTTTTGCACAATGTCTCCTGCATTAAATTGCGTGCAATTTTGAAATGATGTGATGTGAGTATTTTCAGTAACACCTGTTCACAACATATTGCGTGTATGTGTGTGTGTGTGTCTGCTTTGCATTTTATTGTGATTTTCTTTATCCACCAAAAGCGCTCGGCGTCGGTTTTTGTCAAGTGGCTTTGGCAATGAATAGCATAAACAGTAACAAACCAACACAGAAACATTTGATTTTTTTGCGTGCGGCCAAAGAAATCGAACGAACGAACGGAATGGAACCATTGGCTTAACATGCTGACTAGTTAGCTGGCTTATTAACATTGACACACCAATTTACACACACAAACACACGTCTCTCTTACTCTCTCGCACAAAACGTACAACGATTGCTTCTGCAGTTTTTTGTTTTGTTTGGCTGCCTATTGCAAAACAAAGACTAAATGCGTTTCTCGGTGGGCGGAGGGAATGTGTTTGCATGTGTACGTGAGGGTGTATGTGTTGTGACATTGCTTTTAGTAACTGTTGCTATTATCGCTGTCGCAGTCGTCGCTGCTGCGCGTGTGCGCAAGTCAATTACGGAATGCAACGCCGCTTCGTCTCCCCTCTCTCTCTCCCTTATGACGGCACCGTTTAAACGTTGATTCAAAACAAAGAACCACAAATAGAAATCAACTCTGGCAATGCGTCATGCGCTTTGTGAAACAGTTTTTTTTCGACTTAACCTTAACCCCCATTGTTGGGCACAATTTGCAATCCCCTTCAATTACGTTACAATTGCATACATCATACATATGTACAGTTGTACTAATCGCATAGATTTATTGTTAGTAATACATATATATATGTATTATTTTACATCGCTGATATGGGGTTTGTTCTATTTTCTCATATTTGACCGTATTTCATTGTTGTCCACTTATTTATGTATGTATATACATCTTGGCGTTCGACAAACTAGTTTGAGCTAATCATGCTAAACCCAAATTTATAGCGCCAAAATATTTTTTATCATACAATATTTAGCCTCTTTTTAAGAAGTTCGCTTTCAGGGCTAAAACAAACGAGCGGAACGCTCACGGGTTAATGTTACTCTTTGCTATTTTGCATTCGTTGCGCACAGTTGTAGATCTCTTTCTCTCTCTGTCCCGCTTTGTCACTACTTCGCTCTAGCTTCAAAGCTTGTTTTTGTTTTTGTTGCCGTTGTTGTTGTGCTTTGTGCTTCTTTGGTTTCCTTTATTGTTGTTGGCTCAATGTCTGCTGATGGCCTGATGATGATAACTATTGTTGTTGTTTTGTATTTACAAAAGTAAAAAACACGTTACAAAAATTTGTTTACAAAATTAACTTTGTCTACTGTTTACCTCAGCCGCCTGCTGCTATTTACGTTGTTTATTAATATAAATACATTTCGGTGTTCAATTGCGTGGCGCACACTATAACTGTGTGTGGCTGTGCGTTTGTACATATTGTCTTATTGCACTTAATTTGCGCCCCATGGAATCGCAGTCCCTCCTGTTACAAGTGTCTGTGCGTGTGTGTGTGTGTGTGTGTGTGCAAAGAGTAAAGCAGAAAAAAATAAAACACGTAATGTGCTAATAAAAATGAAAGGGTGTGCGGTCATTGGGGTGGCGGGTGAGGAGAAGGAGGTGGGCCTGGCACGAGTGTGCAAAGATTAAAAGCATTTGATTGAGACAAAGCACAAACGAATGCGAAACGATAAAGCGAGCGACATAGAGAGAACAGTCAGTGTTGCCAAATATATGTCGAGATGTTTAAGAAGCTAGTCTTAGCTAAATGCCAAATTAGGTAAACAATAAAAGAGCTAAGTTCAATTTTCGAAAATATGAAAATTTACCTGCGGGAAAATTAAATTAAAAAAAGAGTGTTTTTCAAAGTTATTTATTATAAGTCAATTAATCTCTTATGATACAAAATTCAAAATATTACAATAAATTTAAAATAAAATTTAAAATGAAAAGATAATCAATATTTGTATAATATGTAATAAAAATTACCTATTGACTATCACTGATATACCATTCATACAACATACTTTTGGAATTTTTCTGATATATTGTTATGTATAAAATTCACACTTAAACTGGGTGTTCAATTGATAAAATATTTATAGGGATATTAAATATTTTATCAATTGTACATTTAAATTTATTAAATAAAAAGACAAAAGAAAAGTCTATTTCGCAGGCACACTTGGCAACACTGAATGCGAAAGTGCTAAAAGCAAAGAGTGGAGGAGAGACTGAGGGAGAGAGAGAGAGCTTGCAGTTTGTTTATTTATTTTTCTGCTTTCTATTTTGCAGTTTACAACAGCTGGCTGACACACAAACACATACACATACGCATACATATATACGTGCACACAGACGCAAAGACATAATTTGAGGCAGCGCAGCGTTGCCACACATACAGACAGCCTGTCTCCGTTGCTGCAGCAGCTGTGCGAGCGAGAGAGCGCATCGCTCACTCCAGCTCTCATTGCCTTAACGTGAACGGAGCAGCTGTGACGTCGTCGTTGTCATCGTCGTCGTCGTCGTCGGCTCCAAAGCAGGACAGGAGAATCACATAATGTCCGCAGATTCACCACGCCGACACCAGCACAGTCACCATCAACATCATCATCATCAGTCGTCGTCGTCTGGCGGCAGCGGTGGGAGCAGTGGTGGTGTTGGGGGCAGCGGTGGCATGCCGGCAATTGTGCCGCCACAAGCAGTCAGCGATCGTTCGATATTGGATTCGGCAATTGGATTTATAAATGATGTGACGCTGGTTCATCAGCCGGTGCAGGATCCCAAGGATACCATTACATGGGCACGATTTGAGACGGGTGCCGATGTCAGCGATCCACGTTTCGGCGATGACTGGGAACTGGAGGGTAACGCAGCACCGCCTCTCCTTTTGATCCTTGGCTATGGCCTCGGTGTTCAGGTGTGGGCCATTCCGGCCAATGGTGAGGCTGTTGAGGTTCTATCGTGGCGTCACGGTGTCGTCACCGCCCTCCGTGTCCTGCCCACACCGGCGACGGCGTCCAGCGCCTTGGATGACAATGGACGAACCGATGAGCCCGTCGATGCATTTGCCGAGAAACGTCCGCTTGTTGCACTCGTCGATGGCGGCAGTGCTGCTGCCAGTGGCCTTCTATCCGGCGGTGGTCATCATAACATCTCTGGCGGTTCGGGCTCCGGTTCGGCGGGTAGCGGTGGCGGATTTGGTCATTCATCGTCTTCGTCGTCGGCGCATTTTAGTGCCGTCAATTTTATGTCACTTAAGACGGGCGCCCAGGTAAAAACGATCAAGTTCAAGAATGCCGTGCTGGACATACAGGCGAATCGATCGGCGGTCGTCATTAGTTTCCATGAGCGTCTCGCCGTGTTTGATGCACGCACCCTCGAGGATCGTCTAACAATTACCACCTGCTTTCCCAGTCCCGGGTAAGTGCCTCCAACTACAATAGATGATTATTATTTTTATATTTAATTACAATAAAAAATAATATTAAATGGTCCAAGAATAAATTTAATTTTAATTGCAAAGCCACTTTAATTGGACGGTTTCCGAACTTCTTAATTTAAGTTAATTTCATTTTAAGTTAATTTGATTTCACAACATTTTTGCAAATGATGAAATTCCAGTAAATTCGCTTAGTAACGTTTCTAAAAAAAATATTAGTCATCGGTTTATAAAGAATTCCAATTTAAATGAAATAAAATACAATAATTATCTTCACACCTGTTTTACTGTTATATTATTATTATTTATTTATTAATACCAAAATATATATTTTTGTTTTTTATTTTCTATTTGATTTGATTTACTTTTATGAAACGAAAAAAAAATGCAACTTGAGAAATTTGCTGAGATTAAAAATGTAAACAATTAATAGAAAATGTTGCAGTCTGTTTTAAGCATAATTTGGCATAATTTAATCCTTGATTTCTATCCCCCATCTAATGGCAGCATCAATCCGAATCCGATTGCACTTGGACCACGCTGGCTGGCATATGCGGAGCACAAGTTGCTCCCATCGAAGCGCAGCGGTGGCGGTTGCGACGGCGAGGGTGTGCCCAGCTATACGGCAACGGTGCTAAATGCAGCCAAATCCTTTGGCAAGGGTCTCCGCGAATTGGGTGAACAGGTTGCAGCCGGTTTAACCGGCACCGGCAGTGGCAACAGCTCCAAAAGTGGCAGTTTTGATTCTGCAACGGGAGGCGTCGATGCCAAACAATCGGGAGTGGTGACCATTATCGACATCAAGGTAAGTCCATCAACTCAATAGATATATATATATATATAATGTATATAAATATATATCAATCATTCCATTGCATAGCACACCGTCAAGGATTATAGCCCGACGACGGGCACACCGATTGGCTCCATTGTCGATCCGATTGTTGCCCATTTTGTGGCACACAGTGAGGCCCTGGTCGCAATGGAATTCGATAGCTCGGGCATGCTGCTGTTGACGGCAGATCGTCGTGGACATGATTTCCATGTGTTTCGCATCCAACCGCATCCGGTCGGATCCAGTTTGGCTGCCGTGCATCATCTGTATGTGCTGCATCGTGGCGATACCAGTGCCAAAGTGCAGCACATTGCGTTCTCGCTGGACTCACGCTGGGCGGCCGTTTCCACGTTGCGCGGCACCACCCACGTCTTCCCCATAACCCCGTATGGCGGTGCGATGGGCGTACGGACGCACACCTCCCTGCATGTGGTCAATAAGCTGTCGCGATTCCATCGCAGCGCCGGCCTCGGCGCCGACGGACGCTCCAGTTCGCCGATCTCGCATTCAGAGAGCACCACGTTTGTGCAATCGTTGCAGCCGTATCATAATCCGACTCTGCCCCCATTTCCACGACCAGCTGTTGTTCAGCCGTTGGCGCAACTGCGTCAACCGTTTGCCCTGGGCTCGCCGCCCGGCAGTGCCACATTGGGCGGCGTCGTTGGTGGCGTTGGCAGCGGCGTCGGTGGCGGTGGCATAGGCAGTGGTGGCGGTATTGGCCATCATTCGAGCAGCGGCAGCGGCGGCCATCATGGCATCGGTGCCCATCAGCGTCAACGTTTGTCCTCCTTGTCGGATGACAGCGGCAAACCGTTGAGCGTTTGTGCCACCTTCGCCAAGTCGCGCTCGTGGCTGCTGGAGCCGCCGACGGCGACACGTGAGGCACCGCATCGCGTCCAGCGAAAGGCAGTCGATTCACTGTTCGTCATGGCCGGGCACGGTGCTCTCATCCAGTACGATCTGGACACGAAATTAGCCGCAAGTAAGTTTTGAATAATTGTGCCATATTTGTGAGAGATTGATGAAAAATGCCAATTTTTGTTTTTGTGTTGAGCAGATGTTGCCAAAGAGAAGATTTGTGATGATACGCCCATCGAGTTGGATGTGGAGGCGAAGGCCCAGTGGAATCTGGGTCGACGCAAGGACGGATCTCAAGAAATCATACCACCGCTGGCGCTGGACAATTGGCTGATCAAGGATCGCCATGCCAGCCTCCTAATGGACAGCGGCCATCAGTTCGATGAGGCCGACGAGCGGGCCGAGAGCTGGTTGGCCCAGGTCGAGATTATCACCCATGCCGGGCCACATCGCCGGCTTTGGATGGGGCCGCAGTTCGTTTTCAAGAACTACAATACGCCCAGCGGGTAAATATTGAATATGAAAAATATATCATTTATCCCAATTTAGATACTAGTCTAATAATATATAAATAAATATAATATATATATATATTCTTAGAAGACGCCATCTGTAGAGACTTCAAATATTGATTTTTAGTTTAAGCTTATTTTATTTAGTTACCGATAACTGCATCGTATCGCAAATATTGCAAGGAAATAAAAGGGTTAAATTTTTTCGATTAAGTAGAAAATATTTATATTTATTTTAGTATATTTCAAATTCAGGTTTATTTAATTTATTTATCGATAACTGTTCCGTTTCGCAAAAATTATATATATTGATTTTCGTTTAGAGTAGATTTGGCAATAAAACTAGAATCGAGTTTTTTTTTTTATAAATTGGAAAGTTAATTGCAAGTTATTTAATTAGAGGATTTTATGAGCAAAATATTAAGATAAAATTTATATATATAATTTGTTTAGATCGAATTTGAATCATGTGGATGCGGAGGCTGTGGAAATAGGGGTCACCAAGACGACAACCACAGCGCTGCCGTCGACAGGATCAGGTGCTGGTTCCTCTGTCCAGCCGAGCATCATTTCAACCGCCGTCGATCATTCGAGTCCATTGAATATGCCGCTGAGTGGAGTTCCCGTTGCCGGAGGATCGACTGTGGCAACTGGCGGACATCGTGCCGGTGTCCCGGTGCTCATCGAATCCGGTTCCTACAGTGAGTCGCAATTATTGAGCATTATTTTCAAATTAAAAACATTTTGTTTGCTGGTTGTGCAGGCAGCATTGAGCAGAGTCCCAAGTTGATGGATCGCTTTCGACATGGACATTTGGACTCGGATTATGGACACGGCGACATGCGTCTCAAGGAGGATCTGGCCGATGCCATGCGCGAGTCGCCATCAACGGCAGCAGCACGTCGCGAGACGGGTAAGTCTCTTTAAGACAAGTTAACCAAGTAGATTCAAACTGAATCTAATAACTATAAACCGTATTTCAAATTGTGCTTAAACGTGATTTAATTGATTCCCAAAAACCGATTAAGAGAAATGCGAAAGCAAATATTTACTTTAATAATTTATAAAATAAGTTTTTATATCTCTTAAAATATGAATCACGTATGAACACCAAACTAATCGATTAATTTTAATTATTTTTAACGTTGTCATTAAATGTTCAAATACTTTGTTAACTGTTTTGAATTGATGCCGTTTTTAAAGGCATCTTTTGCTGTTGATGCCTGTTTTGAATTTTGTTTTCGTTTTCAACTTATTACAATAATTATTTATACCATTAGTTTTTATTATTATTATTGTTGTTTTTTATTAAACAAAATCGCTTTGTTATTTGAACGCTTTATGGAAAATCTTAAATTCAAACTGGTGAAATCGATAATTTTTGAAAAACACCACGAAATTGGCATTGGTTCTCTTAAGTTTTATGTGTATTTGAATGGGCAACAATCGCAGTGATTCTATTTATTACCCCCGACTCGCCTCCCCCCATCCCAACCCACTTTTATCGTCATCATCTTCATCATGATCATCGTTTTGATCATGTTCAGTTTTTTCGCTTATTGTGTGTTTTTGCTTGTGATTATTTTTCGCGCAACTTCTTCAATTTTGGCCAACTTCTTGTGGCTCTTCTGATTCTTTCTCATTTTTTTTATTCTTCTATGCCGTGTTTTGGTGTATATATATATATATAGATATATATAGATATATATAGATATATATAGATATATATAGATATATATAGATATATATATATAGATATATATAGATATATATATATATTTTCATATATATATATTTGTATATATCTGAATATATCACAATTTATTCTATATGCTAAATTATGTACTAAATTTAAGCTAACCAAGAATTTTTATATCACAGCAAAACCAAAAACAAACATTTTAAATTGATCAACTTTCTTTCACCAAAAGCGCAGCAATCACACACAAACACACACACACATATATGCATATATATAAAGATACACACATGTACACACACCCACATATACACACACACACATACATTAATTGGCTTCTCTTAGCACTATTTCCTTGACTTTCTTTTTTGATAGATTAGAGCTCTACTTTTTGCAATCGACATACAACCATACAAACCCCCCCCCCCCCTTCCCCCCTACATATAAATCTTATTTTAAGCGTGTTTCTTTACTCCATTGCCTGATGCAAACCACAAAAATATGGCCACTTCTCTTTCAGCAAATTTTTTATCGTAATTCATCCCCATTCATCAAGCCAATTTGTTAAATATCCCGCAAATAACTGGTGAAAATTGTTCATTTTGTATCCGCTGCTTCTTCTCCGTCTTCTTCTTTTTCTTCTGCATCATCATGGTCTTCTTCTTCTTTAGCTTCTTCTCCAACTACTTCTCCTGCTTTAACGCTTCACTTTTACTGGGCTTTCCACCTTGTTTTATGCTTTTGTCGAGTTTCAAAATTTTTGTCAAACCGAAACAACAAAAAATGAAATGCAAAATTACAAAAAACAAAAAATCCAATCAACGAGTGCGAGTGAAAAAGTGAGAGAGAGAGAAACAGAGAGCGAGCGAGAGAGAAAGAGACAGAGAACAGTTGAGAAGAAAGAGCACATGAAATCTACATGAATTCTTGTCTAAAAAGCCAAAGCCATTAAAATCGTAACCAAAAGAAAAGAAAAAATATTTTTAAATTAAAAAAAAAATCGTTCTAAATACGAAATTCCATTATTTTTTCAATAATTTTTTATTATATTGTTTTGTTATGTTCTTAAAAATTTTACGAAAAGTGCTTTTACCTTTAACCTTTAAAAGAAAATCTCACTCAAAATGCAAAAAAAAACACTTGTGTAATGTAAAAAAAAAATATACAGTCGCAACAACATTTTTCACTAAACAAAAAAATAAATAATAAAAACAAATAAATGAAAAATAAAAAAGTTGGTTATTTTGCGTTTTGCATTTAAGCCTAATTTTTGTTCTTGCTACTTATGCATATAACAAACAGTTGCAGTTACTTTTTTTTCGCTTACTAAGTGCTAAAAAAAAAGAAATAAAAAAATTTAATGTTAATTCAAAAAAAAAAACCAATGAGTTCAAATAAAATGCAAATCTTTGGCAAACAAAAAAATGCGCTTTTCTCATACCAATTTGTTTTCTCTTCTCTTCTCTGTTCTCTGTGCGACGAATACGAATGCCTCCACTACACCAATCCCTCCTCCACCAAACCAAGCAGCTGGCTGCTATGCTCAGCGCACCGCGGATGTTGCTACCGAAACGATAGCAACAGTTGCTGCCTGCTGCACTGCCGCGACAGCAACAGTTGCCACATCAACAACAGCAGCACTCTGCGACAATGCCTGCTACTACGATGCTCTGGCCGATCACGAGGCGGATGAGGAGCAGCAGCTGCAACAGCAACAGCAGCATCCACACAGCGCTGCTGCATTGGCCGCCCTGGCCAGTGTCCTGCCCAACATATGCAGCTATGACCTGATTGGCTCAACAAGCAACAATAAAAGAGCAGCAGCAACAACAACAACAACACCAATAGCGAATGCAACAACGCCGCGCGTTGAGAAAATTGTGAATCCGTTTGGGACGGTGACCGATGTACATGCCGGCATCAGTGGTGAGCTGCAAGCGGATATGCTGGATGAGGTTGTTGGTCAGCTGGCGGCCGAGGATTGTGTCATCCATGAGAATTGCGATGAGGCCCTCTTCCGGCCGGTTGTCGCCATCTTTTGTGATGATCTCGCCGAGCAGCGGAAACATGAGCTACAATTGCAGCGCGAAAAACAGGATGCTGCTGGCGGGGAACAGCAGAAGCAGCGCGATGATCACAGTAAACCACCAGTGGTGCTGGTCAACAAGCTGGTTGTGCCCGTCATAGCCAAGGAGGTGGATGAGGTTATCACGCAGAAGGAGAAGAGGCAAAAATCATTAAAATCTCAAGCAGCTGCCGAGGATGCGGCACAAGCCTTGCGCTTTGCACAGCTCTCGCATCTCAATAAGCCACATGCAGCAGCAGCAGCAGCAGAAGCAGCAACAGCAACAGCAGCAACAATAACAGAAACAACAACAACAGCAACGACGACAATAACTGCCAAGCCAGCAACAACACAAATACCAACAACAACTGCCAGTAGCGAGGATGAGACGCTCCTCGATGACGAGCTGCAGACATCGATAAGCTCCACGCTGTCGCTAAAAGCAACAACGACAACAGCAGCAGCAGCAACAGCAACAACAGCAATAACAACAACAAGCAATAAAAAGTCCAAAGCGGCCAAGCACAAAGCAAACAAAGCAGCAGCAGCAGCACAACAACAACAACAACAGCAGCAGCAGTTGCAGAAAATGGCTAATAAAAAAGACAAAAAGCAGCAGGATATGGAGAGGGAACGGGAGATGGAGCGGGAGAGGGAGCGGGAAAGGGAGCAAGAGATGGAGCGGGAAAAAGAGAAGGAAAGGGTGCAGGCGGAGCTGAAGCGGGCAGAGGAGCTGAGGAAAGCGGAACAGGAGCAGGAAGAGCTAAAGCGTGAAGCGGAGCTAAAAAAGAAGCAGAAGCAGGTACAGGAGCGGAAGCAGAAGCTAGAACAGGAGCAGAAACAGAAGCTGGAGCTGGAGCAGGAGCAGGAGCAAAAGTTGAAAAGAGAGCTGCAGCTAAAGCGGGAAAAGGAAGTGGAACGGAAAAAGGAGCAGACGGTCAAGAGAGAACAGGAACTTAAGCAAGAGCAGCAGGAGCACAAGCTGAAGAAGAGCCAGGAGCAGAAGGCTAAACCCAAACAGGTAGCAGATTGGGATCGGGAACAAAATGCCGACTCGGAGCAAGAGCAGGAACGGGAGCAAGATGAACGCGATGCAGCCGATCAGCTGCTGGCTAAAAGGGATGCCATTGCAGCGGTTATGATAAGCAGCGCCAGTGCGCAAGGACTCAATCTGCAAGTGGAAACCAATGAGCAGCAGCAGGAGCAAAAGGAATCTTCGCCCTTGTCGCCCTCAAAACCACTAAAACTGAATCAAAACAAGAGCAAATCGAATCAAGGAACGCCTCCAAGCAGTTGCCAGGTCAAAGTGCTGGATTTGACGCCAACGGGCAGTGCCTGGAAAACGCCCGAAAAACCTCAAACCACTAAACCAACAACAAGAACAGCGACCTCAATCGATTTTCCCAGCCTGGGTAGTCGCAAGGAACTAACGCTAACGGCGCCGCCGCCGTCGTCCAAGGATCAGACGCGTGCGAAAAAAGAGTCGCCATTTGATGATTTCCTGCTTGGCACACTGGCGCCGCTGGAAACGTTGCCGCCGCTGCCGGCACTCGAACCGCTCCAGGCGCCCGATAAAATGGCCAGCAGCAGTGGCGAGCGAAGCCTCATCAATTTCGAGAGTCCTGTGCAGGAAAATGTGGCCATTCCGAGAAAAATAACACCACCGCCGCGCGGCTTCACCGAACAGAATCTAATCCTGGCGCTGTGCGGCTCCCTCCACTATGAGCATGAATATGCCCAGCAGCTGCTTGCCCACAAATCAACAACAGCAACAGTTGCTGCTGCAACTGCTGCTGCTGTTGATAGACGCCAGAAATCGCAATACAGCTCAAATAATTCATCCGGTTCCGAGGAGCTGCTGATCATACAGGATGAGCCCAAAAAGCTAAGCAAAAAGCACAAGAGAGCGATTAAGAAATCAGCAGCTGCAGCAACTGTTGCTGCCGCTGCCGCCGCAGCTGCTGTTCAGGTTGAGGATGATGAGGAGTTGCGTCCTTTGATTAGCATAAGCATGTGTGATTCACAGCAGCAGGAGGAAGCAGCTATAAATCAAGATAAGGATGACGACGACATTGATAATGATAATGATGACGATGATGACGATGATGACGCTGATGATGATGATGATGACGATCGAGATCAGGCTGATGGTGATGACGATGATGATGACGATGACGAAGATGATGACGATGACGAAGATGATGACGATGATGATGATGATGATGATGATCGGGAGAATGTTCCACGTACTGCTGCACTGCCCAAGGATTTGCTGCATTTTGGCAGGAGCAGCAATGGTGGCACAACCACAGACAGCGAAGGTGCCCTGCCAACAACAACAACAACAACAGCAGCAACAACAGCAGCAGCAGCAACAACTTCAGCTGATAAATTGCATTATCCTGGCGGCAGCCGCAGCAGCAGCAGCAACAACAGCAGCAGCAACAACAACAGCAGCAGCAACAATAACGACAACAACAACAGCAGCAGCAGCAGCAATATTCACTCAAAACTAAAGACGAAAAAGCTCGAGCATAAAATCAATTTGATTGCAGCCATTGAGGCGGCCACCTCCTCATCGTCGACATCCAACAGCTCTGCCGAGGACAGCAGCGTTGAG